>JAJOZX010000717.1:800000-810000 GCA_023014485.1 Bathynomus jamesi
AAAATACATCCATTACGAACGAAGTAAATATTTTTTTCAAAAGCCTATTTTCTAAAAGTTTCCGAACATCATTAATGTCGATTTCTATAAAACATTTTACCAAAGCGATAAGACTGTTCCCGAGTGTTTACCAACAACATAAATAATTACTTCGCTACATTTCCTTTCAATTCATACGACTTTTTCGTATTACTTTTCTCCCTCATTTTCTTGGTTGCGTAAACAGATTGGGAGATCGAAAATCCAATGGGAGCGAGACACTAATGGAATAGACGCAATATCTTACGAAGTTACTCGAATTAAGAATGACTCATGTTAGTTTATTTATAAAAGCATTAAACGTTAACTAAAAATAAAGCTATAATTTTGCTAAAAGGAAGACTAAAAATCACGTTGCTATCGGACCTTTAAAGAATGAAACCAATGTTTTAACCGATGATCTAAAAGAAGTATCTGAAATATTAAGAGCTCAGTATGAGTCATCTTTCAGTATCCCCAAAAGTGATAAACTAATACGTGATAGAAATGCGTTCTTTGAAGAAGAATTACATGGTGAAAGTATAACGGACTTTGACTTCGCAGCAGATGACATTAGACAAGCTATGGGGGAACTAAAAACACACTCGGCAGGCAGCAGGCCCAGACAAAGGGCATACCACACCAATAAAAAACTGCAAGAATGAAATCGCTAAGCCCCTATATTGGATATGGAGACGATCACTAGACACGGGACGAATACCGAGCACCCTGAAGAGAGCAAACGTAGTTCCAATATACGAATATAAAGGAGGAGATCGAACCGAGACTAAGACTATAGGCCAGTGTCGCTTACATCTCATCTCACCAAAATATTTGAAAGAATAGTTAGAGAAAATATTTGTCTTTTTGGAAACTCGGACAAAATTAAATGATAATCAACATGGATTACGGTCAGGAAGATCATGCCTATCACAACTAATGGAACACTATAACAACATTATTGATGCACTTGAAAGTAATGAAAACTATGATGTAATACACAGACTTTGCCAAGGCGTTCGACAAGTGTGACCATGGAATGATAGCAAATCAACTGAAATATATGGGAATAACAGGAAAAGTAGGAAAATAGGTATAAAATTTCCTTAGTGAGCGGCAGCAAGTCGTTACAGTTCAAGGAATATCTTCATTAGGGTCAGAGGTCCTCAGCTCAGTACCACAAGGAAGAGTATTAGCTCCATTACTCTTTATAATCATACTAACTGATATAGATGAGATGTGGGAGTTACCAGTGACAGCACAGAAATATCCTTTGTCGATGACACCAAAATTAGTACCAAAATAAGAAACCCAGAGGATATAGGATCTCTACAAACAGATATGAAGAGAATCTACAATTGGTCTGAAGGCAATAATATGAAATTTAACACTGAGAAATTTCAACTATTAAGGTACGTAAGAAGGGAGGCCCTAATGGCCATGGAATACTATTCTTCAAATGGACGGGAAATTCAGAGAAACTCTAAAGCAAAAGATTTAGAAGTTGTAATGACTGATGACACGAAATTTGAAACACAAAATAAGATAGCAGTAAACAGAGCAAAACAGAACAGATGCTAAGAACCTTTAAAAGGAGGGATAGGAATATAGTGATTACTCTGTTGAAAACACTGAGCATACCGAAGTTGGAGGGAGAGAGTCAGAGAAGCTTCACAGGCAAGATCAGTGGATGAATTAAATTTATATTCGCTGGAAGGAAGAAGAGAGAGGTACACCATTATTTACACTTGGAAAATAATGGAGGAGCTAGTCCCTAATCTTACTTTGAACCTTATATAACCAGCAGCCAAACGACAGCGGAAAGTAGGAAAGGAAGAATGTGTCGTGTTTCCAAATTAAAGGCTAGACAGGGAACATCCTCAACCCTGAAGGAAAATAGTTTTATTGTGAGAGGACCAAGACTGTTCAACTAGCTGCCCAAAGAACTAAGGAGTACGAGTGATGTAGCGATGAATATCTTCAAAAAAGGACTAGACGCCTGACTGAGAACAATTCCAGATAAGCCGGCAGTACATGGCTATGTGAACTGGAGAGCTCAAGAACCCAACTCTTTACTTCACTAGACTAACTGAAGAGGAGTGGCAACAAGCCTGACCTCCGTGAAATGAGGAATCATTGCACGGAACATCTGAAAAGTTGAAAGGTTGATATTAATATTAAAAATGGAGTGTATTCGGTTTGTCACTATTTTTCCATTTTCTTTATTCTCTCTTATCTTTGTTTGTAGATATTTAGAATTTAATATTCTACATCCTGAAATATTGCAGAAGATTTATTTCTCAATTTGTCCAACTTCCTTAAAAAAAATGCATTTATTTGATGTTCCACGATTCAGAGATGCAGGAAAAACGTAATATTCTCTTTTATATAAGGCTTAGAATTATTCTTTGAGTTTTAATCCATTTATCATGTCTGATAAAGCGAAATGACAAAATATATGATATAAAACAAAATATATATAAAATCATGGAGCGTGAAAATGCTGTAAAGTAAATGAAATATTAGTTCTATTCTCCGTAGATTTCTAGAAATTAAAAAATTTAAAAATTTATTTGCACAACTTAGCCAAAGTTCACCAGTTTTATTATGCTCGGGAAAGCTTTGACAAAATTTGAATGAAACTGGTTACCTAAAATTTTAGTGCGAATTCTTTAGGAAAAAGTTGATATAAAATGTCTTCAATTAATGTTACCTTGTAATGGTTTTTACTTAATTAATACATTTTTAAAACACAAATTATGTTATAACTGCTTAGAAAAGTGTTTCTGTTTACATTTATCTCTTTATGGACCTTTATTGTAACCTTTTATGACGACAACAGAAATAAAGCTTTGACATTTAGAATTCGTCTGTTGAAAATTATTACAATGTGGCGCCAGAAACTTGGTCAGTATTTCATTGGTTTTATATTTGTAGCGGAAAAAATATTAAAACTTGGTTTACATATTTGAAGCGATAATTTAATTGCCTTCAAAAGATATTTAAAAGATATTCGCAAAGAAATACGAGATGGTGAAGATTTTTTAC
Source organism: Bathynomus jamesi (assembly GCA_023014485.1). Classification (NCBI taxonomy): domain Eukaryota; kingdom Metazoa; phylum Arthropoda; class Malacostraca; order Isopoda; family Cirolanidae; genus Bathynomus; species Bathynomus jamesi. Next base: position 803,067 of record JAJOZX010000717.1, read on the forward strand.
AATATCTATAAAAATTTCGCTGCTGCTATTAACCTATTATAAGGGTAGTTGCTCCTCTTTCGGCTTACGGCTGAGGACGGTTATTGGTCGTGATAAGGTTCGATATGTCCATCATAATTTTTGAACAATAGTTTGTAGTCCCTTATGCCACTGGGAAATTATAATTTGGCTGGAGTGTTAACTTACCCTGTTGCCTTCAATTGTTTATCATTGTTGATTCTGGTTCCACAGTAAATCATCCCCTGCACGTTTCCCCAAACCACATAATCAACAGAATTCGCATCTGGGTTGTTTATTGACAAAAAACTGGATTCACTGAAGTCTGCGCAATTTGCTCGTAGAAAATCGATAGTGCATGCATGGCTTGAGAACGATGTGTCGGTGCCCCATTTTGCACGAAAGTCAGGTCTAGTATCTGATCTTCAGTGCAAGACAACATACAGAACAAGATATCTTCACGGTAGCATTGTGAAGTTTTTTCACGCTACTCTCAACGAATATGGGGTCACGTGTTCTGGAAAGACAAAAAAAAGAAAAGGGTAATTGCAACCACTACAGTCACTGAAAGGTGACCTCTCCCCCAAACGCCAAGCAGACAGACGCTATTTCTGCTTTCGTGGTCACGATGGAATAAAAGTTTTAAGCATTTTTCATGGTAAAGCGTTTCTCATCAGAAGCGATAAAGTTCGAACAGGCGTTAACACTTGTCCATTCGTTTTTTATCATTACTTCCGTTAGACTGCCTATCTTTACTCTAGTGAACTTTGAAGTTTAGCTAACGTTCTAATATCCGTTGCACAGATAGTCGTACGACCCTGTAAACCTAAAGATTCGTCGAGTGCTCATGCTGGTGCCGGGTGCATTTTTTAGTTGCAGAACTGTTCGTCGATAACACTGATAATTTCTGCCAGTGTCTTGCCGTGCTGCTGTATCATTTAGACTTTAGAATATTCATTTATAATATTTCAGGGATAATTTATTTATTGATACAGAGCTTTGATTTATCGCCATCTTGTGCCGCACTTAGGCTTGGCACTTTAAAAAACTTTAATATCCCATATTTCTTTCCAAATATATTAAAAAAAATTAGTATACCATTGTAAAGCCAATTAAAATACATATCCTATCTAAATCATGTTTAGATTTTTTCAATTCAGAGGTATAGGCAATTAAAAACCGGCCACGTTTCTTTGTGCCACTCTATATACAGTGGCGCTCATAAGTATTAATATAGAGAAGTATTTCAGTTACATTCTTCCTAACCTTTTGTACCATGCATACGATAGTTATGACAAGTTTACCGTTCGTTTTGAAAAATTTAACAAATAAAAAAATGAGTTTAACTCCAGCATTGAGTGTAAAACATGAGAGAATTTGGGGGAAATAAAAAAAAAGTTAAAATGCAAAAGTTTTCGCACATTTGTCTGCAAAATTATTTAATACTCTGTGTCCACCTGACGCTCGAAGAATTTAAAACTTTTATCAGTAGTTGGTTGTTTATTGATTAATTAGAGACTCTTCACAGTTCTGAATTCTAGAATGTTCTCTATGAATCTTCATGGAACACGGATGATTGTATGAGCCATTAGTAAGCAATGGGTTGTTGTGGTAAAGCGCTGTCTACAGATCTTAATAGGTCGAGTCTAGAAAGGTCGAGTCTGGAAAGAGTTATAGGAAGAAAGGAGAAGAACTTCAATTTCCATTTACGACAGTTGCTGCAGTTATAAAGAAATGGGTAGGCTTTGGAACAATCAAAACTCTATCAAGGTGTGAATGACCTGCCAAGATTTTAGAACGTGCATGTAGACGGATTGAAAGAATAACTGCTGCGAAGCCAAGAGTGACTGCATTGATATTTGCCAAACATTAAGACTGCCTAAGAGCGATGTTCATCAGTCTCCTGTACGTTGTACATTGAGAAAGAATGGTCTGCATGGAAGATTTGCACGAAGAAAACCTCTACTACGAAATGCGCACAAAAACGTTCGTTTAAAGTTCGCGCAGAATCATCAAAATGATGGATTTTCATTCTGGAAGAAAGTTCTCTGTACAGACGAGACCAAATTGAATTATTCAGGAACAACGAGCAAAGGTATGTTTGGCGAAAATCAAATACTGCATTCGAGGAAAAACATCCTCCCTACGGTTAAACATGGTGGTGGTAGTTTGCTTCTTTGTGGATGCTTTAGTTCTTCTGGTGCAGGAAAGCTTGTTGTCATCAATGGAATCTTGAATTCGAAGAAATATCAGACAATTTTTGACAAAATGTATTGCTTTCAGTTCGGGACTTCCGAATGGTTCCCAATTCGGTTCAGCAACAAGTTAATGATCCAAAACATAAAAGTAAGATCACCATGAAATGCCTTCAACAAAAGAATTTGAAGCTTCTCGAGTGGCCCAGTCAAAGCCCAGATCTCAATTTAATCAAGAACTTATGGTTTCATTTCAAAGAAGCTGTCCGCAAGAGAAACCCTTCGAATCTGAATGAATTGCAACAATTTTCTTTAGAAGAATGGGCTAAAACTTCTACGGATAGATGTCAAAACCTTGGAGAAAAATACCCAAAACGAATCATTGAAGTCATTTAAGCAAAAGGTAGAAACAGTATTAAAATAATTTTGTAAATAAATGTACGAAAACTTTTGCATTTTAACTTTTTTTATTTTTATCATCTTTGATGTTTTACATTATATGTTAGAGTTCAACTAATTTTTTTTATTTGTTAATTTTTTATAAGCGAACAGTAAGCTTTTCATAACAATCGTGTGCATTAGGGCATGGTTAATTAATCATTTTCAGGAAAAAGTGATGAATGATGAAATTTTCTAATTAATCAATGATTAATTGATTAAAAATTATTAAAAATTAAATACTTCTGAAAGAGTAAGAGCTTTATTGTTTCTGTTGCGTGAGATAAGACCGAAGAAAACATTTTGCTCAAACATTTAGTTTGCTTTAGTTCAAGAAATCAGGCATGGGCGGATTAGACAGTTTATACATGTAAAAAGGTACCAAATTCAAATGATACATTACAAAATTTAAGGCAAAATGCTGGTGAAATTATGAGGAAAATTAATCATTTCCCATCATTTTCTAAAAAATATTTTTTGATTAATTAATGATTAAATTTGAAACAATGATTAAATGATTAATCAGAACAATGCCCTAGTATGCATGGTACAAAATATAAGGGCGAATATAACTGAAATATTCACTGTACGAATACTTATGAGCGCCAGTGTATATATATATATATATATATATATATATATATATATATATATATATATATATATATATATATATATATATACAGGGTGGGCGGAAAGTAGCTCCCTATTTTGGATTGGTAAAAAAATACGTATATTATCCATTTATTTCAGAAGAAATAATATGAAAAGGTAGGCATACATGGTAGGTTTTCTCTAAAATTCAATGTGGGCTCCAACTCTTTCCACCAGCTTCTGGAGCCGCCCAGGAATGGCGTCCACTGACTTTAGCAGGAACTCCGGCGGGATGGAGGACATGACTTCCCGAATTCGGTCCTCCAGTTCTTCCAATGTCCTCGGTTTGGTGCGGTAGACTTCTTCCTTTACCCACCCCCAAGAAAGAAGTCGCACGGTGTCAAGTCGGGGCTCCTGGCTGGCCATTGATGTGGACCACGACGACCCATCCAACGCCCAGGGAAGTGGGCATCCAGCCACTCACGGACAACAAGAGCGAAGTGCGGAGGGGCGCCATCTTGCATAAATATCAGATCGTCGATGTTCTCCCATGTGCTGACAACCGGCCAGACCTCGTTTCGCAACATAGCAAGGTACCGCTCAGCATTCATGGTGTTGCGCAGAAGGAACGGGCCCACAACCTGATCTGAGGTCATACCACACCACACCGTTACACTGAACCGATTCTGCCGTTTTTCAGCGGTAACCATGGGATCCCTCTCCTGCCCAGTAGTGGCAATTGTGGCGGTTGACAAAGCCTCCGACGTGGAACACCGCCTCGTCGCTCCAGAGGATGTTGCGGAAGAGATGGGGCCAGTCTTCATGCCAAGCCAGCATGATTTCCCCGAACTCCATGCGAATGTCGCAGTCCTCGTCCGAGAGAGATTGGCAGTAATGCGGCTTCCACGCACGCCAGTTCAGCTCCTTCTTCAGCACAGTTCGCACTGAGTAGCGGGAGAGTCCACTTTCCCGAGCTGCCTGGCGAGTTGACTTTCGTGGACTCCGTGCGAACATTTCCTGAACTGCTGCACCGTCTCCTGGGCCCTGGATGTCGAAGGGCGACCACATCTTCGAACATCTGCCACAGACCCCGTGGTCATGAGCTTCGAGTGGCAGTTCTTGATTGTTTTCGGGTCCACTTGGGCACGTGGTCCGTGAATGGCCCGCCACCATCTTTGAACTCGAACGACAGATTGCCAATCTTCGTACCGTGCCGCCAACTGGGCACGCTCCTGCAGTGTTAAACGCTCAGCCATGTTACCCTTCAATCTGAAATAAATAAAAAAAAAATGAACGTTACAATTGTACCACTTTAGAGAACACAAAGAGAACACTTTAGAGAAAAAAAGATTACCGTTACAATTGTACCACTTTAGAGAACACACCATAACAATATAACAATACAATCACAATTTATACATAATTTATATGTAATTTAAATTAGGGAGCTACTTTCCGCCCACCCTGTATATATATATATATATATATATATATATATATATATTACTGTTCACTTTTATACCACGTTTTATTCAATTAATTATAACAATTATAAGTGAACGATTGTTAATTTAATAAATATTCTCATCATTACTTTAGTGTCTTAACTGAAACGAAATATTCAGACTAATAATTTTTGTTTCATAATAATTACCTTTCCTAAGAGCGAGTGAAGCAATCATACCGGCGCCATCATGTAAATATTTGAAGCAATAAAGATAACAGCATTGCTTTAGATACTTTTAAAGCTAAAATTTAATTATACCCAAAATTCGACCTTTCAGAGTCTTCATACGTAGGTACGGTCAATGGACAGAGAGCGAGCGTTTTAATTAACTATTTTTAATTGAAAATCTTCAAAATACTTTATTTCGTAAAGGAACTTCCAACATGTTAATTAACAGACAAGAGCTACAACTGAATTAAGATTTCATGCTTAAAATACGAATTAAAGCAAACTGTATTGAAGTTGGGTTAAGTTTCGATGATATGTGAAGTTTGATATGAAGGTATATGATATTATTCCAAGTCTTATTAATTTTTACCTCACGAATAACTAATTTTTGTAAAGAAAATGCCATAAATAACAAACTAAATTCACGGTCTATTTTAAAACGAGGAAAGTAGAGAGGCTGACTGTAGGCCTATGCACTCTATTAAAAGCGAAAGTAATGTTAAAATTAAAGTCGCAATATTAGAATTCGTTTATGGATTCTGAAAATTCTTAGTTGTGTTGGAATAACAGTGAATGAGAGGATTTGGCATGCTGCAGAGGCACTTACAGAGGCACTCTTACAGCACTCTGCATGCTGCAGAGGCAGTCTTACGTGCATTATTCGTTAGGAATTTTAAAAGATTACGTAAAAAACGAATCAGTGAAGATAAAATATTCATAATTATAATGAAAATTGCGTTTCCACTGGAGCGAAACGGTCGGGTGTTCGAGTCCCGATAGCGAATTTAGTTGGCCTGAATGATGTACCAGTTTTTTTTGGCTTCCGTAACTACTTATTATTATAATACGAACTGTACCCCCAATGCTGCCCAGTAAAATTCACCCGAAACCATCATGAAACCTACAATTTTAACTACTTTTTCAAACATCAAAATAATTCTCAAATTGTGCAACAATAAATGCAAAAACAGATAAATTTGCTTAAAAAAAGACGTTTTAAAGGTTTATGAATAGAGTTTGGAAACTCATCTCAGTTTGCAGGTATACAATACGCTTTTAATCTACCAAATTACGATATTCTTCCCAAAATGAAATACGAAACTCAACATTCACTTCTAGAAGTTTAAATACAGATATTGTTCATTCTTAGATAATACTGAATACATGTCTCCTACTCTTATACGATGATATATATATTATATATATATATATATATATATATATATATATATTATATATATATATATATATATATATATATAATAATATATATATAAAGGATGAACTTCACAATTAAACACGTGAAATAAATCAGTGATGCAAATCCACAAGGAAAAAGGAGAAGCGATTCCAAAGCCTTTCGTGTATTTAACAGTACACTTCGTCAGGTGTACCGTTTAATACAAGAAAAGCCTTGGAATCGCTTCTCCTTTTTCCTTGTGGGTTTGCATTATATATATATAAAGGTCTTAAAAAGATCGGATTTGAATCGGGCAGATTTAAAAATTTGAGTTACATAAGACCATAAAATTCTTTTTAAAAATGTTCCTCGTAACTCTGTTCCAAACTTCATTTTTTCTTTACTTAAGTAATATTAGGAGCTTAGTCCCTCATTATTTATAAATTAGACTTCTTAACGACTTGTAATCCGAGAAGCCAAGGATCAGGTCCCGGTTAGGGGAATTTTTAAAAAAATGTGGTACTTTGCTTGTGCATCAGGCAGATGTCTAAGACCCTTGTCAGTAGAGGTGGAAAGAATACCAAAATTTTGTAACTGGAGGAGTACGAGTACGAATACAAGTACAGACTTTTTAGAGTAAGCGAGTACGAGTACGATTACAGCGACTTCAGATTTGCTGGAGTACGAGTACGATTACAGCTACTTCAGATTCCCTCGAGTACGAGTACAATTACAGCGATTTCAGATTATCTTGAGTACGAGTACAACGTTTTTCAGTGCTTTTCCTGGTGCTTGCATGAGCAAAGCTTATTTGTTATGAGACCATATGAACACATTACAATGGAAAATGAAAAA
>JAJOZX010000717.1:815000-937500 GCA_023014485.1 Bathynomus jamesi
CCCAGCTGTTCATCCTTCCACACAATAAAAAAAATGGGTGGTAGATAAATGGGTACCCTGTGTCGCCTAGTGGTTAAGACGCTGGGCTACTGGTGGGGTGTGGTTCGGATTCCACGTTAAATTGTAGGTCTAAGGTGGAGTGAAAAGTTTAACCTTCGTCAGAGTGAAAAATTCGGGCGGAAGCAAACCAAAGGTGTGTGTATACAGTATAGATATATATATATATATGGGTCACTAATGGAAGCACGCCAATATATAGGGTATATAAAACTTTTCAAGATGTTACAACCAGCGTGATCTAATTGGCAGGTAAATGGAGAATGGAGAATTCAATTTCAATCAATTTCAGTTAAAAAGAAATAGAAACTTTAATTTATATGACACAACATTTGATGTCATAGATTGAATCGAAATTGGCACGAGATAGACTTGTATTTCTCGTATCAATCTCGAAATTGATGTATTGATTCCTTTTGGCGGTTGGTATTATATACTGGTAAGATATAGCCAATTAATACGAGTGGAAAATTGGACCATTGTGTATTGTATTAAATAATTAAGACATAACTAAATATAAAATAAGTCCGGCAAATGAGGCGGGATGCTGCAGAGGGGTCGACCGCAGGTCGATCCTAAACCGTCGTTCAAACTCACCTAAAGTATACCCCTAAAGTAAGTATTAACTAGTATAATAAAGTACTGTACTAGAAAATTTTTAAAACTATATCTAAATATGAATAGGAACAGTATGTGTCCCAGCATGAGACGTTTGGCAGAAGTGACGCGCAGATTCTAGAATAGTGGTTCCCAACTTTTTTTAGGCTAACACCCCCTTATGGCCATCACTATTTGCTGGTGCCCCCTCATAAAGATAATAATATAAAGGATAAGTGATAAGTGATTTATTAATAGAAGGTAACAATTTTACAGTTTCCTAGCACCCCCCTAAGATTCTCAAACTCCCACTAGGGGGGCGGTGGCGCCCACGTTGGGAACCACTGTTCTAGAAGGAGGAGTGAAGTGACTCAAAAAATATTAATGAATTAACCCCAAATCTTGTAGAAGACGAGAAAAAAGTGACCGAAATACTTCTTTAATAATACTATTAATTTAAGAGATGACTCCACCAAATCTGAAACTTAGGTTTTAGCTTGCAAAATGACGCACTAGATCTCGTAAATTTTGTCAAACTTCTCAATTTTGTTAATAATGAGTCTAAGTTGTTCATAATTTTATGTCTATTATTTAAAATTATGCCAAATTTTCATATTAACTGTAAGCAGCGACTGAGTTAATTCATTATATCATTACAGTATTAAGAGATACGAAAAATTATATATAGTAAAAATATGAAGATATGAATGTATGAAAAATAATGTATGAAAGCTCAAAAAAGTAGTATTAATCTACATGTACATCATACATTAAAAACTGCGTATCTTTCTGCTTATTAATTACAATATTTTATTGCGAAGTTCTATAAAATTAAATACAAAATTACCGCCATTTAAAACGTAGGTAGAAAAATACACAAAGAAGACTCGCAATCAGAATATTAATGGATGTAATTATGTATGATAAATATAGTGTAAATATCATAGTTATTAATGAAACAGATAATACTTATCTGTTATCGTGACAAAAATAGCGTTTGTTGGAATGTAGTGAAGTCGGAATTCTAAAAGTATTTATTTATATTATAACTACTAAATATAAGCATAAGCACAAGGGGGTTTTCTACTTAGAAGTTTACTAAAGGAATATTTAGTTAACCCTTTCAGTACTGAGAACTTATATACAGGGTGTCCCATAAGTCCGTTCTCATAGGAAAATTTATTTTAAATTGAGTTTACAAAAGTAATACATTATAACTAAAGTAAATATTCAAATTGATGTCTTTTTTTGGGACCTTTTTTTTGTTACAGGTAGAATAACACGCAATGGCTAATGTAGAAGTGAGTTACACTCCTGAGGAAAAGGCGGAGGCCTTTTCCTCACGAGTGTAACTCACTCACATATTAAGCATTACGTGAACATTTGTTTACAGTAGTTCGAATGTATTACTCTTGTAAATTTAATTTAAAATATATGTATTGGTTAGTGCGTCTGTTTAATGCAGCGTTTCCCAAACTATGGGTAAATTACCCCCATTGCGGTAATTTGGCTTTTTCATTGGGGTAATTTAGTACTCTGCAAATACTTCTAAAGTACAACGAGTGCATAAATAAACGACAAAGCAACACTGGGGCTGGCTTTACGTGGGATACAGGTAGGGTGGGGGTCATTATGAAGGTATCTTGTGAAAATGGGGTAATGACTCAAAATGTTTGGGAACCACTGGTTTAATGTGTGTATGGGCAGAGGCGAGCTGCCTCAGGACTGTCGGAGTGCATGTATCGTCCCCCTATATAAAGGCAGGGGGGACAAAACTGTATGCTCTATGCTTGAATTATAGATGAATTAGTCTGTTGAGTGCCAGGTAAAGTGTGTGGAAGAGTGGTGATTGAAAGGGTAGTGGAATGCACGGAACAACAGATTGGGGAGGAGCAAGGGTTTTTTAGAAAAGGTAGAGGGTGTGTGGACCAGTGTTTGGGTTGAAGATATTGTGTGAGAAATACTTGGAGAAAGAAAGGGATTTGTATGTGGCGTTCATGGATCGTGAAAAAGCGTATGATAGGGTTCACAGAAAGGCATTGTGGTAAGTGCTGCAGCTGTATGAGGTGAATGAGTCGTTGTTGAGTACGGTGAAAATTTTTACCGAGAGAGTAGATCATGTGTGAGTGTGGGAAGAGAGAAGTGTGAGTGGTTTCCGATCAAAGTGGGTCTACTGCAGGGTTGTGATGTCTCCATGGTTGTTTAATGTGTTTAAGACGAGGTGGTAAAAGAGGTGAATGCAAGGGTCATGGTGAGGGGAGCGGAGGTGAAGCATGTTGCGGGGTGGGAGAAGGTTCCTGGAGGTGAATCAGTTGTTGTATGAGGAAGATATGGCTTTGGTGGCGGACTCGAGAGAAAAGCTACAGAGACTGGTAACCGAGTTCGGGAGGGTGTGTGAAAGAAGGAAGCTAAAAGTAAATGTAAATAAGAGTAAGGTTATGTGGTGCCGTGAAAGGGAGGTTCGTGAGAGGTGTGGGAGTCGAAGGCGTCTTGTGGAGAGAGCAGATGAGGGGGGGGGGGTAAAATGGTTTTGGGCATATGGAGAGGAAGAGTGAGGAGAAGATGGTAAAGATCTTACTGCGGTGGGAGAGGCGTTTGAATATAAAAAAAATTGAATACATTTTCCTGAGATAGGACTTATGGGACAAGCTGTATACACGTTATTTATACATATATGTACGTTCTCAGTAGTGAAAGGGTTAAAAATACGATATGCTGTTGTAATTACTTTTTTTAACAACATATCACTGAAAAAAATCTACAATAATAATAAAAGGACGTGTGTGTATGTGTGTGTGTGTATCTGTATCTGTCTGTTCCAGCCATAACTCCAAAATGGAAGCAGTTACAAACATGAAACTTCACACACATATTGATTAGATAAATAATTAATAATTAAAATTACTGGGCCCGAAGGCCCCAGCACCGCGATTAAACTACAGAAAAGAACGCAGCCGTGAAAATCTTGAGCTTCACATTGTGTCAAGATTTCTGAATCTTAAGATTTGATTTTCATGACTGTTTTACTGATCAAATAAGTGAACTCCAAATTACTGTCGGTTCAACTATTTGGTCAATAAAATTATAGAAAACAACACAGTCATAAAAATCTTGAGCTTCACATTGCCGCCCGTATATATATATTATATATATATATAAACCTATGGTAAAATTATTAAAAACCCGGTTAGGTTTATTCAGTGCCAGGTTAGGTTGTACGCCCTTGACGATTGGTTAGGTTAGGTTAGGTTAGGTCCCGAGGTTGTGCACCTGGATGTTAATAAATTAAATAATTAACTTAAAAAATTAAATGACGTCATCAAGATCATTACGACATTACGTATATATATATATATATATATATATATATATATATATATATATATATATATATATATATATATCGAAACCTATGGTAAGATTATTGAATACCCGGTTAGGTTCAGTGAATGCCCAGTTAGGTTGTACGCCCTTGACGATTGGTTAGGTTAGGTCCCGAGGTTGTGCACCTGGGTGTTAATAAGTTAAATAATTAATTTAAAAAAATTAAATGACGTCATCAAGATCATTACGTATATATATATATATATATATATATATATATATCGAAACCTATGGTAAAATTATTGAAGACCCGGTTAGGTTCATTGAATGCCAGGTTAAGTCATCTGTACGCCCTTGCCGATTGGTTAGGTTAAGTCGTGATATTTTCGTTAGCTTTAACAAAAATATCACGACTTAACCTAACCAATCGTCAAGGGCGTACAATTAACCTAACCAGGCATTCAATTAACCTACCCGGGCGTTCAATTAATCTAATCGGACATTCAGTTGACCTAACCTGGCATTCAATTAACCTATCCGGGCATTCAGTTTACCTAACCGGGCATGCATATATATATTATATATATATATATATATATATATATGCACACACACACACACACACACACACACACACACCACACACACACACAGGGTGTCCCATAAGTCTGGAACCATAAGGTAAAATAAGTAATTCATGTTTTTCCGTTTATGCAAGTGCCCATGATGTCTTTGAGTAAGGAAGAACACATCCAGGTAATTCTGCTCGTAGGAAATTGGAGTCAGAGGGAAGTCGCTGAGGAATTTTACAGATTGTATCCGGACCGCGCGCCGATAACACACAGCTGTGTCGGCAAACTTGTAGCAAAGTTCAGGGAAACGGGATCCATAGGAGATAAGCCACGCAGTGGACCTCCTAGGACATCCACCGACGATGACACAGCCGCTACCATCCTCGCTCATTTCACAAACAGTCCCCAAAAGTCTCTTTGGCGGTTGTCCGCTGAGACAGGAGTGTCGAAAAGCAGCATCCACCGCATTCTTCAAGCACACAAATGGCATCCTTACAAACTTCAAATCCTGCAGAAATTAAGCGAAGATGATCCAGACCGACGGATGGAATTTTGTGAATGGGCTACGGAACAATGTGCTCAAAATGCCAATTTCCCGTCCACCATTCTGTTCAGTTCTGGTCCCGCACATTTGCGGGAGCGCATCATCGACGCATGTAACACCATCATTCCTGATACCATTCGCCGTGTGTTTGCTGACTGGATATCTCGTCTGCATTCTTGTATCAATAATAATGGTGGACACATTGAACACGTCGTTCTGTGAATAAAAGCCGTTTTTATTGCCGTTTTTATCATTTTGCCCCATGGTTCCAGACTTATGGGACACCCTGTATATATATATATATATATATATATATATATATATATATATATATATATATATATATAGCGTTCAACATCCACCCCAACAACGCCGGGTCACTCCGCTAGTAAAAAATAAAGACTGAAATGCGTTAACCATTTTTTTTTAGTTTTATTTGTCAAAATTTGCTGATGTGATCTATCATTTTTGTCATTAAGACCATAAAAATTTCTTATTTATCACTGATATTTAATACGAATAACTGTAATAAAGTTAGTTGGTTGTATATTAACTAAAAATCTGGTAATACTAGCCAAAGTCTATTTCATATAACTAAACCTATTTTTCATTGTAGGAAGCTTAATCAAGCTCTGCTATAAAACATGTTTTTGAATCATTAAAGTTCTTTGTATTAAATGACGGAACAAAATGACTTCCATATTTTAAATCTGTAATTTAATTTTCTTTCCATTCTTGGTTTATTCCCTGTAATAATAATTTTAAGAATGACTTTTGTGACGAGGGGTCAATGTACATTTTACAAGCAGAATTACTGTACGGACATTACATATTACAATGTACAATCTCATAAATGATCATATTGTAATTTTTATATAAAATGAAATGTCATCCTAATGGTAAAAATTATCATTATCATTTTAATAACTATTATTTTCATTGTCATTGTTATTATCATTATTTTGCCATTACCGATATCATTACAGTTATCATTACCATTACCACTGTCATTATCATTATTTGATTATACGGACAGTTTTTATTTACATCATGAAGTTGGCTCATCATTAACAATGTGTGAGCTTCATCGGCAGCTAAAATACTGTACAATAATTTTAAAAAAATCGCTTTTTATTGATAAAATTCTACAACAGATGTTGCGCAGCCTGAACTAGAAATAATAAAACTTTTTTATTACATTACTCATGCATCCATAACACACACACACACACACACACACACACACACACACACATATATATATTATATATATATATATGGAGAAAAAACACTGAATCTTTGCCAAGAATTTTTTTTATTTCAATTTTCTGATGGAAATAAAAAATTGGGCAAGTTTCCAGAGCCTCTTTTTATGAATTCGTTGAACGACTTGGCTTACAGATCTTCCACATTCAGTAGGGTCATAAATTTTGAAACTATTGCTATTTCACTAAAACATAAATTCATTAATCTCAAATCTTCACCCCCATATTTATGCAAAATCTTCTGGTGTGATGCAGTGTGATATGCTTATGTTTTATATGCCATAAAAATATCTCTTCAACATAAATTGCGTGTCCAGACTTTGTATGCAAGATATTCTCTGCCATCAGGAAGCTAAAAAATATGGAACGTCACATATATAGTAACCAAAGTTTGATTATATTTATGTAGAACAGTTTAGAAGGAAGTTTATGGGCACACTGTACGAGAGAGAGAGAGAGAGAGAGAGAGAGAGAGAGAGAGAGAGAGAGAGAGAGAGAGAGAGAGAGAGAGAGAGAGAGGCCCTCTCAGAGGTACAGAGAGGCCCGGGCCACTTCCAGCTTTTGAGGTTCAAAGCTAAACCAAATTATTACTTTCACTGTAAAACATTATATTCAAACCTGAAAGTTTCTAAATTTGAGGCCCCCCCCCCTGAAGCTTGAGGCCCAGGCCAAATGGCCATCCTACCCCCCCTCTGATAGGCCCTGTATATAATATATATATATTATATATATAATATATATATTACGGAATCCTGCAACAGATCTGTGTTTGAGTTTAAAAAAAGAAACACTTACTTGATGTTTCAGAAAATTAACCATTTATAAAGCCGCCATTGATGTCGTTCATGGTTCATCATAGTTAAGCTATTCCTAAACAGTAATATGAATAGTAATAGTAATATCACTAGCGGAGCGACCGGCGTTGCCTGGGTGGATGTTGAACGCTAATATATATATATATTATATATATTATTATATATATATAATATGCCCGGTTAGGTAAACTGAATGCCCGGTTAGGTTAATTGAATGCCCAGTTAGGTCAACTGAATGCCCGATTAGGTTAATTAAATGTCCGGTTAGGTCAACTGAATGCCCGATTAGATTAATTGAATGCCCGGGTACGTTAATGAATGCCCGGTTAGGTTAATTGTACACCCTTGACGATTGGTTTGGTTAAGCCATGATATTTTCGTTTTAAAGCCAACGAAAATATCACGACTTAACTTAACCAATCGTCAAGGGCGTACGGATGACTAACCTGGCATTCAATGAACCTAACCGGGTATTCAATAATTTTACCATAGGTTTCGTAATGATCTTGATGACGTCATTTAATGTTTTAAAATTAATTATATTAATTTATTAACACCCACGTGCACAACCTCGGGACCTAATCAATATGTGTGTGAAGTTTCATGTTTGTAACTGCTTCCATTTTGGAGTTATGGCTGATGGCTGGAAACACACACAACACACACACACACACACACACACACACACACACAGTCTTTTTATTATTATATATTATTATTATTATTATTATTATTATTATAGATAAACAATAGCCTGGTACAAATTTATAACCGAAAGACTTCCGAAAATCAACAATTTTGATAAAGAAAAGGGGAAAATTGGTTTTGTAGGGCTAGGGGGTCCGAAATTTCAAAAATGGAAAATAATTGCTTTTTCTTACTTACAGCGACAGGCATAATGATATTAGGATACTAATAGAAATTTTGCAATATTTAAAGTGGGGAAAATAAATAATTTTCTAAAAATGATCTTCAACTATAAAAGCGCATCTAATCAGATAACTTAATTAACGTATTTCTATGACAACTAAAAAATAGAATGATAAATCAATAATCCTATCAAATGTTTGTGTATACGTAAATTATTTGTACAAAAGCCACAGTAATAAAACGCACAAAAGTCACGGTAAATAATTTTGAGTGTGGCTCGTTTAACTTTAAACTCGGTTTATTTAAATTGCCCGTTTTAATTATGTAATTTTTTGTATTGAATCGATAAAGAAAATCTTTTGTGAATCGAATCGAAAAATGTTAAAATATAACAAATATCAAAATATTTTGTATAAAAATCATTGAATTTTAAAAATGCATGTTGTTGTTTTTAGTTTTTTGCAAAAAGTTCTTATGAATTTTAAAAATATATACTTTTTAAAATTGAATCTGATAAATAAATCTTTTGTGAATCGAATGATATTAAATGTTTAGTAAATATTGACTCTATTTTGTGCCAAAATTATGATTAAAAATGAAAAATTAAAAAAAATGCGTTGTACAGGCATGGGAAGAACTGTACCCTAAAAGGGGGGAAGGAATTACGTTAGGGAATTATTTTTAGCATGGGCACTGCACAATAAAAAGACGCAATCGAATGGTGAAAAACCGCATTGTTCTACACCAATTGTAGCGACCTGTAGGGTGTGCGCAAAAAAAATGTTATATATAATATATAATATTATATATATATATATATATATATTATATATAATATATATAATAATATATATATATATATATATATATAGAAGGCTTCATTTCTGAAATAGTATATTAGATATTGTAATATTTAAGAATTATAAAAATATTAGCCCTTACTTATTATTTCGTGTGTGTGTCCAGTAAGGAATGCCCCTCGATCCTATAAGATATTTTCATCGACCTATACCCGAAAAGAAGTTTAATGGATACCCAATATAAATTTTCAAGGATACCCAAGCTGAAATTTTAGGGATACTATTTTGCTTCACCGGTATCAGAGATTATTTAATCATTAACAAATCCCTGTATTAAAAGGCGTTCCATTTCAGAATCGCAGACGATCGATGATTTCGGCAGGGCTCTACACCTGATGCCCACTGATGTGTCTCATCTAAGGACAGTGTTTATGGCAGTTGAGAACGGGGACATTGGGATGCTCAAGTCCTTAGGCATCAAGGACTCGGAACTCGGAGACGTGAAATTCTTTCTGGAGAAACTACTCAATACAGGCTTCCTTGACTGAAGATCTTGTAGGAAGTGCATCTTCTCTTACTTTTCTAACGTGGCAATCTGAATTCTTTATAGAAATTACCAAAAAAAAAACTTTAATTCATCATTATTATACTAATATTGAATAGATTTTCCATTCAATATTAATTTATTGTCCAAACCAATTCTTATATAATTCTATATTATTTTCAAGGATATAATATTAATACTAATGATAATAATATTAAAAATATTACTACTAATTACAATAAATAATAATAATAGTAATAATAATAGTGATAATAATAATAATAATAACTAAATGTACTATTATGAACTTTTTAAATGAATACTGACATACTTTCTATATAGATAATATCCCTGTAGTAGATATATGGACCGTTTGCAGTATATAATATATATATATATATATATTATATATATATATATATTATATATATATATATATATATATATATACACATGTAAACATTTTGCAAATTTTATTATTTTCGTAATCATATACGCTGTAATGTATATTTTATCTATTATATTGAGTCAATATCTATTTTTAATTCCATATTTAGAGTAATAAGTCACACAAATCCGCTATTTAGCAATATTTAAACTATGAAAAATGCACAAAACTTTTAAGTGTCTGAGATGATAGCTAGTATTTGCAACACTCACCATATTGATTTTGACGTATATTCTAGAGTTTGTAATGTTAGTATAATTTATCGTGTGGTAGAAAAGTATTTAAAATGGTCCTTAAGTAGCTTTTCATGAAAAAAAAAAAATAATATATATATATATATATATGTGTATATATATTCTGGAATTTCGTTAATGTTAAAAAGTATGTCCATATTTTATATATAAAATAATATATATATATATATATATCTGTTATACTGTATGTATTTATCTTGGTTCTTTCTTAAAGGAATGATCATTCTTGATCCCAATTTACTCCATAAATTTGTGGGATCAAGTGTGTGTGGTATAGGCGTCTGTAAAAGGTCTGTAAAACCTTATCATTTGTGAACGGATGAATAACGTTTTTGTTGTTTGCAACTAAAATTTGTATTAAAAATAACTAAGTTAATTAATTAATTGATCTATTTAATTATTCCAGTTTGCATTGAAAATAAATAAATTAATTAAATATCAGAGTGAGTTAATTAAATTATCATCATCTCAAAGCTAAGGCTTTCTAATCCTTTCGTTTACGTCAGTAATTATCTGTAATTAGGTTCTACGGCAGCATCAACAGTAATTTAGCTTAATGTGTTTTCCTCTTTTAAGCTCTACCTTTACACGATGTAACAAGCTTTAATACTTTTTAAAAGTTGCTTTGCTTTATAACCCAAGCTTTTTCTCACTTTATCCGCTTCATGTAATGTTTGTAATTTTTAGTTATTTTCTATTCTTATATTTTTGTTTCAGCTGATAAAATATATTCACTATATTTACTTATTTAATTAATATTAAAGTCCTTTTGTAAAAGAAATCATTTTAAGTTCCAATGTTTTAATCGTACGACAGATATTTAACCAATCCTTTAAATATCCATGCTTTAAAAATAATGTTTATATAATATTAGACCAATTCTTTATATTTTCTAAATTGAATTCATTCCTCGTAAACCAATACAATAAAGGTTGTGAAAAAAATTCTTCATATTTGTATTTGTTTTTTAAAGTTAATATATTAACTTTATATGAATTAATTTCAATTAATTAACATCCGTATTTTAATTGTTGTTTATTAAAGTTAAAATGTTTAATAAAATCTCTGGAATATAAATTCTATTAAAATTTCTCAATTTTCAACTTAATTTTTTTTATCATTTTCTTCACTGATAAATCGTAATTATTAATTAATTTAATTATTTTCAGATGCAACGAAATACCTGTAAAACTTTTGAAGTTTTATAAATAAAAAAATTTATGAGCAAATTTGAAAAAAATTTCGGTTTATTTAAGTTAGTCCGTAATTTACTCTTATGATGAAGCAGAGCTGTAAAAGTATACCGTATTTTCATAAATAGTAAAAGATTTCTTAACATCAACCGTTTGACAACCTGATAAATATACTACAGTATCTGAATGAGCCTTTTGGTTAAGTGGGAATATCATACCTCATCAGGTGACAATACCATGATTTTGTTGACAGCTTGAAGAATTAATTTGATTGGTTAGTTAAATTTACATTCTTTAAAGAAGTAATTACTGGCGATTTTTGCATTCAAATTGAAATCTGATATAAATCAATCAGAATTTGATTGGTTAGTTAAAGTTACGTACCTTGAAGAAGTAATTACTGGCGATTCTCGCATCCATATTGATGTTAGTTATAAATATCCATCATAAATTAATTGGTTAGTTAAAGTTACGTGCTTTGAAGAAGCAATTACTGAAAATTCTTGCATCCATAATTAACGTATGTTATAAAATCAGTCAGAATTAGATTGGTTAATTAAAATTATACGTTTTGAAGAAGCAGTTACTAACGATTCTTGCATCCAAATTGATGAATGTTAAAAAATCAACCAGAACTTCATTGGTTAGTCAAAATTACGCGCTTTAAATAAACAATTACTGACGATTCTTGCATCCAAAATGATGTATGTTAAAAAAATCAACCATAACGTGATTGACTAATCAAAATCACGCGCTTTAAATAAACAATTACTGACGATTCTTGCATCCAAATTGATGTACTTCATAAACTCAATCAGAATTTGACTGATTGATCAGTTAAAATTAAACTCAGTCGCGAAGGAGAAGTCAAGTGTACTACCGTCTAATTATTTTTACTAAGACTTCCTTTACTGATTACTAATACGGTAGTTAAAACCAACATTTAATTAAATAAATATGTCTGAAGAACCATCTTTTTATGAATTTGATATTCGATATAGTCTCACGTTGTAAATATGAAGTATTATTAATAGATATGAGTAAAGGTTTGAGATAGATTTAAAGATTTGTTATTAACAGTGACCACTCAGAATTTGCATGTTAGATCTCAGTATAACTATTAAATGTTAATGTAAAATGCACACACACACACACACACACACACACACACACACCACACACACACACACATATATATTAAAACTAAACATTGGTTTTTCTTAACTCTAGAATAGCAGGCAAAAAAAAAAAAAAAGAAAGATGAAAATAATGTCCCGTTAAACTATTCTTCATCTTTGAAAGTGACAATCCGTCATTGTTTAATAAAGAACCAACTTTAATTATTATTATACAAATATTCAAATACTGTTGCCAAACAAATAAAATAAAAATACATTTCTTGTTATTATCCTTACACTCCTCATTGATTTTATTGCTATACTATACTTAATAATAATAATAATGATAATAATAATGATGATGATAATAATAATAAAAATATAGTAACATTATTATTATTATTATTGCTTACAGTGGTGTACACAAAAATTTCTACCCGAGAAATTCCGATCAAGTGTTATAAAATATTTGGAAACATCCTTCATAAGTCAATTTAAAATACTCGGAACCCCCCTCCCCCTTTACGGGAGGGATACTTTTGCTAATTCCTGCGGAAGGCTGTTGTTACCCTTCGGGCAATACATATGGTACTTTTAATATGTATTTTATTATAATCCAGAATATTGTTTAGGAAACATATATTTTATTCTTGACAAAAAAGAATGCGACGTCAATGTAAAAATTCTCAGTAGCCTACTTTGTATCCAATTTATTCAGACTAACATTATTAAAATCGACAAAATTTCAAATTTTTTTTTTATTCGAGACAATACTTCGTGAAACACTAAGTTAACCTCGCGATGAAATTCTGTATCACGTTGCTGTTCTTTATGTTTATAATCTTCATCGGTCCTTCTGGCTTTCATTCTTGCAGTTTGTTTTGTTTGTTTTGCCATGTTCAATCCCTAAGATTCTTCGTCTGGATTAAGGTTTTAGAACATTCCCAAATTTTGTATGACACAATAGCCAAGCAATAAAATGTAATAAAAATTATTTTAAGAAAATTTTAAGCGAGTTAGAGTTTAACATTTACAATTAGCTCATGAATCACTTAAAAATTTTAAATGCAGCTTCACAGATTTTACCAGAAGCTCACGAAACACTTAAATTTCAAATATAATTTGTCACGTTTTTTTAACCTATCATGGCTTCCGATGCGTAGCTAAAAATTTTGATGGCTACATTCTTTTCTAAATTTATTCACAAACTTGATTTTCTTCATTCGACGAAAGTGTATGAAACTCTTTAGAAGCGTGTTGGGACTTGGTTTACTCGTAGATTTTAATGATAAGGAAAGACACCAATCCACGCTTATATAAAATTTTATATTTTTCTAATAGCCAGAAAAGCAGATCAACAAATTCACGAAAGAAAGCACCTATCAAAATTTTGAGTCTCACATCCCAAGACTAATGGGCCAAAATCTTGAAATTTAAGTGCTTCGTATTTTAGCACATAAATTTTTTGGGGAACACCCGATCTGAAAACGAAGCTGTTAAAAACACTCTAGGGATCCCAGAGGATGTTGTCACTAGGTTTAATGAAAATCGGTGTAGCAGTTTGGACCTGAAAAGACAGACAGACAGACGGACGGACATACGGTGAATTATGGTATAACTACCAAAATTGGGCCCGAGGGCCCATTTAGCCGCAGCCTGCGGTGTTGGGGCCTTTAGCCCTCCCCAATTATTAAGGAGTCAATTATTCAGCCAATAAAAATATAGAAAAGAACGCAGCCATGAAAATCTTAAGCTTCACAAATCTTGATACAATGGGTTCGGATGTGAAGCTTAAGATTTTCATTGCTGCGTTCTTTTCTATAGTTTTATTGGCCGAATAATTGAACCCTCAGTATTTGGGTGGGTCAATTATTCGGTCAATAAAAGCATGGAAAAGAACGTAGCAATGAAAATTTTAAGCTTCACATCCGAACTCATTATATCAAGCAATGAAAATCTTAACGCGCAAGAGTAAAAAGTTGAAACAAAGCAAAGTGCATTTATTTCTGTTCAGAATCGCTTAATTGTAAGACGGAGGACGAACGGAACTCCCTTTTTATAGTATAGAATATAGATGATGATTAGGCTTCGGATTTGTATACATTTAAAAATTGCTAAATATGTATGTAAATATGCAACCAAAATGCTCGAAATATGCACTTAAATATGCTTGTTTTAAATATATAATCAATTAATCACCTTTCGAGTCAAATGTTATGATTTTTAAAGGTTCCACGTTCCAGGTTCCAGAAATTGCTCACTTGATCCTGCGGATCAGCACACGTTTCCGGTGCAGAGTCTCTACACTGTATCTCCTATTATGTACTTAAACCTTTACTGTCAACAGAGTCTTCTTCTAATTTCCATTATTTTCACAATATAATTTTTGAAATTTTCTGTTTTTTTATATTCTCTACTTCCATCATCTCCCCCACTATGTTTCTTAGTTTTTCACAATGAAACGAGTGTTCTGTCGTATTATTCTCTCTCGTGCATACTTCACACTTCATGTCCTTATATTTTCCTTTATAGTTTTCTTTCACCTCTACCATATTTAATTGGATTTCCATTATAATCTTCATATCCTTTTCTTTCATATTTTCAATATATGATTTTCTTTTAAATTTATCAATGAATCTTAGTCTTTTTCATTTTAGTTTTCCTCTTTATTAGTTCTTCCTGTAAATATTCATTAATTGTTTTGTCGTACACTTTTCATTAATTCACTTTTTTTCATCATTTTCAAGTCCTCTAATGTTACTTTATATAATTTACACATTTCTGCCACTTCCTTTGCCCAACATCCGGAGTATGAATTTTTCAACTGATCTTCGGTTAGCATTTTGATTGATCTATCCTCATTTGAGTTTAATATATTGTTCATTGACTGGCCACACTCCTAATTCAGCTAATAATCCCCAATATAGGGTACTACATTTCATTCCTGTTATTTCCCTTAGAATTCTTCCCTGCATTTGTTCCACTTCAATATTCTTTGTCCTTGTTCTCGTCCATGTTTCCATTCCATAAAATATTGTAGGTACTATTATGGTTTCATACAATTTTATTTTTACCTTCATTGACCAATGGCCCACTGTAACTGGATCTCCATATCTCTTTAGATCCGCTATCATGAAATTTATCTTACTTTTCTCCTTTTCTATATGTGTATGGTGATCACCTCTGCTATTGAACCATTGTCCCAAATACTTGTATTCTTGCACTTGTTCTATACTTCCCATTTTCACTTTGTTGATTGTTCTCATTTCAGGTACTTTTCTTCTTATCACATTTATATTTAGTGTCATTACTACTGATTTCTCTTTTTTATTATTAAATGTAATTTTTGTTAGTATTTCCTTTGATCTATGATACAATTACTAAGTGCTTTTTCTATTACTCCTAAGTTACTTGATGCTTGCATTATATCATCCATAAATATACATGATTGAATTTCTATTTCCCTTATTCTTGTTAAGCATTTACCCATATTATTTACTCTATCTGTGTCCACTGAGCACAGTCTGGGTCCCAGAGACGTGCCTCGTTTGACTACCTCCTCTATATTTCTTGGTCTTGTGTCACCTAAAGGTGTTTTTATTTGTATTGTGCCATTTTTCTTTAAGTTGTATATTAGTAGTGCTTCTGGGCTTACTACGTTTGGTGCTTCTTTGATGCAGTCCTTCAACTTTAGCTTGTCAAAACATTTTACAGCATCCCCAAACCAAACATATGTATTGTTACCAAGATATTTATTTTAGTCAATTATTGCATTCAACGTTAATATGTGGTCTATTGTTGATTTCCCTTCTATTCCTCTACATTGATACATACTTAATCCCCAATTCCAGTCACTTCTCTTCTTATTTAGTCTAACTTTCTCAAAAATTTTACTAACTATACTTGTTATGAATATCCCCCTCCTATTACCTATGTCCATTCTGGTTCTAGGACAGTTCATACCAGGACAGCTCATACCAGGACAACTTATACCCAGACAACTCATACTCGGACAACTCATACCTAGGACAACTCATACCTAGGACAACTCATACATAGGACCAGAAAAAAAAATGAAAAATTAATGAAAACATTTATTTTTGTAAAATTAAAAATCAAATTTAAACATTTAGAATTCATGCAAGTTATTAATGAAAACATTTTGAAATGAAAACATTTATTTTTAAAATTAATGAAAACATTTATTTTGTAAAATTAAAAATTAAATTTAAACATTTAAAATTCATGCAAGTTATATATATATATATTATATATATATATATATATATATATATATATATGCCCAGTTAGGTTCATTGAATGCCCGGTTAGGTCAACTGAATACCCGGTTGGGTTCATTGAATGCCCAATTAGGTCAACTGTACGCCCTTGACGATTGGTTAGGTTTAGTCGTGATATTTTCGTTAAAACTAACGAAAATATCACGACTAAACCTAACCAATCGTCAAGGGCGTACAGTTGACCTAACCGGGCATTCAAATTTTATCCTGTGTAAATAATGGTTCTCTATTTATTGTATGTTTGCAATAAATAATAAATTTGTTGTTATTGTTTTCTTATCTTATTTTGGTTAATTTGCAGAGTTTAAACTTTCGGGGTGGATATAGACGAAAAGATCAACATTGGGGTGGTAATTGATGAAGAGAGTATGAGTTGTCCTAGGTATGAGTTGTCCTAGGTATGAGTTGTCCTAGGTATGAGTTGTCCTAGGTATGAGTTGTCCGGGTCTGAGTTGTCTGGTATAAGTTATCCGGGTATGTGTTGTCCTGGTATGAGCTGTCCGGTCACGCGCTACCTCAGAGCAGCTCTTCTTTCGGCGCCGTGATGCAGCAAGCACAATGTCTTTCGATTCTTGAGATAATTTCTCCGGTCTTCCTCCTCGAAATTCTATTTCACAATCTTCAGGATTCTTATTCCAATTCCTTTTGACAAAGTCTTCTGATCTTTTTAATCTCTCAGCCACCCAGTGTCGAGTTATGAAAGTTGCACCAGCTTCCTTTGCTTCACGAAATGTGACAGCTCGAATGCGGTCAAGAACTCGCTTTTTCTCTGAATCGTTCAAAATAGATGATGCCATGGTTTCTGTGGGGAAAAAAATGGTAAGAATTAAAATCACAGGAATAGAATATAATGGTTTTTATTCAGATGTTAACGCTCTTTCAAGTGGTCTCGCCGGTTTTTATCTATCCCTTCTAGTTTTTGCTCTACACGGGGGGGCAATCATTTCCTGACACCCCTATATGAAGGTTTTTACCATGATCTTTTTATTACAAATAAAGCAGAAAATAAGGAAGAGAAAAAAGCTGAAGAGATTAATGAACTACACCTGGAAACTATTAAAGCTATAGTAGAGGATAGACATAACATAAATAGCATTACAAGTGAGGATGTTGAGAATGTTATTAGAAAGTTAAAAAATAGAAGTCAACAGACCAACAAGGATTGAGCAATAGTATAATGAAGAATGCTGGATGGGATGTAATAAGAAGTCTGACAAAACTATTCAATGTAATTCTTAAGACTTACAATATCCCAGAATAGTGGAACAATATAAAAATAATATCAATTTACAAAAGTGGTGATAACCTGGACCGTGACCGGACAGCTCATACCAGGACAACACATACCCGGATAACTTATACCAGACAACTCAGACCCGGACAACTCATACCTAGGACAACTCATACCTAGGACAACTCAT
The DNA here is from genome assembly GCA_023014485.1 of Bathynomus jamesi. Lineage (NCBI taxonomy): Eukaryota > Metazoa > Arthropoda > Malacostraca > Isopoda > Cirolanidae > Bathynomus > Bathynomus jamesi. The sequence goes on from JAJOZX010000717.1 coordinate 833,124, forward strand.
ACTCTCTTCATCAATTACCACCCCAATGTTGATCTTTTCGTCTATATCCACCCCGAAAGTTTAAACTCTGCAAATTAACCAAAATAAGATAAGAAAACAATAACAACAAATTTATTATTTATTGCAAACATATAATAAATAGAGAACCATTATTTACACAGGATAAAATTGAATGCCCGGTTAGGTCAACTGTACGCCCTTGACGATTGGTTAGGTTTAGTCGTGATATTTTCGTTAGTTTTAACGAAAATATCACGACTAAACCTAACCAATCGTCAAGGGCGTACAGTTGACCTAATTGGGCATTCAATGAACCCAACCGGGTATTCAGTTGACCTAACCGGGCATTCAATGAACCTAACTGGGCATATATATATATATATATATTATATATATATATATATATAACTTGCATGAATTTTAAATGTTTAAATTTAATTTTTAATTTTACAAAATAAATGTTTTCATTAATTTTAAAAATAAATGTTTTCATTTCAAAATGTTTTCATTAATAACTTGCATGAATTCTAAATGTTTAAATTTGATTTTTAATTTTACAAAAATAAATGTTTTCATTAATTTTTCATTTTTTTTTCTGGTCTTATGTATGAGTTGTCCTAGGTATGAGTTGTCCTAGGTATGAGTTGTCCGAGTATGAGTTGTCTGGGTATAAGTTGTCCTGGTATGAGCTGTCCTGGTATGAACTGTCCTAGAACCGAGGTAGCGAAAGAGATACTTATCCGTCGTGGTAAGATAGTCAATCGGCAACTTGTGCATCAATTTCGAGTTCGCCAAGGCTTGAGTGCTTGGCATGAAATAGCTAAGCCACGGAAGAGTGATCTTAATATTGAAGATCGGCTATGGTTTTGTGATTATCTTGAGGAATGGACGGAAGACGATTTCCTTCACTTGGTTGTCAGCGATGAATTCTTCGTTATGTCTCCAGAAAACCAAATTTTCAGAATGATCGGGTTTGGGCAACAACTCCTGATGAAGTCCCAGACGACCAGAAGTATCGAGAAATAGAAAAAATCCAGCATGTGTGGGTGTTTTCATTATGTTCTCTATTCGGAAGCTCATCTGGTTATCAAACCAAGAGGAACCAGTTGGGATGGGCCTTATTTTCGAAATGTAATTTTAGCCCAACATGTAATTCCGTTTTTGAAAGACCCCGAGTGTGTTTTGGATGTTGAACAGGCAACCTTTCTTCACGACAAAGCCCCCTGTATGAAAGCACTTGCGACTCAACAACTGCTTAAGGACAATAACATTGATTTTTTCGGAAATAATGAATGGCCTGGCAATTCTCCCGATCTTAATGTCTGTGAACATGTCGGATCCATCATGAAGGATCGGGTGGAGTCCTTAATACTGGAACAACCCATTCAGAATCGGTATTCAACAGAAATTATGACTGCAAAGATCAACGAAGTCCTTGAAGAAATGAGTCATGATACCGATCTCTTTGAGACCTTCTGGGATCATACCCCGTCGACTAATGGGCCGTCAGAGCTGCAAATGGGGGCAACACTCGATATTAAAACAAGTGTTTTTTATTCAAAATTAAACGCTCTTTCGCGTGTAGTTTGTCTGTTTTTTTTCTATTCCTTTCAGTTTCTTCTGTACAGGGGGGGGGGGGGCAATCATTTCCTGACACCCTTTACTTTCAATACTTCACTAGTTTCTTCTACAATTTTTCCTTCTCTATTTTTTATAGCTCCTCGTTCCACCTTTGTATTTCGGTCCATATCCTTTTTAAAGTTCCAAAATGCTCCATTATCCAGTCCTCCTCTTCCTTTTAACCGTTCCATTGTCTTAATAAAGCTTTAATGATTGAAAGATGCAATATATGCGGTTTTGAGCGGAGTTGAGCGGAGTAACAAATATCTCTTTCGCTCAGTCGCCTGTTATGATTGGATGACTCGCGTAAAGTGGGTCTCTCGCTCAGTCGCCCGTTAGGGTCGGATTTATCAAGATGAGCAGCGTTAAAGATCACTTCGTGATCACAAGCTCTACTCCTGGGGCGGATCCAGGATTTGCTGGAGGGGGGGTTCGGTACGAGCGCCGAAGGCTTCTAGGGGGGTTGAAAATTAAGGGTCTCAGAAACGCATTTTTAAGCAATTTGTGGGGTGATTGTTCAAATTTATTAGTTTTTACAACATCTACGTTATGTACTGATTTACAAGAAAATTATACGAGGAAAGACTAAATTCGTGATAAGTTTTAAAGAAACACTGTTTACGAAAATTTCACAATATCAAAACCTAAATTTCTTTTGAAAATCATACTTTATCATTCTAGATTTGTTCATTAATATAATTGAAGTTATTATATTTCTTGACAAAGATTTGTGTTGACTGAGATATCAGTTAATCTCCCGACTCATGTACCGATGCATGGCAAGCAGGGTTAACTGCAATAAAAACAAAATGCGGGGCTATTATAATTATATTAAGAAAATGAAATAAGATTTAGCTTACTTTAGTTTTTAGTCTTAACCGTAAACTATACCAAAACAAGAAAAATAGTTTGCTGTGAGTCAGCTTGTGGTACAACACGTGTTCCTACCGGTATCACTGGCGCTACTGCGAATCCTCTTTGCAGTCGGGGTAGATTGTCCTTCTTCATCACTGTCAAAACGAGAGACAATGAATTTAATATGAGCAATCGATCAGTAACTGTAAGTAGTTTTTAAAGTCATTGGTTTAGTTTACAATGCAGTTACTAACCTTGCCACTGACATGGGATGGACCAAACCTGATGGACCAAAAAATCGGTCAATTCTTGGTTGCTGTTTAACTCTTCTTGACATTGTAAACCGAAAATTCTATTGAATAAATACTTTAAATGAATATTGCTTTTTAGACTTTTGAGTATTAAAGTAAGACACAGGGTCGACGAACGATCTGAAACAAATGAAACAAAAGGGTATATTACATGCTTTTAGTATTGTTTGTAAAATAACTTGTATGTTCAGTCAGTTAGCTTTGGGAGTGGGGCTTTCTGGTTTAGTGTGGTTCTGGTTTAGGGGGGTTCGATCGAACCCTCGAACCCCTCCCTGGATCCGCCACAGTACCCGTAGGGTAGGGAGCCGAAGGCTTATATTTTCAAGAGAAATTCACTGGAAAAACAAACCAAAAAATGCAGTTAGATACACGAAAATTTGGGAAAAGGCCCTCTTCTAAACAAAATAACAATATATATATATATATATATATATATATATATATATAGGGTGTCCATAAATGATTACCCTCATTAAAGCATGCTATAACTTTTAAATAAACACTCGTATTCAAACACAGTTTTAATCATAAGTAGATAAACATACAAAGTTTTGATACATAGTTAATGAACTTAATAAGCTTCCACATGTGCACCCCTAGTGGCACGTAAAATGTCTAAACGGTATTAACACTCACGCCACACATTTTCCAACATTTGTGGGTTAACTATTGCAAATGCATCCGTAATGCGTTCTCGCAATGTCCTGATATCTGGAACAACTGTTGCATAAACCAAATCTTTAACATGACCCCAGAGAAAGAAATCCAGCGGGGTAATGTCTGGAGATCTTGGGGGCCATGGGATTGGCCCGTCCCTGCCAATCCATCAATTTGGAAATGTTGCGTCGAGAGTTTCACGTCTTGTAGGCGTGTAACTTCAAACGTTTGTGTAACACCTTGTGCACCGTAGACTTCGGTATCTTTAGTTGGCATGAAGCTTGTCTCACCGATTTCCTTGGTGACCGTGTGAAAGCAGTTTGAATGTTTTCCACCGTCCCATCGGAAACTGATGGTCTACCACTGCTCTTTCCCTTTTCCACGTTTCCAGTTTCCAAGAATTTTTCCATCCACGACTTAATTAACTTCACATCAGGTGGATTCTTTCCATACTTTGTTTGAACCTTCGCTGAACACTGCAGGAGATTTTGTTTCTGCAAGCCACACAACACATTGTGCCTTCTCTGTCACAGACGTCATCTTAACTGAACACTACTACAGCGCTCCTAGCGGCGAATGCGGTAGACGAAACACACCAGCACAGAAACTCTATGCGTGTACGAGATCACCTGTAAAAAGAAAACGGATGTAAGATTCGTCATTAAAACATGAGAGCATACTGTTTTCAGGGTAAACATTTATGGACACCCTGTGTATATATATATATATATATATATATATATATATATATATAGAGAGAGAGAGAGAGAGAGAGAGAGAGAGAGAGAGAGAGAGAGAGAGAGAACATAGCATAAGGACACTATATCTACAAACAGAGTTGCACTTTATGACAACGTGATGCAATAAATCCTTGCCGGCAAGAATATTTATTATTGCGAGAAAACTCTTTCAACATGACAAGACACTTGGTATGTATTCTAACTTAAGAATATCCGCAATATCAAGATTTCAACAGTGTCATCGATGCCAGCGGATTAACTTACAGGCTTTATTTATACAATGCTTTGCTCGAACCCATGTTTTATTAAATTATTATCATCATGACATTAGAACAAAAACTAATAATTTCATGATTATTTCCCAAAATATGTATTTTAAACCAAAAAAACTAGAAATATGCACTTTCGCTCAAAAATGCTTAAAATATGCATTTGTATACGTACGTATGCAAATATGATAAAATCCGAAGCGTAATGATTATGATGGTGTTTTGTTAACTGCTGTTAACATAACAATCATATAACGATAATATAAGAGTAATACTGTAATATATAATCTTTTAGGCGGACGAGAAAGGAATTTGAACCATTTACTAATAATTTCTGGAAAACTAATTTTGCCATTAAATACGAGCTTTTTTGTTTTATGGAAATTAATGAAATATAGTAATTAATAAAGTTTATTAAAACATAAAAAGTAGAAAAGGTGAAAGTTTAGGAAAAGGTGAAGAAGGAAATGGACAAAGAGTCGAAAGCGAGGAAGAGAAGTAGATTAGTAAAGAGAGAAGAAGTTGCCCAGGCTCAGCCATCGATATTAACATTTTTATTTTTTTTATTTTAGAGTTTATTTATGGCTGTCATTCTTGATCGACTCGGGAATTGGATCCCTGGGGCTTACTAATCCTGTATAGGACGATCAGTATTGAACCCCCCTTAACATGATCAAGAGCTACGAAACAAAACAAAATAACTACGAAACAACTTCTGATTAAAGGTAACGTTGCTGACGACCGAAAGCCCACCACTTCCTATATACTGGTATGTTGCCGGGAAGCGGAATCCAGATTTTCTCCCCGAGGTCATGAAAAGGGTCACACGCGTAATAGCCACCTCACTCCTTGCTCGAAGATAATTTGATAAGTTTAGAAATTGAATTAAAAAGCGTTGAATAAATTGCTGTAATAAAGCTATACAAATTCGTTTTCCATAATTAACTCCGAATATCATTTTAAACTTTCACATTTTTTGCGAAGTTGTTTCCTTTAGGATTTTCCAAAAACTAATTTCTTCCTAATAAAAACTACTTATCCAAGTTAAAAAGTTCTAAATTCATTAAAATAATGGATGCTTCACTTTATCTGAAATAAAATAACTTATATAATATCATTAAAATAATATATTAGAACCTCGGAATGTGGATATGTTCAGGAAATTACTGAAATTAGTATGCACTTGAGCAAGAAACAAAGATTTGAATGAAACTGCTCTGACGAAGAATGCAATTTAAAGCAAGTCACAAATCTTGATTATTTACTCCAAATTTTCTATCTGAAGAATTTTTTATATTCACGATATACTGTATAGAAAGTAATATATAACTTATGTGGCCCATTGCCCTAACTCTTGTATTATTATTACCAGTATAATTGGGATTCGAACCACTGACCTTAGTATCTTCACTTCGCTTATAGAGAAATGGTGTTACCTACTGATCTACAATCTACATTCCTATACTTCTGAACATCTTCGAAAATGTTTAGAAGTATCTGAACGAAACTTTAGCATAGAAAAAAGAAGAAAAACACATTGAAGAAAAGTAACCTACCTAATTTGAGTGAGTGATTTGACATCTTTTATACGGTATCTACAGGGTGTTTCATAACATGTGGGACGCACTTTCAGGATGGATTCAGGACCTGAAACAATGAAAAAAGTTTATATAAACATATGCTCGAGATCGCTTTGTTTCCGAGTTACAGCCCGTTTTGTGTTCGAATAATTCTTTCCGCAAACGGTTTACAAACACTGCTTGCCGACAATGTTTGTGAGTGTGTACGAGACTTATTTCACGTATGGCCTTGCCGATTGTAGTGTTTCCTACACTCTATGACATATTTCAATATCGTTAAGTGTAGAGCCATCAGTCAGTTAGAGGTGCATCGCGGTGTTTCACTGTTCGTATTCGTAACGTCTTACTGTGAATAAGTGCAGTCCAGTGAAAAAAAACCTTAAAGGTTTTTGTGCTATTCAGTGATAGTGTGCATTTGAAGTGAGAATGGAGGCTTATTCAAACAGAGAAATGGACTTGCCGAGTGTAATGCGGCCACAACAAGACGTCTGTATGCGAAAAGGTTTCCGAATCATCGTCTGCCAGATAAGAAGACCTTTCAGAGAATAGACGAGCGTCTTGGTGATACAGGATCATTCAACAAGCGAGTTTCTGATGGTGGTAGACTAATCAGCGTCAGAACTGTTGAGTTGGAGGAGCGAGTCCTGAATTGCGTGGAGGAACATCCTGGTGTCAGCACCCGAAAGATAGCAGCAGCAGAGGGTGTAAGATACACAACTGTGTAGAGAATTTTACGGGAACAACAGCTTTATCCATATCACATTCAGAGAGCACAAGGCCTTACTGAAGCTGATTTCCCACCACGAGAGTCTTTTTGTACTTGGTTCCTTCAACAGTGTGCTCGCGATCCTCTTTTTCTATCCTCTGTGTTGTTTTCTGATGAGGCTGCCTTCACAAGAAATGGCGTGATCAATTTTCACAACACTCATCACTGGGCCGAAGAGAATCCGCATGCCATCATCCACTCAAGGCACCAACAACAATTTAGTATCAATGTATGGGCAGGACTTATTGCCGACAACTTAATCGGTCCTTTTGTCTTGCCTGGAAGATTAACAGGAGAATCCTATTCCAATTTTTTAAGGCATGATTTAAGCGATTTACTAGATGAAGTTCCTCTTGATGTCCGACATCGTATGTGGTTTATGCATGACGGCGCTCCGCCTCATTTTAGTCAAGTAGTCAGAGACTATTTGGATGACCATTTCCCTGATAAATGGATAGGCCGTGGAGGACCCATTGTGGCCTGCTCGCTCCCCGGACCTGAATCCACTCGATTTTTACCTGCGGGGTCATCTGAAATCTATCGTTTATGTGACACCCATCGATCGTTGAAATGCTTCGCCAACGTGTAGAACAAGGATGCTAGAAAATCCGAGCAATACCTGGAATGTTTGAACGCGTCGGGCAGTCTATGACGAGGCGTGTTCAGGCGCGTATTCAAGCGCAAGGCGGTCATTTTGAGCACTTCCTAAAGGTAAGGCGGATACTTGCTGGAACACATAACGGGCTGTAACTCGGAAACAAATCGATTTCGGGCATATGTTTATATAAACTTTTTTCATTGTTTTCAGGTCCTGAATCCATCCTGAAAATGCGTCCCACATGTTATGAAACACCCTGTATAGGCTGTGCAGAATTATAATTTAACCCTTTATCGCGCAGTGTTACTTTACTGATTTTCAGACGATTTTATTCAGTCTTGGGAAGACCTGTGTGTAGTAAAGGGTTAAGAGACGTTTGTTTAATCCTTTACTGCACAGAAGTCTTTCCAAAACTGAATAAAATTGTCTGGCGTCAGCCAGAACAAAATCAGTAAAGTAACACTGCCCAATAATGGATTAAAAATGGAACCTTTGTGTGAAGTCTTTAGATTGTGATGACGAATATGCAGAACAGTCCCTAACGTCTTGAATTATATATATATATATATATATATATATATATATATATATATATATATATGTGTAAATGTTTAAACATAAGGGGAAAGTTTTTCAAACTTCATTTATTGGAGTAATAATGTTTGGGTTGTTTAACTTCTTTCCCCTTTCGTAGGGGGATGTGACAGAGGGAGAGGGGAGTTACAGCTTTACGTGGGATCTGAAATAGTCGCTGATATGTAGAAATGTAGAAGTGAATCTGGCGGTTTGATGAAAAATCAAATAAAAGATAGCCTTGTTTAAGTATTTATCATGAATGTTCTCGTTTTAATAGTCAGTGAGAAGTGCCAGAAACTGGCACAGCGCTCATGGTAAACGAATGCTGCCCATTGAGTTAACTGTAGGATTATTATTATTACCAGCACCATCGGAAGTCGAATCCCCAACCTCAATCTCTACAGTTCTGTTATAAGAGAAATGGTGTTACAACTAAGCTACGTCTGCTGAATATTCTTGCTCTACATGTAACTGCAGACACAAAACGGGAGCATTTTATTTTTAGTATTTATGCGTGTAACTTTCCATTTATTATTTACTAAAACGATGATGTATTCAGAGAGAAGTTCAAGAAAGAGCAAATGAGAACAATAACTGATTTAATTTATTTTAACGTTTACCTAATACTTAAAATAACATTATTTACTTTAGTTGTATTACTGTAATTCTTATCATTAACTTCTATGGATCGATCAAGAATCCAAATATAGAATTGATTTGGTTTGAGTTTATTCGCTGTAATTCATCCACTGTGTTAAACAAACGTTTGTTTGAAATCACTATCTTTGAAATATATAATCACAAATTCAGAAAAGGATGAGTTACATAAATTACCTTAAGATCTGGAAGACACGCAGGTGTTGATATTTCCTTTATATTACGTTTTTATTTCAAAATATATATTTTGTCATAATATAAATATATTATATTCAATTTGGAAATATTCTCAGCAAGTTTTTCAGTTAATGTAATTCGGAATTTATACATATGTAGAGGTAGTCATAAAACACTTCATTATAGGCCTACAGTTTTATTGCAGAAACTTCGTAGACTCGATATGGTAATATACTTCTCAAATGCGTATCGAATGGCGCCCATAAAAGGTCACCCTTATGAAGGCGATTCCTGACTTTTTCCTTTCCTTCACTCGCATTTCAGCTTGTTTTAGAATTCATTTGGTTCTGTTAAATTCATAAAATCCATGAAATATAAAAAAACAAAGATTCAGTTCACTTGCGTGTAACCGTTGTGCAGTTCGTGCAATGAGATGAATTCATAAGTATGACATCTTCTATTCTAATAAAGAGGAAATGCAGGATGCAGCAAACAGGTTCGTATACCCAACCAATTTAACCAATTTTAAATAAGATATAGTGAACTTTGAAAAAGTCTGGTTAGTTGTATTTTTCATTCGTGTGAGTTTTGTCAATAAAAGAGAAAGTTAAAACGAAATCAAGTTTCCTGTTATTTTCACCAAATATTAAAAATAAAGAACTGTTTTATTTTCATTACCCTAGTCACTGAGCTTAAATTAATTCTACAACGTGGTTACCCATAAAGTGAATGTGTTCTCTTATATTCTTATATTAGTTTCATAGAAAACGTTTTTCTAGCGTAAACTAACGAATTATATATTAGTTATTCGTATTTTTGCATGTAGTATTTTAAACGAGACTATGTTGTTGCCTTAATATTGAGTATAGTTTCTCTGCTTGTCTTGCATTGTGATTAGTAATATATATATATACACACACACACACACACACACACTATATATATATATAATATATATATATATATATATATATATATACGGAATGAATTTCACAATCAAACACGCGAAATGAATGAATGCTGGAAACCCAAAAGGAAAAAGAAAAACGATTCCAAGGCCTTTCGTGTATTCAGAACTACACCTCGTCAGGGAATGACGAGGTGTAGCTCTGGATACACAAAAGGCCTTGGAATCGTTTTTCTTTTTCCTTGTGGGTTTGCAGCAGATATATTTATATATATATATATATACACAACCAGTAGTTGTGTTCATATTCCGAAGTGAACCGACGCTTTTCTTTTCTCTCTGTCATAATGCTAAATTAAAAGTGATTCATTACTCCTCGGTTTAAGTTGTTGTTGTTGTTGTTTAGCCGATCAGCCCACCCTGATCGAGCAAGCCGGCGGCACGCAGGTAACCGATCGCCCTCTCCGGAGTGGACCAGAGGTTCAGCGCACTAGTGATGTTGTGTTGTGTTGGTTGTTGTGCTAGAGCGGTACAGTCCGTCATAATGTGTTCAATTGTTTGTGGTGTGTCTTGGCACAGGTGGCAGGTGTCGTCTATGGAGTTGTCTAGTCTGTGTTTATATGTCCGTAAGTTGTGGTGATGTCCACATCGGAATCGTGCTAAGTTAACTCGATCCGATCTGCTCAGGCTGATCTCTGACCTGTTAATGGGTGGCGGCTTCGCACCTAGGACCGCATTCGGACCGAGTCGTGTCAGTGCTTTGTGGGTTAGGTGTGTGTGTATGTGTTTTCTGTGCTGTGTGATGTCTGTGGGGCGTGGTATGGAATGGAGTATTTGTTTATAATGTCTCTCTGGTGTTACCTTAATGGTGCGAGGTGTTGGTGCATGATTGTACATGTAGTGGCAAGGGTGTTGTGGGTTAGTTGTCGCTGCTGCCATGAATTGTGTTCCCCTCATGTCTAAATGTTCCCTAACTTTTAGTATTTTTGTTTCTGTGTGCAGGTGTTCTATTGGTGTTGTTTGAGTGCATCCTGTAATGATACGAAGTGCGTTGTTTTGTATTGTTTGTAAGGTGTTTATGTGTGTGTTTGAGATAACGGGTGCCCAGCATGGGCTAGCATAGTCCATAACTGAGCGAATATATTGTTTGTATATGAGTGATGTTGTTTCCTGCTGGTGTCCAAAGTTTGTGCCTGTTAGTACCCTAAGCGTGTTAAGTCTTGACGTACATTTGGTTTTAATGTCCTGAATGTGGTTTGCAAAAGATAATGATGTGTTGTATGTGACACCAAGTATTTTGGTTCTGTGAGTGTGTGGAATGTTGATGTTGTTTAGTGTAAGCTGTGGAATTACCTGGTGTTCTTTTGTGTTGCTTGTAAGCAAGGTGATTGTTGATTTTGTGGGCGCTACTTTGAGTCTATTGTGTGTGAGCCAGTCTTGTATACTGTTTATGTATGTTTGTAGGTTATTTGTAGCGGTGTCGATGTTGTTGTGGGTGGATGTTAGAGTGATATCATCTGCATATGATGATAAGATAAGCTTGTTATCTATGGGTGTTGGAATGTCATGCATGTATAAGTTGAAGAGTGTTGGTGAGAGAACAGAGCCTTGAGGGACCCCGTTCGGAAAAAGCTTGTTTTTGGATGACTTGCCATTAAATGTGACATGTGAGTATCTTCCTGAGAGATAGTTGCTCAGCCACCTTTTTGTGTTATTGTGCATGTTTGTGTTGAGTATTTTGTTTATGAGAGGGAAGCGTGGGATAGCATCAAATGCTTTACTAATGTCTATTGTTGCTAATAGTGTACGTTGAGCTGGTCTTCTGGAGTTGATGCCATCCATGATGTGCTGCGTGGGGTTAGTGAGTAATGTCGTGGTTGAGTGGTGAGGTCTGAATCCATGTTGAGTAGGCGATAGTGGTATGTGTGGGTTGGTGATTTGTGGGATTAGTCTTTCTGTTACTTTGGAAGGTGTGCATAGTAAAGTAATGGGTCTCTAGGAAGCTGGTTCTGTTGGATTTTTGTTTGGTTTGAGTAGTGTAATAATTTTACCTTGTTTCCATATGTCAGGAATAATACAGTGTTGGTATGAATATGTGTTGATATTTGTGAGAGCTAGTATTCCTTGTGGGCCCAAGTGTTTAAGGTGTATGTTAGATATGTTGTCTGGTCCAGTAGCCTTCGAATTCTTAATGTTTTTGATGATCTTGGTGGTCTGGTCTGTATTGAAGGGTGTAATGGTCGTGTCGAGTCTGTAGGTTTTCTTGTGTCTGGCTGTTTGTCTGTCTGCGTGTTTCTGGTTGTTGTCTCTGTTTAAGTGACTTATCTTTGCGTAGTGATTAACTAGAATGTTATCTTGTTGAGTGTATGTTGGGATATTATTTTGGCTGCGACAGATAGCCGCGTATGAGGTGTGAATGCCGCTGTTAGAGTGGGTAATGCTGTTTATAGTCTTGTATAGCCTGTATGTATCTGTGGAGTGGTTTAGTGTTGTTATGAATTCCCTGAATGTTTCTGGTTTTTTTCTTTGAGTTTGTTGTTTATTTCTGTGTTGAGCTGTTGTATCTGCTGTTTTATGGCTTCTGTGTGTGGTGTTTGTGTGTTATATTTGAGGTTGTTACGTTGCCTTATGAGGTGGGCTATTTCTCTAGTGTAATTTGGGTTGTATCTCCAAATGTTGCCCTTGGGTATGTATTTGTTTGCATTATTGATAATCTGATTAAATGTCTTGAGTGTTGTATCGATGTTTATGATGGGTGTGCTGTTTAATGCGGTGAATTGTTCCTCAGTCTGTATTTTGAACTGTTCCCAATCAGCTTTCTTGTAATTTCTGTAAGTGTGCCTAAGGCTGTTGGGGCAGAGTGTAGAATGTGTTGTAATGATGATGGGCAGGTGGTCTGATGACAGTTGTTTTTCTGTTCTCCATTGTGTATGTGTTGCTAGTGAGGGGGAACAGAACGTTATGTCTGGGGAGGAGTTTGAGTATCCTGTTTGATGTGGTATGTGTGTATGTTCTTCTGTATTGTTAAGAATGAAGAGGTTGTTTAGTTGTGTGGCTATGTTAGCGCGCCTGGTGTTGTTTTGGTTGTGCAGGTACCAACTAGTGTCTTTGGCGTTGAAGTCTCCTCCTAAGTTGTGTACATCGTTGTAGTTATAAAGTGTCAGTGCGTTCCCGGTGATAATTTATTGAGTAAAAGTAATGTGAACATAGTGTAGCGAAATTAATAAATATATGAATACATCAGGATTTGAAAACATACAGTGAGCTTAAACGTCCTCACGCAAGCAAGTCTGGGAAACCAGGAAGATCATAAAACTCGATACGTCTCAGTTCGAAAAAGAGAAAAGTGACCAGTTACTGAGATCAGTCGAAAATAGGAAAAGGAAGAAGAGATAGAAATAAATAGCAAGAAAAAAAGAATCTGCAGAATAAATGTGAGAAATGCTTTTAAAATCAGGAAGTTGACCAAAACCAATTTATGCCTTAAGATCTGCGCCGTTGCATGCACTTGCAACTACGAAACAGAAGCTGACAGAATCACGAGCCTGAAATGCATTCAACGCAACGCATTTAAGCATTACGAATACATCAATCATGGACCAGAGGATAAAAACGTATGAACAGAATAAACAATGAACGCGGTGATCTGTACGGTTACGTTTGTATCAAGTGCATGGAAATGAATAGAAAAGACACACAAAATGGGATGGAAAATGATAATAAAAAGAGAAATGGATCAAAATCTGATTGAGGAAGGAAATTCTACCAATACAACAGTTAATATATCAACGGAGCACAACGATGTGACAGAGTACGTTGAAAACCACATAAGTTGGGTTGTAATAAATGGAATTAATGAAGTCGCTGAAATAGAATGTGACAGTCAAATTTATTGTAATGATGTTTAAAAGAAAATTTATCCCCGATTATACTGTAACAGTTTTATGGATTCTTTTTTTATTTATTGATTTAAAATGTTATTGATACAGATGTCTGCAGATTTTAAATTCATTTAAGCGATTTCCAAATATCGTCATGCACTGGTATAAGTGTCGTGTATGAAGTTTTACTGAACTCTTCCCTTTTCTGTTGCTATTCTCTGACTTTCTAACTTTTATTGTCAATTTGGAAATATAAATTTTTAAATTGTTGTTGAAAATAAGTTTCCTGATTGAAAACTTTTTTTAAAAAAGGGTGGGGCGATTGTAATAAATGGAATTAATGTGGTTGTTAATTATTGCAGTTTGACGTGATTATTAATTAGAAATTTGTTTATACTAACTGTCAGAGAGAGAGAGAGAGAGAGAGAGAGAGAGAGAGAGAGAGAGAGAGAGAGAGAGAGAGAGAGAGAGAGTTAGTTTTAAAATCCAAGTTATAACGAGAGAGTACTGTAGTTATTTTTAGAATTTACAGTTGGCAACCCTGAGCTTCATTTTTAAATAAATTTTCGCTGTTTTCTGTGATAGCAAGGCACATTGTGTTTCATAGTGCTTTTTAATGTAAATTCCGTTAATTATAGTCGGCTTAGGTCGACTTAACCTCTTTCTCTTTCAATGTCACAGTCATCTTAATTTCTCCTCCCTCTTTAATCACCGTGTTTCAAAAGTGAAATCGAATGAAATTATATAAAATCTATTTCGTGTTTCGTCTTCCCATACGTTAGGTCTAATCAGAATCACGCTGCGAGTCAGCCAGGTAGTTATACATTAAACGAAGTTCAGTATAAAAAAAACTGTTTATGTTTGTAATGCAGGATAAGTTCGATATAACAAATATCATTATAAGTAAATACAAATCAGGTTAATACAGTAAAAATCATTACATTACAAGCCAACCACTACAGGGGTACACACTACAGAGCAATAAGAACAACGCACTTGAGAGAAGAGCTGAAGAACACCTAGACGAAGGAATACACACTATACAAGACAGTAATTTCATGAATAAAAATGAAAGTACACCAAAATAAAAAAACAAAAGCAAAAAAACTGAGTAGGGAAGAAGTAGTGCGGGAACAGAAAAAAAACTAGTACATTTTTTAGAAGAAATGAGAACGATAAAAGAACAGCTGTCCCTTTTAATGAAAAATTACCAAACCTCGCCTCGCAGATATATGTCCCCGAACAGTATATTCTATCACCCTCCCGTCCAACACCAACTATCCAGCCGTTAATTCAACAACCATAATGGTACAAAGCGTCGCGTGCCCAATATTCACAAATGCAACGGCCCACCCAATAACACCGAACAGGAGCCGTCAAAATCGCCCAGAAAATGGCCATTATCCAAGACAATCAAGCACCAGAATTATTAAACCCGTAAATTAATTATACACACATATACAAGGACTGTACACTGATCATGCGGACTGCAAATTACAATATCTGCAAAATATAGCTCTGGAAACCGCCACAGATATCATATGCCTAGCGGAAACACACTTGCATAAATGCGAAAAGGCTGTGAAAATAGCATCAAAGACACTGAGACAGCAACAACGGACTGCAACATATAATGTACACAGCGGATAGATTTGCTAGAAAAGGAGGAGGCTGTTGTATTCACGTGAAAAACATATAACATGTGAAGTGAAGGTAAGCAAATCAAACAGCACAATCGAAATTCTTATTTTAGAAGTGAAAGAACTGAATCTAATCGCTATAAATGTGTACAGACCACCAAATACGACAAAATGTGAACTGCAATTTGTTACAAATGAAGCACAAAATATTAAAATCACTCAAAACCTCAGCACCAAATATTTTAATTTGTGGGGATTTTAGTTTTCCATTTATAACATGGAAGAAAAATTACGAAGTTATATTATAATGTTTCAGACCAACACAGACCTTAGGATCCATTCATGGCTGGTCTACCTAACTGTCCGTAATTGTGTATTGTGCATGTCCTCCGTGGTGGCGGAGAGGACTTACAATTTTACGTGGGTTCCGAACCACACAGCCTGAATTTTACTACCTTAAACTATACCCAATCTATCAACATATGCGTCTAATCGATTTTTAAACATGTTTATGGACGTGCTACTAATTACTTCTACCCGCAAACTATTCCACCTATTTACTATTCTATGCATAAAAAGGTTTTTGTTAACTGCTGTCTCGAACCTTCTACTTGTCAACTTACACCCGTTATTTCTAGTCCTATTATATTGAGATAGTTCGAAAAAGCTATCTCTATCTACGTTATCGAACCCATTCATAATTTTGAAAACCTGGATTAGATCACCCCTTAGCCTCCTTTTCGCATATGCGGATTCCAAAATTGGATCGCGTACTCCAAATGGGGGTATAACTAATGATTTATAACGAGGAACAATAATATCGCGTGATTTGTACTCAAAATTCCGGGCTATAAAACCTAGCACTTTGTTCGCTTTATTGACCGCTGCTGGACTTTGTTTCGCTACTTTTAAATCACTAGTGACTATAACTCTTAAATCTTTTTCCTACTCTATGCTTGCTAACTCCTTCCCTGACATACTATACGCAAAATTACCGTTACGCGAACCTATATGTAAAATTTTGCACTTATCGACGTTAAATCTCATTTGCCATGTGACTGACCAATCAACGATTTTATTCAGATCTTCCTGGATTTTACCTCTCTCTTCGTCATTAATCGCCCTACCACCCAACTTCGTGTCATCCGCAAACTTTAAAACTGTACTGACTAGGCCGACATCTAAATCGTTAATATATATAAGAAAAAGCAAGGAGCCCAATACAGAACCCTGAGGAACGCTGCCCCCTACATTAGCCCAACACGACTCCGCTCCATCAACGACCACCCTCTGTTTCCTACCTCGCAACCACTCTTCTATCCAATTTATTACTACACCACTGATTCCATGAACCTTAGTTTTTTCAATGAGTCTTTTGTGCGGTACGGTCTCAAACACGTTTTGAAAATCTAAATACACTACATCAACCGCCTGATGACTATCGTAAACTTTAACCACGCTTTGAAAAAATTCTAAAAGATTAGTTAAGCAAGATTTGTTTCGCCTAAAACCGTGCTGCGTATTTCCGACCAAGTTATGCAATTCTAAATGTTCGACTATACGATCCCTAATTATTGTATAGTGTATACATATGTTTAGAATTTTCATGGTAGCAATACAAAAGATGATAGACCCCAGATAATAATGCTATTAGATATGGAACATTATGCACTTAACTAGAAAATCTGTTGACACACTGACTGCCAAGTTAAACACATGTGATTGACATGGGTTGTGCTAGGGAAAGCCATTTCAGTCACGTTTGATTGACAAGGAACTAAAAATGTAGAACCATATCAAACAGATTGTACTGACGCTGTGTATCAATTTGCATTAGTTCTACAAAGTTTGGCCTCTGACAAATATTTTTATATAAGTCTGATGGCCCTGCGATAAGAATTAACCTTTTCAGTAGCCCCTCATCTCCTATAAATGAAAATGTTTGTTGCTTAGAATCAAAATTCAACTCCAGAAAATAATTCATCTTGTAGTGAAGCATCTCCTTCAGTGTTTAATTCATTTGAAACTTCTTTAAGATTTTTTACGAAATGATCCTCCATTTCTTCATCTGAGGAATCTGGTGGTGTAGAAGGCTTCCAAGCAAGGTCTTTATCTGATTCATCCACAAAACTCATCACTTGAATCAGATCCCAAGACCTGAATCTCTTGATTGTTGAGTCTTTCTGTTTTTAGAATTATTCATTTTTACTGGCCCTATTTTTTAATAACCTATAGAAATTTTATTCATATTCAATATAATCTGAAATAAAAAAGTGAAAATTAAAGCACACAGAATATAAAGACTGTTTAAAATGCATGAGAACTGGATTGGTTGTGTCAATCACTTGTCAGTCAGTCAGTCATTTATGAGAGACAAGCCATAAATGGTTGAAAAATTACATCTGAAAGTTATGTCAGACAAAACTAAATTGCAAACAATTTGCATTCTATGATGCCAGTTCACAGTTCATCTAAAAATCATGCCAAGCCATTTATTAGAATGTCAGCTATCTATTTATCAGAAAAAAATCTCTACTAAACAATCCTCTTTCGGTATGGGTTCCACAAGGGACGCTCTACTGTCGATCTTCTTGCATATCTCTCTAACTCTTGGTTACCCTCCCTTCGGGATTTCGACGAAACTTTTTCGCTAGACATATCAAAATTCTTTGATAGAGTTTGGCACAAATCCTTAATTCCCAAACTTCTCTCCTTCGGTTTCTATCCATCTATTTGTGCCTTCATCTCCGATTTCTTTACTGGCTGATCTAGAGCTGTGTTGTAGATGGCCACTGTTCTTCTCCTAAAGCTGTTAATAGTGGTGTTCCTCAGGGCTCTGTCCTGTCACTCACTCTCCCTTTTATTTATCAATGATCTAGTAAATCGCATTTCCTGGCCTATTCACTCATTTGCCGATGATTCCACCCTTCATTTCTCCACCCATTTCACAAAGCATCCCTCTCAACAGTCACTCCATGCTTCGCGTGAGACGGCTGTGGCACACCTGACTACTAATCTTTCTACTCTGATTAGGGCAGAGAAAATCTTGTGGTTTTCAAAAATTCAGTTCCTTCATCTATCTACTCGTCCCAATTTTTCACGCTACTGTTCCCTTATCTCTAACAATAAAAAAACTTGTTATTTCAACGAGGCTCACAAAATTACTGTTTTGACCCGACACCTACTGCATACCCGCAGTCACCTCGGATATTACATTTACCCCTAATCTGGCTAATTATTAAATTTATCTCCCGACCTGCAGGGTATTCCTTTAAATTTCCAGCCAGTGAATTTATCATATTTAACTTCAAAATTCATACACCTACAACAATTATCATCGTAATTCAATTTTATTAATTAAAGTTTATCTGCCATTTAAAAACTCTTTATTTTATTATTTTTTCAACACTAGAACGTTTACGAGCGGCCATTAAACGTAAACGTCCTGGACTGCTCCGTAGAGCAGGGCACTGTCCCAGTCGAGCTGCCATGTTCAACTGACTCATGTAACCAATGTACTATAGATGGCAGCCGAATCGATGTGCAGGGTTGTCAACAATGATTAACGAATTCACCTGATACAAACATAATCAATGTAGGTCCTTTAGTTACGAAATTATACGCCGTGTAAACTTATTTTCTGATTGCCCCTCGTACTTCTAAGTTTATGCAAAAATATTGGCTGCTTGCTGTGACAAATTAACATTACCTTCAGTATATACAATCATCAGTGCGTGGATTCGCCCTCGCTCGAACGTTAGTTTGATTGGAAAAAATTTGTATTTGTTATAAATTGTCCATTTTTAGGTCTAGATTTTGAGTTATCTTCCATTAGAGTCTGATCACGCGATATGACCGTTTAAAATAGTGATATATCACGAGCACCAACTGTACAAGGTTTCTTCATTTGTCTACAAACTCATCTTACACAGAAAGCTTCATGTCTGTGATCTAGCCCTAATGAAGGCTTTGCGGGAAAAATCAAGTATTCCAATATTGTATATATATATATATATATATATATATATATATATATATATTATATATTATGGGTCGTCTTTTGGAAAGCATCTTTTTTAAATAACAATAATATGTAGCTGCATTGATTGTTGTGCTTTTTTGCATGAAGTCTGCGAGCAAAACGCCTTTGTGGTCCCAAAACACGGTAACCATCACTTTGCCAGCGGACCTCACAACCTTTAACTTCTTTGTTCGCGGGGTACCAGGGTGTTTCCATTCCATGCTGGCACGTTTTGTTTTCGGAGTACGGTGATGAACCCATGTCTCGACTCCTGTGAAAATGTGCTCGAGAAATTCTTGACCACTGACAGACTCGGAATATCATTGCAGAAATGACAGGGCACTGTTCCAGTCGAGCCGCCATGTTCATCTGACTCATATAACCAAAGTACGGTAGATGGCAGCCGAATCGACGTGCAGTGTTGCCAACAATGATTAACTAATTCACCTGATACAAACATAATTAATGTAGATCCTTTAGTTACGAAATTATACGCCGTGTAAACTTATTTTCTGACCAACCCTCTTCGAAGAGTCGCGATCCAGCGAAAATTCTTCCCTCCTACACCAGCCGTTCCTTTACTACCGCTTATAAAAGGCGAGATTTATTATGGACCAAAAACCATGGCAAAAATAATTTATTATTTTATTAGTAATTTATTAATTAATTTATTAATTGTATGTTCTTGTTAGATATATTTCCTTTGGTTGGTAACATAGATACTGAGTGATAGTTTGACGCAATCTCTGGATTGCCAGTTTTTAATATTTGCACGTTATCGTGCAAATACAGGGCACGTACCCGATACTTTTAGGAAATTGGGACACTTCTCGGTCTGAATAGAATTATTATACAAGCCATAGCGCGGCGTGTAGTTCAGAAATAATATCGTAACGTGATTTACATATTACGTTTGATCAAATCAATCGCGCAATTTTTATTTTTTTTTATTTTTTATGGATTTCACATCTGCTTACGTTATTTGGAGAGGAGTTTTGGTGAGGCTCTTCTTTGCCCTAGAAATTCCCAAGAGGTTAGGGAAACCGGTCTTCTCTGTACCTTTTCTTACAGTTGAGAAGTACTTGTTATGTTCTATCGCCATTCTTTTCAAATCATTACTATCATTAACTATATTAATAATATTAATGAAGATGGAAGTGTGGTAACAGGAGATCATTGATAGGAAAGGTCATAAGAAGATTTACAGAATTTAGAAGGGCAAGAAGTCAAACTAATTAAAATTCAAACATATAAAAAAAATTGAGATATAAGGGTGATCCAGAGAAATGGGACCCAAAAGAAACCCCTGTAACTCTTAAAGTATAAGTCCTTTTATAAAATCATACGCATCATTCGAAAGAGGATAGTTACAAGTTTGTACAGGATTGTATAGGTTTTGACAATACAAGACAAGATAAGATACAAAACAAAATAAAAGTGTTAGTTAAAACTAACCCTTCAAGATGACTGCATGGACTGTGGAACAGCTGCGTTTCATAACTGAGCAATATTATGAGCATGGAAGAAGTGTAGTTTCAGCTCAAAGATCTTTCAAGACAAATTTTCAGATGTCAAAATCACCTTCTAAGAGCTGAAACTACACTTCTTCCATGCTCATAATATTGCTCAGTTATGAAACGCAGCTGTTCCACAGTCCATGCAGTCATCTTGAAGGGTTAGTTTTAACTAACACTTTTATTTTGTTTTGTATCTTATCTTGTCTTGTATTGTCAAAACCTATACAATCCTGTACAAACTTGTAACTATCCTCTTTCGAATGATGCGTATGATTTTATAAAAGGACTTATACTTTAAGAGTTACAGGGGTTTCTTTTGGGTCCCATTTCTCTGGATCACCCTATATTTATGTTAATAATGTGCTCAGTGGAATAACTTTAGGAAAGAAGTGGCGACTGTAAGATTAAAATTTTTATTCATAACTTGTAAAATTATATAACGCACGAATATAAAATAAATAAAATAAGCAAGTTTATATATAAAAATATTTTAGTACGTTACTTAATTTAATATTTTATAATTTACATTTTCCTCTCTGTTTTGGGACACAGCTTGACTCATAAAAATTCATATGAAACCTTTTTTCATTTTTATTAATATGTAAAAGTTGTTTTTATACGAACCATACACAACTGCAAGATTTAGCCATTTTTTATTACATTTTCATACAATTTTTCTGTTTGATCAACTGATCTTAGTAAGCCATGGATTTTGCCGTTCTTTCTCTGATAAACAATTTGTTTTTGTTGGATGGATTTCATTATAGGCGTTTGTTGTAGTACTAAATTGAAAAATATTGTATTTTAATTAAATACGAGACTTTGTAAACAAAGATAAGAATTTTACCTGCTGAAGATATATCTGAAAGATTTGATTCAAACATCTGACCTTATATATATATATATATATATATATATATAGAGAGAGAGAGAGAGATAGAGAGAGAGAGAGAGAGAGAGAGAGAGAGAGATAGTTCCCTTAAAGCTCAGCATCATAGAAATAAACAAACTGCATTAAATTGAATTGAATTGAATAACCTTTATTAATAATAAAATAAATACATTGGTTTTACAGTTTACAATGACATAAATAATTGTGAAGCTGGACTATTTAGTTTGGCCCTTATTTGGCCCTTAAGCTTTAGGCTTTACTGGGCTCTTATTAAAAATAAACAGCTAGTTATTTTAAATTAATAATAAATAAATAAGTATTATTAATAGTTAAAGTATGTACTAATCTTAAATTATTATTATTGATATGACAAATGCAAGGTCACCATTGAAGGCATTATACCAATACCATAAAAAGAAATCAATATTATACATGAGAGATGAGAACTGAACAATCCCAAGAAATGTGTTTTTAATAATAGATTACACACGAGAAATTAATAAACAATATTAATGGACATTAATCCAAGATTTTTGTTAGTATGCCATTATTAATCGGGATTTCAACTTGATTTTAAGCAAATTTACATTCACAATATTTTTTATATCAGCATTTAAGTCATTTCATAGTTTCAATCTAATGAAAATGGGTAGTTTTTGAGATGAAGACAATCTAAATTGAGGTATAACATGCTTTGATCTATTTCTGGTCTGATACGAGTGGATTTCTTGATGAGTTACAAAATATCTATTTACCCATTGTAAATTAATAATTTTGTTCTTAGACTTGTAAATAAAAATAAAATGTGCTAGTTTGATTACATCACTGAGCTTTAGTAGGTTTAGCTCTTTAAATAATGCACTAGAGTGATCAAAGAAATCAGCATCAGATAATAACCTTATTGCTCGTTTTTGGATGACAAAGATACCATTTAATGCGTTGTTAGCGGAGTTTCCCCAAACATGGGTGCAGTATGTTATATAAGGAAGAACAAGAGTATGATAAATAGTCAATAAAACTTGTTTAGGGACTACATTTCTAAGTTTAAACATTATAGCAACGCTCCTTGAAATCTTTTTCGCAATATAATTCACATGATCACTCCATTGCAAATTTTTATCTAGCATTACACTAAGAAATTTTGTTACAGTACACTCCTTTATGGCGATTTCATTAACATTTAGTTCATCAAGACATACTGTACATTTCTTTTATTAGTAAAAATCATGAAATTTGTTTTACTAGTATTTAGGAAGAGTTTATTGGTGGTCAACCATTTCATTACACTGATGAATTCTGAGTGAAATATATTTTTAGCTGTATTAACATCTTTGCAAGAAAAAGAGACAGTTGTATCATCTGCAAACATTATGAAGTTCAATATATCAGATGAACGTGGAAGGTCATTCATATATAATAAAAATAACAGTGGACCCAGAACTGAGCCCTGTAGCACACCATGTTTGACAAGCGCTTTGGTTGAGCAAACCTTATTTACTGATACAAAATGATATCTATTGGACAAATAACTTTTAAACCAATCACTGATTGTTCCTATAAAGCCGTAACAATATAATTTATTAAGTAGTATATTATGGTCTATTACATCAAACGCCTTACTCAAATCCATAAATATTGAGATCATTATTTATTTGTTCTCTTTAGCTATATTTGCATTTTCCATATGATTTAAAATAGCCATTTCAGTTGTTTTATTATTACGGAAGCAATATTGATTTGGAAATAAATTGTAGGATTCTAAATATCGCTGCATTCTACCTTTTACAATTTTTTCAGAAACTTTGCTGAACACAGATAATGAACACACGGCCTGTAATTTGTTGCTAGTGTAGGATCACCCCCTTTAAAAAGGGGTGTTATACAACCAGCTTTTAGCAGTGATAGGAATATTCCTTTGGAAATACTTTGATTGATAATTTCAACCAAAGTTACAGATATCTTATCTTTAACAAGTTTCAATATAGGTACAGGAATGTTATAGAGGTAGCAGGAGCAAAAGAAAATTAATTTAGTGGGCTGGGTGGCATATATTCTAGAGGTGAGTGACCATTATTTAGTAATTGTGAGCGCAGCTTATCCGCTATTGAAGTAAAATGTATATTTAAAGAGTCTACAATAGAAGTATCATCAGTAATTTTTTTATTATCAACATTTAATTTCTCTATTGAATTTTTCTTAATTTGGATTCCGAGAAGACTGTGTCCAAATGTTTTTCATGTCTCCTTTATGTTTGTTAAATTGATTGTTATAATAGTTATATTTTGCAATTTTGATTATTTTAGTTAATTTGTTTCTGCATTGAGTATACTGTACTTTAGGAATTTTTCTTTGTAATTGCAATTTGAATAATTTATCTCTGTTCTTTATTGAAGTGATAATTTCTGGAGTGATCCATGGATTTGCGACACTTTTAGGCGAAACTGTTTTTATCCTTAAAGGAAAGCAAATTGAATATAACGTAAGTAGGAAAATCATCGCTGATGTTTGTGGTTATAATTCCAGAATTTACGAGGGCATTGCTATTTACAAATATATATTATCAATCATAGATTCTGTTATTCGATTACCATGGTTGCAGACTCGAGTGGGTTTGGTAATAGTATGACTAAGATTGAAAGAATTTATTAAGTTTAAAAATTCATGAGAGATTGCGTCAGATTGCAAATTGATGTTGAAGTCACCCGCAACTATGGCATTCGATTTATGGAAGTTGCATAACATGTTATCTAAGTGAATTAAAAAGAAACAATTTCACTAAATACAGAATACGGAATAGGAAGTTACCGCCCAGTTGAGCCGAGAATGGGAAAGTTGACTGAAGCGATTGTATGCGGAGTTATTCGCAGGACTCCTGAATGGGTAATTATTTGCAGGCCTCCTGTGTGTTGAATTACACTGCCCAACCAAAAAAAAATTTTTGCTGTTGATTTAATTCTAAGACCTGTTTCTGGATAATATTGATGTGCTGATTTAAAAAATCACCTTAGATTTTGTCCATCACATCAGGTTTTCGTGCAACAATATGCCTATTTTGGGTGATCCATGAAGGGCGCTTATCAAAATTGATGACTTTTGAGACCTGTTAACAGCTGTTTCGCTGTTAAAATTTTATCTGTGGAATACGCAAATCTGTGCATTAAATCTAAAGGTCATGTACAACATATTAAAATCTTGGGTATCTGTGATTTCCCCAGGTGTGAGCGTGACGTCATGATCTGAGAGAGATTTTGCTTATTTAAACACTTTTAATCACTTTATGTGTCAATATTACCATTGTATATTAAAGTTCACTCCCTGCACAATTGTTTACTTTTCCATGCTGATTCTGAGAATGTAAAAACTTATTTTTTGAAAAGAAAAAAATTGGGCATAACCCTGCCAAAATGCGATATCTCCAAAATATCCGTATTTGATTGCTCGAAAACCTGACGTGATAGTCAAAAACTAAGGTGATTTTTTAAATCAGCACACCAAAGTTACCTAAAAACAGGTGTTAGAATTAAATCAGCAAAATTGGTGTTGGGCAGTGTTATTCGCAGGCCTCCTGTGTGCCGACTGTGGCTGGCTTTTTCGTAATTCTCATAGCTTCGAATGTTTTTTCACTAACAAGGTGAACTCCTATGACCGAAGTATTCCGCGTTGGAGGAGTCTCTCTTTCTTTAATAATTAGCTTCGCTCCAAGGAAGTAGGCAACTTTCCTGAGTCTCCTAGCTTCTATGAGTTTAGGGAGCTTTTCTTTACGAATTTTACGTGTTTCCTCACATACGTCGTTATTGTCGAAGATTTTTGATCCTTTCAGCTTTCTTCTGTTTTTTAGTAGTAAATCTGTGAGTTTCATCCTCACATATTACTTTTATAGCTGGAGTGGGCGTCTTAGATTCAGTTGTGTCTTTAACTCTAGAATTTGCCTTTTGTGGAGGAATTTGTTTTTTTAATCTAAAAGCACTTTTGATCTTAATATTCCCCAAATTCAGTCTATCTTTCATTATGTCCTGCACCTTTTTCTTCGTTTCACCGTTTGTTTCTCTATTCATTTCAGATACTCCCATTATGTTTAAGTTATTGGCACGTGAATTATCGTCTAAACTGTTTAATTTATTCCTAATTGAATCGTGTTCATTTTTTATCATCTCCATGCTACGATTATTTTTAGTAAGCGAGTTTAGACTAGAGTTAAGATCCTTTATCTCATCGTGTGCAAACTGATTGCTCTTTTCGAGCTCTATATTTCTATATTTCAGTTTTGCATTGTCCCTCTTCAACAATTGGTTATTATGTTGCAAACTTTTATTACTGCCTCAAGGTCTTTCATTACACTATTACTTTTGTGTACTAAATTCAAGAGGGAATTATACTTATTTTCTAGGTCCTTCATTTCAAATTTCAGGGAGTTTACCTGACCCTTGGAAGGCATTTTGAGCAATTTATGAGGTTAAAATTCACTCGTTCGTTCGTTCGTAAGTTTAAAGGTCTCGCTCGTTCGGTTGTTTGTATACCCGTTATTTCAAGGTCACTGCTTGCCACCTTGTAGGACTATGACGGTAGTGCGGGTGTCGCTAGAAAATTTTGAAGATATATTTTATGTAATATTATTAGTTAAGTATTGCAGTTTATCCGATGAGATTGTAACTGCGTAATCTTGACACATTCACAAATTTTAGTGGAGAAGTAACGCATTGGTTCACTGACTTTAAACACTGTTAATTTTCATAGAAAGAAGAAGCACGAAACTGACAAGCGCACCGGCACTGGTACTCTATATAGTTTTTGATGTAACTGTAATCAATAAACTTTGCTTATGATGCTGGATTTTATGCTGTGTGTGTGTGTGTGTTGTGGTGTGTGTGTGTGTGTGTGTGTCTCTCTCTCTCTCTCTCTCTCTCTCTCTCTCTCTCTCTCTCTCTATATATATATATATATATATATAATATATATATATATATATATATATTAGTTTTATTCCTGTGTATACATTAGGTTCAGTAGTATGCCGGCAAAACTGTCGAGTGCACTGCATTCGTGTTGATATCTACATAAAGAATGTATTTATATAGATTTTTTCCTGTATATATTTATCTTATATACAGTGTATATATATTTGTATATTTATTTCCGAAATTAATTGACTGCTGCTTGCCGATTTTTTAAATATTGTGAAACATAGGACCCGTTCAAAAATAGGATTTTTTTTATAAAAAATTAATAAGTTATCCCTAAAACTAAAATCTAGTTTTAGTATAAAGTTATACTAATATTTTTTGTAATAAGATTTAAAGATATATTTCTAGATTAAGGCAAAAATTTTGTTTTTGCTTTAAATTTGGTTTACCATGTTTCAATTTTTGTTTGAAAGAACAGACCGCATTCCACTACATCACAACCCTGGCTCTCGTGCAGCTTTCTGTCACGAGCTTCATAACTATGTTATCTGGTCATTTTTTGAAACCTTACCGGTCTAAAGGGTGGTGATGGTGGTGCTGTCTAGAGGTATGGCATGTATTTTCGAGATGGGGCTGTGTGTGATGGGAATTGTGAGGTATTGTAAAGGCTTGCATCTATTTTGTTATAATAGAACTGCTTTAATTCTCCGTGTAGGTTGGGTTGAGATGTGGCTGTATAGTGTATATAATTGCGAGTATTCTAAGGGCTCGTTTTTTGCGATAGAACTGCATTAATTCACCTTTCCGTGTGTGTTTTTGAGGCATAGCGATGCCAGTTTATGTGTACGTAAATAACTGTGTACGCCCTATACGACTAGCTGTGAGGCGAATGGCTACCTTCTAAGCCTGATAGCCATGATGCTGAAGACACCATTATGCGATGCTCCATGGCTACGAATGGATGGACCTTCTCTCTCTTCTTGTGTTTAGGCCATTTACATTTACACACCCATATGCATATATTTTTGGGTGGGCCTGAGCAGCCAGGTTTGGTTACTCCTTGGAGTTCACATAAATACATATATATAAAAGAAGCTTTGCTATACATGCATACACACCCTACATACATATATATATATATATATATTTGTGGGCCTGAGCAACCAGGTTAGGTTACCCCTCGGAGTTCACAGATATATATATATATACATTTTCGAGGCGTGAGGGGGGAATGGGGTTCAAAATCACTCTCATCATGTTGCATGCAATTGTATTGCACTCGACATTTTTGCAGGCATACTACTGGTTCCGTATAAATGAAAAAGGAAAAAAACAAGGGAGTTTGTGAAAGATCTGAGCAATAATAACACCCGAGTTTATATTTTGGGTCATATTGATTCATATATGATAAGTGAGGCTGGAATTTTCTGTGGCAGTGGTTCTTAAAATTCTACGCAACAGAGACCGGCAAAGATCAATTATAAAACACCGCGGGCAGGCAATTGGGTAGTCCAGAGCTGGGCATTTGCGGCATATTTTGCGGTACTGCGGTACTTGCGGTACCACCGCACTACCACCCCGGGCCCCCATAACGCAGTACCGCAAAGGATCGCTGAAAGTACCGCAGTACCGCTACCGCATTCAAATTTCCGCGTACCGGTTTGGTACCGGTTTGGTAGTGCAGCAGTACCGCAGTACCGCAATATGTCGCAAGTGCCCAGCTCTGTTGGGTACCACGTCATACATCTTTAATAGTTTTATACAGTAATATTTTAGTAAAAAAATATGGATTTACGATAACTTGAACAACATTATTCAAGGTATACATTTTAATAAATTGTTTATACGAGGGCC
Organism: Bathynomus jamesi; assembly: GCA_023014485.1. NCBI lineage: Eukaryota > Metazoa > Arthropoda > Malacostraca > Isopoda > Cirolanidae > Bathynomus > Bathynomus jamesi. Next base: position 861,543 of record JAJOZX010000717.1, read on the forward strand.
ACTCAATATATTTTGCCCCACCTTTTGTTTTTCTTTCCAAGTTTCCTTGTAAGTTCCAGAAATTTTGTGCACAAGTAGTTACATACCTTTTTTACAAGTTTTTATTTTTGCACATAGTCTCCATCCTTTTCTACGTCTTTCCTCCACCTCGTAAAAGGGCCTTTATTTCTTGCTGGTAAAAGTCCGCTGGTTTCCGCTGGAGCCACCTCTTAACCTCCTCAACAACCTCATCGTCACTCTGAAACTTTCTTCCACGAATAGCATCCTTCATTGGCCCAAACAAATGGAAGTCTGAAGGTGCCAGATCCGGGCTGTATGGAGGGGGGGGGGGGTAACACAGTCAAGCGCATTTTTGTGATCGCCTCTCTTTTTGCAAACTGTTGTGTGGTCTTGTATTATCGTGCAAAAGAAGGACGTCTTCCAGTTTTCTCCCGTGGAACTCGCTTTATACGTCTCTGGAGTCTCTGTAGGGGAGCAATATATGCTTCTGAATTGACTGTTTGTTCTTTCTTCATAATGTCCACCAGACTCACCCCTTTCATGTCCCAGAAAATGGTGGCCATAACCTTTCCTGCAGAGGGAGCCATTTTGAACTTTTTCTTGCGTGGGGAGTCTGCGTGATGCCACTCCATGGATTGGTGTTTTGTTTCAGGTTCAAAGTGGTGTACCCAAGTCTCATCCCCAGTCACAATTCGTGAAAGGAAGTCATCCCCTTCTGTCCCGTATCGAACCAACGACTCAGAAGCAATTTCTTTTTTTGGGCTTTGTGATCTTCAGTCAATTCGCGAGGAACAAACCGCGAACACACTTTTGAGTATCCCAGTTGCTGAATTATCGTATTCACACTTCCTTCACTAATTCCTAGCTCCAATGATAGTTCCTTGTATGTGACGCGCCGATTTGATCAAATGATGCTGTTAGCACGTTGCACAGTGTGAGATGTCACAGCGAATGCCGGGCAACCGCTGCGTGGCTCATCATCGAGGCTGGCTGTCCCTCTCTCCGATAATCTCACACGTTTAGACCAGCGTCCAACTGTGCTTCGATCAACAACAGCATCTCCGTAAACGTTTTGTAGACGTTTGTGAATATTTCCAACTGTTTCCTTCTCTGCAGTTAAGAACTCGATAACAGTTCTCCGTTTACGACGCACATCACTGTCAGACGCCATTTTCGAAACTGCGTTAACCATCGGTTTTATACAAGCGTGTTTAAAAGCGATTTTATACAAGGAGGGAAGGTTCAAACTGGAAAAATACGGTTATGTGAAGCGCAGAAAGTTCAAACTTACGGCCCAAAAGACATTTCAGCCCCATGGCCTATTATTTAGGTAAGAAAAAAGAGTGGGGCAAAATATATTGAGTGCCCCTAGTATGCTCATAATTGTATAATAACATGGAAAATACAGAAGACCTTACAGTATTAGCAAATCATAATAATAACAATGATAACATTGCCCAACACCAATTTTGCTGATTTAATTCTAACACCTGTTTTTTGGTAACTTTGGTGTGCTGATTTAAAAAATCACCTTAGTTTTTGCCTATCACGTCAGGTTTTCGAGCAATCAAATACGGATATTTTGGAGATATCGCATTTTGGCAGGGTTATGCCCAATTTTTTTTCATTTCAAAAAATAAGTTTTTACATACTCAGAATCAACATGGAAAAGTAAACAATTGTGCAGGGAGTGAACTTTAATATACAATGGTAATATTGACACATGAAGTGATTAAAAGTGTTTAAATAAGCAAAATCTCTCAGATCATGACGTCACGCTCACACCTGGGGAAATCACAGATACCCAAGATTTTAATATGTTGTACATGACCTTTAGATTTAATGAACAGATTTGCGTATTCCACAGATAAAATTTTAACAGCAAAACAGCTGTTAACAGGTCTCAAAAGTCATCAATTTTGATAAGCGCCCTTCATGGATCACCCAAAATAGGCATATTGTATTGCACGAAAACCTGATGTGATGGACAAAATCTAAGGTGATTTTTTAAATCAGAACATCAATATTATCCAGAAACAGGTCTTAGAATTAAATCAGCAGCAACAATTATTTTTTTGGTTGGCCAGTGTAATAGCACACGGACCGGTAGCTTTCCTTTCGGGTACCGGCTGTTTAAAAATACTTCTATGGCACTGTTAATTTTTTTTACATTTATTTAAAAGTGCAATAAAGCCGATTTGTTAACGTTCTGGTAGTGTTTGTGTTATGTATTTATATACGGCTTCCATTTGGAAGACTGTAAATCTAGTGTATTAGAGTAATTGTTTTCTACACCTGACTACACTGCTTACCTTAAAATAAGCTAGGTTAAGCGACGTTGGGTATGTTTAATAGCTGGATGGATGACTGTCCTTCGCGTTCAGATGCTGTAGTGACCCGTAGTTCGGGTCTCAAGTAAAGGTGTAAGACCCCTCCGTCACGTGACCAGTGCCGTTACAAAGGATGTTAGAAAACCTCAGAAATAATTATTATCACTGAAGATTCGCCTACACATTCTACGTAGTATCTAATTATAAACAGTTCTTTTAATTTTATTAAGATACTTGAGAAGTCATTCTTTACATAGAGGGAAATATTATCGCCGTTTCTTTCGCCTAAATGCGTGAAATTTTTTTCAGCCATTTATTGGGAAGAGATTTATATTTGTATTCTTAAATAAAGTTTCACTAAAAACTAGTCAGGACTTTTTTTCACTTTTATTAAATTCAAGGTATCTACAAACATTCGGCAATTTTTCAGCGAGTTTCTGACTGATTTCCGGGCCTGGTGAGATTTCCCGTGTTTAGTTAAGTCAAGCCACAGTCTCCACTCCTCTCGGTGTTGCCCTTCTGTCAATTCCTTGACTACCCTACCCATACTACTCTCAGAACTCAAAGGCTTTGATTTCCCGTATTGACCTCCCCGCTTAATTTAGTCGTGGAAATGAAGTAAGTGGCATGTTCTGACTGATTTATGACTGTTAATTTACTGTCGAATGCATTTAGGTTAGAGTTTATTTGATTTAGAGATATACCTTATATGAGAGCCATTCAAATTTAATAGTTCTGTATTGTCATTTATGAGATTCGTCTCCCTGGAAAATGCGATTTACGGCTTTTCTTTTAGAGGTGCAATAATGAGGATAGAAGTCAACATGTGGAAATAGGGGATTGTTGTCTGAAAGGATCATAAGGAGATTTACTTAATTAAAGAGAACAGGAAGTCATTATTAGTTGTTTAGTGGAATAATTTCAGAAAGGAAATGACGATCGTTAAGATAAAATATATTTAATAATTATTGATAAGTTATTTAATATACGAGTATAGAATAAAAATAAATGCTATTAATATACAGAAATACGAATTATACAGTATAATATACGTCGAATTACGCATACGTATACATTCATCCGTAAAGAGAGAAAATGGTACCTTCCTAATCTCGACCTTTCCCATTCAGTTTTCTTCCCAGAATGGGAAATTCAAAAGTGGAGATCTCAAAGTAGACAAATCTCAAATCTATCTATGCTTATTCCCGATGTAGTATTACCCAATTTTAAGTTAAATTTTTTAGTATAGAAAGTACCCTCGGGGATGGAATTGAGTCGCGATATCATTTTACTTTTTCCTAAGTCAGGAAACGTTTTCTCAAATCTGGAATTACCACTTGGAGCATTGTCACTTTCAGATCGCCAATGGGAATGCGAATGCCGCCAAGTGAGAAGTATAATCAGAGAAAATAAAATAAAATAAAATGTAAATAAATCCTTAACTAAATAAAATAATAATAATAATAATAATAATAATAATAATAATAATAATAATAATAATAATAATCTTTATTCAGAAAGAACACATTACATAAGACATATTCGTACATTACATTCATCCTAGTTTACACAATGTTGCAATTAACATTCAGTTTTTGTAGTTTAATTACAATATTCTTATCTGAATATGCCGTTGGGAAGCATGACAGTTTTTCAAGCAAAAGTCTTTGAGATTCATTTCTATTTTTACATAAGAAAATGTCAAATATAAATAGAATTTGTGGAAAATAAAATAATGTTGCATTTAGTTAACTCTGTCATTACAAATGGAAATTGAAATAATCTTTGAAATAATAGAAAATGATAATAGAAATAATAAAAGAAATAATAGAAAAGAAAAATGGTGACCAATACAAATCATGATACAATCTTAAAGTTACAAAAATACAGATGAGTGAGACATATTATAACTATGGCGTAATATACTAGAAACTTTTAACATCTAATTTATATGGTTTATGATTGCGCTCATAAGCAGTGGAGGAATGCAGAACTTACTATAGTAATTCGAGCTAACCATATACCATATCCACTTATCCTCATACATTATATAACAAAAAATTAACATATAAAAACTCTTAATAATAATAATAATAATAATAATAGTAATAATAATAATAATAATAATAATAATATCTCGTTCTTTTGGCATTGGAATAAATTAAAAAAAAAAAAAAAAAAAATATATATATATAATATATATATATATATATATTAATATTATATAATATATAATATATATATATATTCGTGTTTCGCTCTATGATTTACGCTAAAAGGTTTTTCGCTATTTATGAAAGAAAAATAAACATGTTTCCTCCTTAATGGAACATTAAGATTTCATGAAGCCAAAGAAACCTAAAATTTTTGTACTACTTACACATATATATATATATATATATATTAATATATATACACACTAAGGGGAGAGAGAGAGAGAGAGAGAGAGAGGAGAGAGAGAGAGAGAGAAAGAGAGTTTTTATGTAATTATTTAATTTCATGTAGTTGAATGACCCTCTCAACATGTCTCCTCATTAACTGAGAACAGCCAACCAACCACTTTGTATTTATCATTGACTAAACGCGTTAAAGTACAGTCAACTCCTACAAACTTCCATAATTTGATCTAATGAAGAAAGTTCCTCCGAAAAATTGAATTTAACGACTTGGATTTTGTACTTTCGAAGTTAAGTGTTTGAAGACGGAAATGGAGAGGATGTTAATGTGTACCTTTTCCTCCTTTGTTTAAAATAAGGAAAATTTCAACTAATTATGAATTTATGATGAATGTACGTAAAGAAAATGAACGGAATTGATCGAGGCCTGTTTAACATCTCGCGAAGTAAAATATTTCTAGAGATTCGCTTTTGTTCGGAAAAATCGGGAAAAAGGAGATTCTAGGGATTATCGGGAGCTTATTGTGTCTCATACATCATTCAGAGTCGAAGAGACATCCATAGGGTGAGACAGGTACAAAAATTCACTCAAAGGCCATTAAAGGATTAAACAAGAGACTGCAAGTAAAATATATATATATATATATATATATATATATATATATATTGACGGTCGATGTAAGGAATAATTCCTTGAGGAAAAACGCGATAAAAAGAAAAATCCATGATAACACATTCTCAAACAATGGTTCTCGGTCTCCGGCAAACGAGAATGCTAAGAAGACAGGGAAATTCGTCTGACTCTACTCCAACTAATAGTGCAGAATTAGGTAGTAGTAATATTGGTTCTGCACATGAAACTGATGAATATAATAACCGAACAGAATACTAAGAAGAGGAACTGCAAAAGATGTAATCTATGTAAACTCGGTAATGTATTCAGTGACGAATTTACTTCTACAACAACGGGTAAAAAATATAAAATTTAAAACTGGAAAACAGAGTATTCACTTGCAAGGGCCGATATGTAACATACATAATAGAGTGCTATATCTGTAAGACAATACGTAAGGAATGACAACACATCAAGTAAATGTGAGACAAACCAAAATCAACATATATACAGAGTAATAAGAAATTTATACAATAACATAGTAATATATAATCACCAGCAGAGCCCCGCGAACATCTGTGGTCAAATGAGTATCTTTGTTGCAACATTACTTCTTTAAATAGAGGAATTCTAGAAATTCTTTTACCAAAGACTTTAACAGAATCAAAACTTCTCATTCTAGAAAAAGTTACATGAAGCTGACCATGTGTAAAAACACTCTTCGGAATATAAATACAAAACATCTGCGGTCAAATTAGTATCTCTATCAAGGCAAAACAGCAGAATTATCAAGACGGTCGCTATGGCAATTGTAAGAAAATTTGGGAAGCCGGATCTATTTGTTGCGTCTACCCGCAATCCAAGGTGGACTGAAATCGCTGAAAGCATTGAAGCTTATCGAAGACCAAAACATAGCCGAGATATTGTTGCAAGAGTTTTCCACATGGAACTAAAAGAGCTGCTTCATGATTTAACAGTAAACTTAGGTTAGGTTAGGTTAGTAATTTTCTTGATCTTGTGCAAAAATGTACTTAGCCCTCCGAGTATATGTTTTATTGTTTTTATTGTTTCATTTATTATTAACCTAACATCTTTTCTTCTAGAAACTTTTCCTCCATCTGGCTTCGTTTAAAACTTGCGCATGCGCTCACCCGTGTGCAAACGAAAAAATAAATATTCTTACGATTCCCCCAGACCAGAGACCTTTCCAACGGTGTAAGGATGAATGTCCTACGTTGATCGGTTCCCGAAGAAAACGTCGGGCAGACAGAAGGATAGAAACTGCCTATTATTATTATTATAGATTTTCCGGATCACCTGAAGATCAGGGCCCCCAGCCTTCTTTAGTTAGCGGATCATGTCAAGAATAGCAAACCCAATTTTACCATGTCAAGAATAGCGAACCCAAAAATTCCCTTGTCAAGAATAGCGAACCCAAAAGTTCCCATGTCAAGAATAGCAAACCCAATATGCCTAAGACCCGCCCTTCGTGCGGGTCGCGGGTAGCAAAAATTAACCAAACTATCACGACTTAACCTAACCAATCGTCAAGGGCGTACAATTAACCTAAAAAATAAATAAAAACAATAATTTTTTTTATTTATTTATTTTTATATATTAAGAGAAGAGGATTCTTTATACTGTACGGCATTGACGATTGGTTAGGTTAAGTCGTGCTAGTTTGGTTAAATAAAAAAGACTAATATAAAAGCATTTAATACGTCCTTAACTAATTACTTAAAATTGGGAAACATAAACCTACCGTCTGAAGTTATGAAAACGTCCTTGAGGACTTCCCATGTCAAGAATAGCGAACCTAATTTTACCATGTCAAGAATAGCGAACCCAAAAATTCCCTTGTCAAGAATAGCGAACCCTGCAGGTGTTGGGTTCGCTATTCTTGACATGATCCTAGTTAGCTTTATAAGGCTAACTAACGAAAATATAACGACCTAACCTGACCAATCGTCAAGGGCGTACAGTTGACCTAACGACTGGTTAGGTTAGGTCGTGATATTTTCGTTAGTTAGCTTTATAAGACTAACTAAAGAAGGCTGGGGGCCCTGATCTTCAGGTGATCCGATTTTCCTTCTAATAACGATAATTACAGTAATACAAAAATAAATATTGAAGATTATTCAGACTTCAATGACAGAGAATTAAAAGAGGAAGAACAAAAATGGATTAATAAGCTAATTATATTGCTTTTCCATTTCGACTCAGTGATCAGTTAAAAGGAATTAAAAATACCACAAAGACACCATTTAATTGTTTACTTAACGATAACGATAGAACTTAACGATAACTTAACGATAACTTAACGATAGAACTTAACGATAACTTAACGATAGAACTTAACGATAACTTAACGATAACTTAACGATAGAACTTAACGATAACTTAACGATAGAACGATAGAACTTAACGATAACTTGACGATAACTTAACCTTTATTTTAGTGAACCAGAACAGCGATGAAAAAGATTACACGAGCACAGAAAATCGAGAACACAAAGGAAAAAGATAGGGGCCGACATATTAAACGAATTAAACGCATTATGCAGTAATAACAACCGGAAATAATTTTACGTTGCATTAAGAGGTATTATCCATAAAGGTTTACAGTATCTTATAGCACAATTACATAACTTCTAAACTATATACCTTAATATATCTATTTTATTTATAAAATCAATGTTTGTTTACGTCTCATCCATATTTAAACGCCAAAAAATAAAAATAAAAATAACATAGAAAAGAAATTAACCTTAAAAATAAAAGATAACAAGAAAGTTACATGAATTCAATTTATCAGAAATTCTAAATTAAAAAACTAAGAAATTTCTTCCAGAAAACAGCGAATATTAAAAAATTCCTCGATTATTCTGTACAGAGTGGCCACAAAGTCCCTTTGCAGTGAAATTTACAGCATATCTGTATGTTGCCCTTGTTTTTCATTCAAAGGGACTTTGTGGCTACCCTGTACGTAAGAAAATCCAATCATAAACGCCTAATAAAAAGCCTTACCAATAACACAACTAATGAACTGAAATGTGTTTGTAATAATGAAGAAATAGTTAAAAATGAATCACTTAGGAAAGTTTTAAAAAGGAGATTTAAATTAGAATAGCTAAATATGATATGACGTGGGATAAACTAAAATATGACGTTATTAGTGAGATAAATAATTACATAAATATTCCAGCAACGAGAGAAAACAAAAGCGTAGATGAATACCAAGCTATAAAAATGCGATCAAAACAAAAATAAACACAAAATGCAACGCTCTACAGTAAGAAACACAACGAACAGTGACGACATTAATATTTCAAACAATTCTAAAACCTTGAAAAAGGAAATCATAAAGTTGTGGAATACGTTTGTTCTTTGTCCGATCGACAAAGCCGTTAACAATTATGCTATTACAGTATATGTGAAAAAAAAGCTACATATTGAAGTAATCAGAAATGAATTAGGTTACGATAAAGATACTAAGAGATACAAAGGCAATGAAACTTATAAAATATGTACCGAAAATCGGAATAATATAATTAATACACATAATAACGACCTAAAACCAAAATTAACGGAAGAGAATAAATGTATACCAGCGATATATGCAGTCCCGAAACTTCATAAAGAGCCTATCAAATTTCGATTCATCGTAAGTTCAAAACAGTCCACCATAAAACCAGTCTCACAAGACGTAACATTAGGATTAGAATTAATTAAAAAATGTTTTATAAAATACTGTCAAGAAATTAAAAACAGAACCGGGATTAATTGTTACTCGTGTATCAACAATTCTCTCCAATATCTAGAGTGACTTTTCTAGACAGAATAAAAAACATAGAAACGGACGGCATTTATACTTTTGATTTCTCAACTCTATACGCAAATCTACCACTCGAAGAAGTATTCAATACACTAAAAGCCCTTAGTAAAAAAGTTAGTAAATATTGGCAATATAAATACTTAGTAATCAATAGGACAGAGAAAAAGGCATACTGGAGTGATATAAAGAAACCCAAATATCGTAACACGTATAGCATGACAAATTTATAGGAACCAAAGAATATCTCTTCAACAACACCTACATTACAGTACTTAAGATTAACTTCAAGCAAGAGAAAGGAATCCCAATGGGGACAAACAACAGTCCGTATATAGCAGATTTACGAGGTGTGATCAAAAAATTCGGTAAATAGCCCCGCGACTAATGAACGCATGTCACTAGGTGATGTCAGTGTGTAGATCATGAGTTTTTCAATACCTCACAGTACTATGGGGGGCACCGCTCGGCAGAGGAATCTCTTTAAATGGGGTGTGTAAGGACAGAGAGTATCCCCTAACCCAAGACGCTGCCTCCCTATATCCCACAACACTTGTGTTGAGCTGTGGGATCTATCCCCACAAAGGCTTAATTTTACTACCTTAAACTATACCCTTTCCATCAATATGCGCGTCTAATCGATTTTTAAACATGTTTATAGACGTGCAACTAATTACTTCTACTGGCAAACTATTCCAGCTATTTACTATTCTATGCGTAAAAAAGTTTTTCGCAACTGCTGTCTCGAACCTTCTACTTGTCAACTTACACTAGTGCTTGCATAATACCGAAAATTTTCAATACCGGTATTTGGAGGCAATTATGCTAATCCCGGTATTGATACCGGTATTATGAAAAAAATAATTTATTTTGATTTATTATGGTGCCACCCTACCAACCCTCCCACAAGTCTGAGGGACTTGCAGTACTCACCATATTTACTATAAATTAATGACCCAACTCCAAATAGATGGCATTCTATTCGAAAAAGTTTATACAGTAAATTACTAAATTGTAATAAAAATATTATTTGAATTTTTTTTTAGCATATTATTATACAACTACTGGGGTAGATAGAAATTATTAGTATCTAAATATTTATTTCTTAGTTTGATTTTGAAAGTATGCTTTGAGGAAACAAAGAGCATCTAGGGATTGTTCAGATAGACTTGATCTCAGTTTCGTCAGAAATAGGCCTGCAGCAGAAAAGGCTCTTTCTGATTCTGCACTTGTAGGTTTAATTGAAAGCAGTGCCTTGTACAGCTTCTCTAAATTCTCACTTCTCTGTAAAGTAACTTCCAAGCTTTTAAATTCATTAGTAACATCAAAATCAATGGAATTTTTTTTAGATGGCACTTTTCCTAGTTTGTCCATTTCTTGCATGTATTCACTCAGTAATGAATCTGCTTCCACTTCAGTCTTATTTGCAGCTACATTTTCAGGGTTACATGGAAATTCCTGTTCTTCCATTTCTATCTCCAAATCAACCACATTCTTAGGGAAAAGTCTTTTATGGAGCCTTTCTGCAGTTCTTTTGAGAACTAATTTTGATGGAACAGAAAAACTTTCCTCTTCTTGAACTTTTAAAACTTCGGGATTATGAAGATATTTGATTAAACCTACAATGTCTTGCTGTCTTCTTGAAATGTAACGATTTCTAAGACAATCTTTTAACTCTTTTGCTATTTGATTATTTTTCTCTCCTAGTTTCTTTGAAATAAATTTCATTGATGATTCAGCTGTCAGGAGTGATGCATCTTTCGAGCATAACCCTTTAAGAATTATTTCAACAGGACGTAAGGTGTCATAAAGGTTTTCAATAATTTCCCACTCTGTTGAAGAAATGGCTACAGTTGAATGAATCACTCTTAAAGCTAGTGCAATAAATAGTTTTCTTTGATAGAAAGGAATAGAAAACGAAAAAAAGAGGTTAACTGCAAAATACCCGAAACTTTTTTTTTCTCCGAATCCTCCAAAAACAGTTTATTTGCCCATCGGAGGACTAAATTGCCTAAATTTTACAATAGCAATTTTTGTCAATACCGAAAACCTATAATATCGGTATCGGTATTATTTGTACTTCTTCAATACCGGTATTAATACCGGTATTTCAATACCGGTTTTAACCCCTAACTTACACCCGTTATTTCTAGTCCTATTATATTGAGATATTTCGAAAAAGCTATCTCTATCTACGTTATCAAACCCATTCATAATTTTGAAAACCTGGATTAGATCACCCCTTAACCTCCTAGTCTCGAGTGTAGTCAATTTTAACTCCTTAAGCCTATCCTCGTACGACTTTGTGTGTGTGTGTGTGTGTGTGTGCAGAGAGAGTATATAAAAAGATATATGCGAAATAAGTACGAGAACCATATAACAGTATAAACATAAAAATAAACTGATATAATACAATACAAATGTTTAGGATATAGAAGTCCTTATTCGGTATACTACAAAAGAAAATAATTTCAGAGAGTAAACATAGTAATTAAGGAACACGAAATCAGGGGACAGTTAAAAATATCTAAACGAACAATGGTAAAGACTACTGTACATATCATATATAAAATACAGTTTCGGACACATTAAACACGGGGTGCTCAAACTCTGGCACATGTGCCAAACCTGGCACATTGTGACTCTGACGATGGCACATGGACACTCATCAAGGCAAATAAAAAATCAATGGTTATAATGCTGCACCAGCTTCAATTGTGAATGCCCTCGAGTAAGCGAGAAATTTGAGAATTTTCGGAGTGGTAATTGGTAACTCTTCTAAGACTGCCTGGGGCGCTTGCGCAATAACATTTAAAATTCAGTTACTGAATAATCATTTATGTGTTAAGTGCGTCATATTTGACAAATTGGCTGGAGGGAAACGAGTACACAAGGCTTTGTAATGCAGGTACCGTAAAGAAAACGTAAAATACAGTTATAAAATACACACGACATTTATTGCTTTACTAATAATGCAATTTATTTGTACAGTATAAAAAAGTACTCGTATATTAATTTAGACCTATTTGACATAGTCATAGTGGCACATTAGGGTGTGTCGAATTTTCCAACTTTCAAATTCCAAATATGAGGGGTGCTAAAAAGTTGCAGCATGACTTAGGAATTCTAAAGATATTTTTGTTAATTTAATATAATTTAGTTTTGCTTGGTAAGAAGCTACATAAAAATAGTGACTTTTTTGTGGAATTATATAATAATTATTATATTAATAATTATATATGCTGTATATATAATGCACTGCTGTTTTTGCTTATTTCACAGGTTGAAACATATTCATCAGTGTGCTGAAGATTACTTGTCCGTCAGTGCTACCATCCTAACCAGTGGGAATTGACCTACAATGGCTTCTAAAAGGAGGACAAGACTGGGGACATTCACACATATGAGCAACCTAATTGGAACTGGTAGAGAGTTGTTGCCCTCTGAACTCCCAACTCTGCGAGACGTTCTGAAATATGTGCTACTGCTAAGAGAACAAAGTGGTGAGGATGTGAGAAACTACCCAGCAGCCAGTCTTGCAAAGGACATTTACCCTAAAGTGCTTGAAAAGTGGGAACGAGCAAACAGTTCTTTTGTAGCCACCGTTGTAAATTCACGAGTCACAATCTTAAACAAGATCCATGAGAGCTGGGAGCAGGCCAAAAACATATCTCTTGGGAGAGGAAAGCTACATGTCAAAGAGGCTTTCATTGCAAAACTTGACAAGCTTTTTAACATCCTCAGTTGCAAGTGTAAAATTGTTCTCTGCTCTGAATTTGGCTGCCTTGCAGATGCTGGTTGCAAAAACGAAACTCACATTAACTGTACATGCCCTAGGGAGATGAAGATCCCTGTGAAGGAACTTGCTTTCATTAAACGTCAGAGAGACAAGTCTGGTTCTATTGGACCACATCAGATTGGCTTGCCAGATCAACCTGAGCACAACAGACAAGTCAAAAAGCAGAAGCGGCAAGAAGACGAAAGAAGAAGGCTTGCTGAATATAAGCAGACAAGTAAGCAGGATGTTTCAATGCCATCAAATGAAATAATTTTCTCTGATGATGAAAATGAAGAACAAATAGCTGATGCTCAAGATGGAAAGGATGGAAGTTATGAAGTGACATTAGAAATACCAAGCACGTCTTCAACTTTCAATAAAAAGCCAGAGTACAACACATTAGAAATACCTAATGTTGCTATGCATAGCATCAGATATGGTGTTGGCCTGCGTGCCACAGCTGCCATCACCACTGCTGCCTTTATGGATGCTGGCTTGATCACTGAAGAAGACAAGAGACTTGTAGTTGATCACAATAAAGTCAAGAGGGACCAAGAAAAAGTTATGAGATCCCTGGATCAGGAATTTGATGATCTTTGTAAGAAGGGTGAAATTGACTGCATCTTCTTTGATGGCCGTCAAGATACAACTAAAGTTATGCTGAAAGCAGAGAATTCAGATCGTCAGTTCCCCAGCATCATCAAAGAAGAGCATTATTCTGTGTGCAGTGAGCCAGGTGGAAGATATCTCTACCACTTCACTCCTGAGAAAGGCTCAACGAGAAAAAAACCTGCTGAAGTTATTGCTGATAATCTTGTAGATTTCATGAAGAAGAAGGGCATTCATAAAAGCCTGCAGGCCATTGGAGGTGATTCTACAAATGTTAACACTGACTGGGAGGGTGGTTCCATGCATTGGGTAGAGGTCAAGCTTTGCCGTAAGCTGATCTGGTTGGTTTGTGCCCTCCACACTAACGAGTTACCCCTGCGACACTTGATCACAGCACTGGATGGGAAGACCTTGTCTAACAACAAGTGGACAGGTAACATTGGCAAGATGCTAGACACTGCAACCGAACTTGAAATTGAGCCTTCATTCACCAAACTCTCAATTGGAGAGCCTCTTACTTCACTGAGTGACAATGTCGTAAAGGATCTCTCTACTGATCAAGCGTACGGGTATAGGATCACACAGGCCATAAGGACAGGAAAACTTCCCACAGATCTGGCCCTTCTTGAAATTGGGCCAGTGAGCCATTCAAGGTGGTTGACAACAGCAAACAGGCTTTGTCGCATATGGGTTTCAAAACATGGCCTTAAAGGCAAAACCCTCAACAACTTAAGACTGATAGTGGAATACATTGTTGGTGTGTACTACCCCTGTTAGTTCAACATCAAAGTAAAACACTCTTGGGTGGAAGGCCCACGCCACATCTTGTTTCAGCTGCGGCTAGTTAGGCTGCAAAAGAAGGCTGTAGTGGATGCTGTTTTGCCAACCATCAAGCGCTCAGCATGGTATGCATTCAGCGAAATGATAATCCAGACACTCTTGTGCTCAGATGACAGTGAGGAGAGGAGAGCTGGTGTCCAAAAGATTGTTGACATGAGGGGTGGAGATGATGACACACTTGGAGATCTTTCTGTACGTCCCAGGAAGACACCTTCCATCAACCCCAATGCTTCTTCCGTGTTGGAGCTGACAGACTGGTCTGACGGGGTATTTGAACCTCCTTTGACAAGTAAACTGACTACAGCGGAAGTAAAGAAGTTCTTTGACAAGCCTATGCAAGTTCCACAGTGGCCCTGTCATGCTCAGTCAATAGAGAGGTGTGTGAAACAAGTCACAGAGCAGCAGGCAGGGTGTATACACATGAGGAACGTGAGGGCTATATCAGAGGCCAAGAAGCAAGTCGACGGCTGATGTCCAAGAACGAATCAAAGCAAGACTTGATGAAACTTGTTGTTTAAATATTTTTTTTACTGATGTCATTACTTTCTAATGTTGTTTTATGATTACAAGGATATGTTTTATGATTACTAGGATATGTTTTATGCAGAGAAACTAAAATTTTTATTGCATTACCTGACATTTTGAGAAGCTAAAATTAATAAATGTTGTTTTCCGAGAGCAATTTATGTGCTTTTTAATCAAACGTAGATTTACCAAGCTAAGTGTTGAGCAATCACAAAAATAATAGCAGATTTGAATTCTTTACATCCAAAAACATATTTTTAAAACCCCTCAGTGAAGGAATTGGCAAAAATTAATTTTCACCTCCCAAATTGATACACCCTAGTGGCACATTACGTTCGGATTTTGGAAAAATGGCATAAAATAGCACATGATTACCATAAGTTTGAGCACCACTGCAGTAAACAGTTATATAATGAGATACGGAAGTACAAACGTGAAGGGAAATATGAGCGTGGAAAATCACGAAGTATAGTTGGTGGATATATAATAGGACGATAAGGTTTCGAAAATAGACAAAAACAAAATTAAAACAGTCGAAAGAAAATAAAAATCAAATATTTGAAAGCGAACTGGAGTGAGAACAACAAGGGTATTATTTGGTTTGGTTAGCTTCCGCCAGAATTGTTCATTCTGACGAAGGTCAAGCTTTTCACTTCACCTTAGACCTACAGTTTAACGTGGAATCCAAACCACGCTTCACCAGCAGCCCAGCGTCTTAACCACTAGGCCACCCAGGGTACCCATTTATCTACCAACCACTTTCTTTATTGTGTGGAAGGATGAACAGCTGGGTTTTGCTGCGCGCCGGCTGCCGTCACCGGGTCTCGAACCCGGGGCTGATGGATTCGTAGTCAACGACGCTAACCACTACACCAACGATTCTGTCTAGAATTAATAATAAAGAGCATAATACCTGCAATAATAATAATAATAATAATAATAATAATGGTGGTAATGATAGTAAGGATAATAATAATGTTTATAATCGCGGTAATGATGGAAATGGTGGTAGAAAAAACTCAATAATACTTGCAGGAATGAGGATGGATAAACTAAACTAGATTATAAAGAGATATACTGAACAACTATTGAAATTGTGACTGCAAAACAAGAAAAAGGTAAAGTATTAAAAGTTTCCCAAATTTTATTCTAGGTCTGTAATTTTGTTAAGGTTATTCTACCGTAAAACGTAGTCTTCTTTAAGTTCTATTCAGTTTGAGTTTACAAATACAATTTTTTCCGTGTTGAGTCTACAGATATATATATATATATATAAAATATTATTTTAAACAAAATACAGGCCTGTATACGGACGGTTTGCGATTGCGGATACTTGTGGTTTTTGGTCCAATTTGTGTAGAGCAAGCTTAAGGTAGTGCGAGTGTTACTGCGATCGACACAGGTAAATTTGTGCTGCCTTGGTGAGGAAACACAAACTTGGAGTGCATTTTGCTCCTGAAGAATCATGTACCAGGATTGATAATAACTAGGGCTGTCTACAATACAAACTAACGAAAATTGCAATCAGTTGAATACGGATATGGATGTTCCTTGGACTAGACTAACACAGAACATTGTTGCTTTCAGTGGTGATGGACTATGTACGAAAGTGTCGTCAGTATTTGATCCCGTATTTGTTTGGCAATGCTGCTGCGAGCTGCTTGTACCCCGAAATGGGCGTATGGGCGAAATGGCGCTCTGTGTAAAAAGATATTTAATTCTTCATACGTTCACTTAAACTATGAATGCATTGAATATACAGTGTGTGTGTGTATATATATATATAAAACCGGAAATATACCATCAACAAACGAAATAGCACCTTTTTAATTTATAAATATTTCTACTTGTGTGTGTATAACTCCACTTCAAATTATTCACATTATAATCTCATGGACAGGTATTATAGCGCTATTTAATTTATAATAAGGGAAGCAGGAAGTTCTCTGATTAAATCTTATTATTGCCATTTTGAGATTATTGCTGGCTCAAATAATTTTATCTCTCTGCTGAAAAGGGAATCTAAAGCTCGTATCACACGGACGTTTGTTGCCGTTTTTCACCACTGAATCGTGCCCCGATTAAAATCGATTTAAGCCCTTTACGTATTAATCGGCAACAATCGGAGTTCGAAAAATATCAAAATCATGTCGCTGAATAGCGATTAGTACATTCGACAGATTTTTAAACCCCGATTGAGGGCGAGTATTGTGTAAACAGCTTTCATCGGTTTTAAGCGGAGTCCGATTTAGCAACGAGAAATGGCTACAAACGGCCGTGTGATATAGATTTAAAGATGCCTCACGATTTATGGTGTTTTGGTAGACCGAAAATAGGACCAGTTTATTTGAGTATAGAGTAAGTGACAGTAAGTCACAAGACGATGTAAATAGAAAGATTCTATTCAAGGCAAACTTAAATACTTAAATATTTTTGGAAATTTGTTGAGCAGGAAATGGGTGTCAATAAATTTTTTCCATCAACAATCGATGGGGTGTCTGTGGAAACATATTTTTAGTAGCGTGGGAGAGGGTTAATTTTAATGTTGTCTGTAATGAACCGTACTTGGATAGGGAACATACATATGCTTGGATTTCGGTACAAAACATTAGGAGTCTGATTAAAAAGTTAAAGACAGGCTCTTTCCCAGAGACAGATTTATCACATAAACATCTAAAGTACGCTAATAAGCTAATGACGTGAATATTCATATCTCATTGCTTTTCTCAGACATGCTTTTTCATAGTTATATTCCTCCACATTTCATGAGAATATATATCATGACCCTTTTTAAAAATAAGTATGATGACATTCAGTAACAGATTTATTGTTATTGTCTTCTGTTTCTCAAAATTACTTGAAAAACTTTTGGTCTGTTGACTGAATGATTACACTGGTCAACAAAGATTTTTCATCAGAGTAAAATATGTGGTGGCTGGATAGCATTTTTCACGCTGATTCCAAAACTGCATTCAGATATTTTGTAGCACGTATAGTTTCAAGATGAAGGCATATGTATAACTACACAGCTTTAACCATTTTAAATAGGCAAAATACTAATATTTCAACATTTGATTGTGTTTATTTTATTGTGTTTTTTTAGTTTATTCATCTTATTTATTTGAATTATCTTAATTATAAATCTTATGTATTTCAGGTGTGAGCTTTTACGTCTAGCAGCATTGTGATTCAGGCAACAACGCCGTGCTTTGTGTGTCAAAAGATCAGTCCAGTCCAAGAACTTGTCAAGTTGGTGTACATTTTTTTTGAATTTATAGTTTGCTCAGGTCAGTCAACATGCCTCGACAATGTAAGAATGACCCCGACAAGTTCTGTTTCGTATGCGGCCAGTTGACAACTAAAACACAGCGACGAAGTATTACAACCGACATTAAGAAAATATACAAGCTATACTTTGGTTGCCATCTAGGTGACCAAGATAAACCATGGGCGCCACATCAAATCTGTTCTGGCTGTTCAAATGGATTACGTGATTGGCTTAACAAAAAGAAAGCTTCAATGCCATTTGCCATACCCATGATATGGAGGGAGCCGAGAGATCATCATGAAGACTGTTATTTTTGTAGTGTGAACTTAATGGGGATTTCTGCCAAGAACAAACACCAGATTGTATATCCAAACTTGGATTCAGCACGTAGACCAGTAAAACATGATGAAACATTGCCCATTCCAATTCCCCCAAGTGATAGGCTAGATTCTATCATAGATGACATGGAAAGTGATGAAGGTGCAACTGGCGTTTCCGGACCATCTACAGAACCAGAGTACACTTTTGAAGGTAGACATTTAGAGCCTAAAAAGTTAACCCAAGGACAGTTGAATGATCTTGTTAGAGACTTATCGCTGTCTAAAGAGAAATCAGAGCTTCTCGCCTCAAGACTAAAGGAGAACAATTTACTTGAGAACAATGTTCGTATTAGTTACTACCGAAAGCGGAATTTTGAATTAACAGCATTCTTTTCAGTAGACGGTCCTCTCTGTTATTGCCATGACATTAATGGACTATTTACAGCCATATCTCAGACGTATGTGGCATCTGAGTGGCGCCTCTTTATTGATTCGTTGCAGAGAAGCCTGAAAGCAGTTCTTTTGCATAATGGTAATATAATGCCATCCATCCCCATTGCCCATTCCGTCCATCTAAAAGAGACATATGACAATATGGATATACTACTTAAGGCAATCAAATACGACAGTCATCAATGGAATGTTTGTGGAGATCTAAAAGTTATAGGAATGCTTATGGGTATGCAGTCAGGATTCACAAAATTTTGTTGTTTCCTTTGCCTGTGGGACAGTCGCGCCACTATAGAACATTACACCAAAAGTGACTGGCCACTTAGGTATACATATGTCCCAGGGATAAGCAATGTCCAGTCTGTCCCTTTAGTGGATCCCCAAAATATCTATCTGCCACCTCTTCACATTAAACTTGGTTTAATGAAGAATTTTGTTAAAGCAATGGGTAAAGTCAATTCTGAAGGGTTCCAATACCTTTCAAGGAAATTTCCGAAGGTTACTGCAGCAAAATTGAAGGAAGGAATTTTTGTTGGGCCACAAATAAGGGAGGTTTTGAATGACACTGAATTTGAAAAAGTCCTAAGTCCGCTGGAATTGAAGGCTTGGCTGGCGTTCAAATGGATATGTGAAAACTTTCTTGGAAGCAACAAGTCACCTGCGTATAAGGATGGAGTCAAGAACCTCCTTGATGCCTTCAAAGAAATGGAGTGTCGAATGTCGTTAAAAATTCACTTCCTGCATTCCCATTAGATTTCTTCCTGAAAACCTTGGTGCAGTGAGTGATGAGCAAGGAGAGCGCTTCCATCAAGATATTCAGATGATGGAGAAGCGCTACCAAGGATATTGGAATGAAAGCATGATGGCGGACCATTGTTGGATGCTGTATCGTGACAATCCAGGCCAAATTTACAAAAGGAAATCACACTCACAGCGCTTTTAATAAAATAATGTATATATTCTTTATTTATAAGTCCATTGAATAAGGTATATGATGTATTTGTTGTTTAGCATTCCTAAGTGTGATCTATACAACCATAAATTTTCTTATAGCAATATCAAAAACTTAAAAATATCAAAACCAGTGTATCTATATAACTATACATGCTAGAAAACAAATAAAACCAGATTCGGAATCAGCGCGAAAAATGCATTAAGAAAAGTGTGATCACGTTTGTGATGAGAAAAAAAGTTTCATTTTGTTGGCCAGTGTTATTTATGGACATCTGCGATTAAGTTTGGTTTAAAAGATCCCACTTGTGTATTTATGTATTGAAGGAAATTGTATTTAAATACACTGATAGCAGTTTAACAATTTACGACTTGTTTCTTGGATACAAAAAGAAATGTATTATAGAGTTAATCATAATAATTTATTTAAATCAGAAAAAAAATGTTCCATCATATTAAATATGTTGAAATCTTGTTTTTTTTAATCCTTATTTGGAGTTAGACAAGACTTCTTGCTGTCTCCTCTGCTGTTGATGGCTTATTAATTTAACGAGGCCAAAGTAGATGTTGTATAGATAATACGAGGATAAATAACTTTGTCTATGTTAATAATGTGGTATTAATAAGCCCTTCGGTTAAAGGTCTCATTATCTTATAAAAATGTGGGAATTATATTTGCAGAATCATGATACTCATTTAACTGTCACTAACACTAAGGTTATATATTTTCATCTCAAAAGCCCAAAACAGTTAGCTAATATTATTTTCAAAATGAAAGGTGAACGAATAAAGCATGTACAAAAATTTAACTGTCAAGAATCAGGCTCACGTTATCACCAGCTCTTTGACTGATGACTCAAATATAAACAAAAAAAAATTGAAATGTCTGTGCTAAACAAACATGATTATAAAACTTTAGATTCTGTACAAGCGAGGCTAAAGACACTCTTTTTTTGTATGTTTAGTATTAATATTTATGGGCAACACCTTTGGGCTAATTCTGAAAAAGGTTCTGACAGAACCCCAGATTTGCTCTTTAGTAGATCTTTCAGACTGCTGCAAAAGTCACCTCCAAGATGCTCAACTTCCAAGATAGTTACTTCATAACATATACGAAAATGTTTGTCTGTAGCATCACTTAGCATCGATGCTGTTACTATCAGTTTTTAATTATATTTTTTGTGTCTAGTTATTATTATGACTATCTGCATCATGGAACTTACCTTTCTGCCAATAAAACTTTATACATATACAGTATACATATGTTAGGGTGGAGTAAGAAAATGAAGATTCTTAAATGAAATTGTATGTGGATGCAATAGTTTAATACTGTCGTGCGTATTTTCTGGGTAAAATATTTTTTGCGTGAAAAAAGGCTGGGAGGGTGGAACCGCCTTTGACTAAGGAACGTGTTACCGATGAAGAGTTGCGTCAATTTGTGAGCCGAGGCAGCACCCAAATTGGAATTTGAGAACTTTCCGTGTCAGACACAAGCAGTGGAGCGAGGTGCTCGACTTGTGGCAAAAGCGACTGCTGCTGTCTGTGGCACTGAAAGCTGCGACGGTTTCATTCGCGTACGAGTTCAAGCAAGATTTATTATGCCGTGCTTCAATAGGAAGTCAGAGTAGAAGTGCGAGTAAACCTGCCCAGAATGGTAGGGTGATTGGGATGTGCAGGGTGACCCTGACGTGCAACCATCTCCACGTGGTAGGTTCTGGGTAATTCCACATTTAAATTAAGTTGAAATTAGCAAAGAGTTGCACAATTACAATCTATGGTATGCTCAGCATATTGGCCTATGGGCTTTACGTGTTGTTTCTATTAGAAAAATTGAATGTCACGCGGCATCTGAAGATGATGGTTCAGCGGAAAAATATTTTAATTCTGTATTAATACCATCGTTGGGCAACTTTTGCACCTATGTAGAGTTTAAGATTCCACTTTTCTTTTGCCCACATGTTTTGGACTACCCTAAGAATATATATATATATTATATATAATATATATATATATATATATATATATATATATATATATAGTCATGCGGTTTACTTCTACAAAGCTTCAATTTAATATTTAGGAGAAATCCAATGACAAGGAGGAATGTAAATGCCATGAAAAGTCTTCTTTAATGCGCAACGTTTCGAGCAATACGCTCATCATCAGGCTAGATAATAACAATATGAAATTAGAATCAATAAATAAATGTGAACAAGACAAAATAATTTCTATAAAAAGACTAAAAGAAGAGGGTTAAATTCAAAGTTATAAAAATTTACATATAAAATTACAAGAAATTTAAAAGCTATTTTTAAATTACATATAGTAAATTTGAAATTAGTACACTGGAATAATTAACACGAATACAATGGAATAATTAACACTACGAACCTTTCAATGCTGGTTCCGAGGCACGAGTAATTTAAAACAAAACAAAACAGGAAACAAGCTATGGGTTGGGCGGTTGGAGTTATAAGTTAGGGGAGGGGGATTATAAAAAATTGGGGAGGGGGGAGGGGAGTTGGGGAGGGGGGTTTATACAAAATTTAGAGGGACAGCTGAGGAATCCACGTTTAGAGAAGGGGTCAATGTTTTAATATAAAGAGATTCCAAAATTCTAAGTGAGTTAGGACAAGAATTACAACCGAGAATTTTAAAATTATCTAAAGTGACATCAGTTTTACATTTTATACTGTGTTCCCGAATACTGGAGGCTTCTTTTTTATTTAAAATTTTACCTGTTCGGCAACTTATTCCCATATGCGAATAAAATCTAGTCCTGAGGGAGCGCACGGTGCTGCCAATGTAAGTACCAAGGAGACACCTTGGGCAGGTAAATAAATATACAACACCGCTACGCAACGAATCAGGAGTTCGATCCTTCGCTGAGAAAAAGCTACCTAAAGACATTTTGTTAATAAATATAATGCGAAAATCAGTATGATAAAAAATTTTCTTAACAACTTTGTAAATTTAAGTTTAAATTCTTTATTCATGGGACCCATTTCAGGTACCAGGAAATATTTTATATCTTTAGGAACTGAAATACAGGAAAGTTGAGGGCTATAAACATTATTTAAGAAAGATCTTATTAGTTTATCTACATATTGAACAGGAAAACTATTATTGGTGAAATATGATCTTAAATTATTAAATTCATCGTTTAGTAAGGTAAAACTAGAGGTCAAATTATATCCTCTGAACAAGAGAGTTTTAATACACGACATCTTATAGTTAAAATCAGTAAAACTAAAGAAATTCATGCCCAAACCAGTAAAAGTGGGTTTCCTGTAAACTGATGTAGTAATAGAATCACCTTTTTTCGAAATTAAAAGATCTAAAAAGGGAAGGGAGCCATTTTTCTCAGTTTCCATTGTATAAGTTATATTGGGGTGCAGAGAATTTAAGAAGTTAAAAAATTGTTGCGCTTGTACAGCATTATCAAAAACAGCTATCGAGTCATCAACGAAGCGTCGATAGAAAATTGGTTTACAATGGGTGGGAGATTGTCTAAAAATTACACTTTCTAAATGAGTCATAAAAAAATCAGCTGATAGAGGTCCGACGGGTGATCCCATCCCATCATCAATTTGTTGGTAAACCTTATTATTGAAAGTAAAATAACATTGCTTAAAAACCAATTCTAAAAGTTCCTTAAAATAAGACCATGAAAAACCATGAAAACTATCATCAGAGCTAAAAACCCTATCTAAAATAATGGCAATAGTTTCTGATACAGGTACATTCGTGAAAAGCGACTTTACATCAAAACTGACAAAAAACTTTTTTGAATCGAAATTCTTACTAAGAAGATCTTTTTGAAATTCATAAGAGTTATTTAGTATAAGCATTTTTCGCAAAAGGTGACAGGAGACCAACAACAAATTTTGACAATTGAAAGGTAGGTAAGTTATACGAAGCTAAAATAGGACGGAGAGGTGTTCCAACTTTATGGATTTTAGGCAAACAGTATAATTGAGCAAGATCAGAACCAGATACGAACAACTGAGAGTAAGTATCATTTTTTATTATCTTTAAAGACTTTAATCGTGACAAAAATCTATTAACTTGGTCTTCCAGCCTTAAAATGACTTTATTGACGGGTTCAAGAATTTGTTTGAATTTACTAACGTCACTTAGGATTTCATTAGTTTTATTTATGTAATCAGATTTATTCAAAATAACAACTCCGTTGCCCTTGTCCGGTCTAGTCACAACAATCTCCTGGTTCTTTGCCAAATTCTTAATAACCTGCAAGTCACTCTTCTTAAATATGAAAGATTTAAATTTAAGGTTTCTAAGTTTGTGAAAAAATTCATGAGTTAAATTAGCAAACTGACATTTAAAATTATTGAAATCACCGACATGGGGAACATTTTTCAAGCCATTAAAAAATTTTTCAAAGTAAAGAAAAAACGAAGGCTTATATATTTGAAATAACGGAAGCTTAAATTGCAAGCCAAGTGAGAGTAAAAACCTTTCCCGAGGGGATAGGGTGTAACTAGAAAAATTCGAAATTACTTTATCAGAATTGAAAAAATTAGGTGAATTCAGGCCCAGGGCCTTTAACGTACGTTCATGAGTTTCAGAAATGGTAGAATGAAACTTTTCAAGTTCACGTTGTACAAGAGAAATTATTAATAAATAATCCAACAACGAAAGGGTATTTTTAAGGGTAATTATATGATGCTCAAGCGACTTATTATGCGAGTCTGAAATTTTGATTTTATAAAAAATGATACTTACTCTCAGTTGTTCGTATCTGGTTCTGATCTTGCTCAATTATACTGTTTGCCTAAAATCCATAAAGTTGGAACACCTCTCCGTCCTATTTTAGCTTCGTATAACTTACCTACCTTTCAATTGTCAAAATTTGTTGTTGGTCTCCTGTCACCTTTTGCGAAAAATGCTTATACTATAAATAACTCTTATGAATTTCAAAAAGATCTTCTTAGTAAGAATTTCGATTCAAAAAAGTTTTTTGTCAGTTTTGATGTAAAGTCGCTTTTCACGAATGTACCTGTATCAGAAACTATTGCCATTATTTTAGATAGGGTTTTTAGCTCTGATGATAGTTTTCATGGTTTTTCATGGTCTTATTTTAAGGAACTTTTAGAATTGGTTTTTAAGCAATGTTATTTTACCTTCAATAATAAGGTTTACCAACAAATTGATGATGTTGGGATGGGATCACCCGTCGGACCTCTATCAGCTGATTTTTTTATGTCTCATTTAGAAAGTGTAATTTTTAGACAATCTCCCACCCATTGTAAACCAATTTTCTATCGACGCTTCGTTGATGACTCGATAGCTGTTTTTGATAATGCTGTACAAGCGCAACAATTTTTTAACTTCTTAAATTCTCTGCACCCCAATATAACTTATACAATGGAAACTGAGAAAAATGGCTCCCTTCCCTTTTTAGATCTTTTAATTTCGAAAAAAGGTGATTCTATTACTGCATCAGTTTACAGGAAACCCACTTTTACTGGTTTGGGCATGAATTTCTTTAGTTTTACTGATTTTAACTATAAGATGTCGTGTATTAAAACTCTCTTGTTCAGAGGATATAATTTGACCTCTAGTTTTACCTTACTAAACGATGAATTTAATAATTTAAGATCATATTTCACCAATAATAGTTTTCCTGTTCAATATGTAGATAAACTAATAAGATCTTTCTTAAATAATGTTTATAGCCCTCAACTTTCCTGTATTTCAGTGCCTAAAGATATAAAATATTTCCTGGTACCTGAAATGGGTCCCATGAATAAAGAATTTAAACTTAAATTTACAAAGTTGTTAAGAAAATTTTTTTATCATACTGATTTTCGTATTATATTTATTAACAAAATGTCTTTAGGGAGCTTTTTCTCAGCGAAGGATCGAACTCCTGATTCGTTGCGTAGCGGTGTTGTATATTTATTTACCTGCCCAAGGTGTCTCCTTGGTATTTACATTGGCAGCACCGTGCGCTCCCTCAGGACTAGATTTTATTCGCATATGGGAATAAGTTGCCGAACAGGTAAAATTTTAAATAAAAAAGAAGCCTCCAGTATTCGGGAACACAGTATAAAATGTAACACTGATGTCACTTTAGATAATTTTAAAATTCTCGGTTGTAATTCTTGTCCTAACTCACTTAGAATTTTGGAATCTCTTTATATTAAAACATTGACCCCTTCTCTAAACGTGGATTCCTCAGCTGTCCCTCTAAATTTTTTATAAACCCCCCTCCCCAACTCCCCTCCCCCCTCCCCAATTTTTTATAATCCCCCCTCCCCTAACTTATAACTCCAACCGCCCAACCCATAGCTTGTTTCCTGTTTTGTTTTGTTTTAAATTACTCGTGCCTCGGAACCAGCATTGAAAGGTTCGTAGTGTTAATTATTCCATTGTATTAGTGTTAATTATTTCAGTGTACTAATTTCAAATTTACTATATGTAATTTAAAAATAGCTTTTAAATTTCTTGTAATTTTATATGTAAATTTTTATAACTTTGAATTTAACCCTCTTCTTTTAGTCTTTTTATAGAAATTATTTTGTCTTGTTCACATTTATTTATTGATTCTAATTTCATATTGTTATTATCTAGCCTGATGATGAGCGTATTGCTCGAAACGTTGCGCATTAAAGAAGACTTTTCATGGCATTTACATTCCTCCTTGTCATTGGATTTCTCCTAAATATTATATATATATATATATATATATATATATATATATATATATATATTTACATACACACAGTGGTGTAGTGCTAAATAAAGAAGTGAGGGAACGCATTTTGAAAGTGTTACTCAGATGCGGGGGGGGACAATGGCGAGCGCGGCGAGCCCATAGAGCTGGGGGTCCGGGGGCACTGTAAGTCCCCCGGGAAATCTTTTGAAATCTGACCAATTTCAGGGATATTTTGAGGTCATATGCACTGGATATTAGGATATATTCCAAGGTTGAAGATGCAGTATTTCCAGTGTCATTAGATATACGACATCCAGTACGATCAATAAAAATAGCTAACAACTGGAATGATTAACTAAAAAAACGTTAACAACTGGTACGCCGTGGTGACTATTTCACCAGATCTTTATAGGCTAGCATTGCCTCAGTCGAAGCTAAAAGAAATGAAGCAGTTGATGATTCTTTCTCATATTTCTTCTAGGGGTGGGAATTAAAATTTCATGACGTTAGAAATTTGTAAGTTCGGATTTATTTGAAATAGTGAGGGAACGCCGTTCCGTCTACCAAAAAAAGTAAGGGAACGCCGTTCCCACAGCACTACACCACTGTATATATATTATATATATACACACACACACACACACATACATTATATATAACAGTATATACACACACACACACACACACCCACACATACACACACACACACACACACACATAATATATATATATATATATATATATATATATATATATATATAATATAGGTGCATAATAAAAAGGACTACCATGACTTGAAACATTATTTTAACACACATCGTTCTGAAAAAATTTCTGTCCATCTTCAGTGTAAACTACAAACGGACCTATATACCAATTTGGTCAAGAAGGTATAGCATCGGCACTCTAAAAAATTAACTTAACTTACTTTAACGTATCGTAACCTTTGCTAACCTAACCTAACCTATCCTAACTTAATTTAACCCACAATAAGTTGTCGATTTTAGGTCAAGTCGATCAACTGTCTTAGTCAGGAACAAACCAAGTAACTTTTAAAATAAAAACTTAGAATTATTTAAAATTCTGTATTATTAAAAATACAGTAATTTGAAAGAAAAGTAATAAAAATAGAGATGTGGTTGTTTAATCTCTTTCACAGCATCTAAAGTCATTTAACGAAAGGGACCTACAGCTTTACGTGGGATCCGGACCACGGGTCGCTACATAATCTGGACACAGAGGATGGTCTCCAGTACAACTACTACCCAGACCCACTATTCACTTCACTTCGCTGATCGACGGGAAGCAGTGTTACGGTACTGTCCAGAACGTAGCCCGAAAAAATAATAAAAACAGTTATTACAGTGTATAGTGTATACTCATTTTGAAATACACTTAACAAGGTACTTTGCATAATAATCATATTGAAATTGCATTATAACACTAAAATAATCCAACTCTCTCTCTCTCTCTCTCTCTCTCTCTCTCTCTCTCTCTCTCTCTCTCTCTCTTATATATATATTATATATATATATATATATAATATATATATATATATATATATATATACACACAGTGTGTGTGTATATACATATATTGAAAATATTAACGTTTAAAAATATATTAGTGACATTATAAGATTTTGTAAAATTTATTTAAATTTTGATAAACTGAATTCCGGAGTGTAATTGTTAACTGCTGGCTGCGTTTGCAAAATATGAAGTGATTCTAATAAGTGAAGATCATTTAGGTAGTTGTTAGAGTTGGCCATAATTTTACGGTAGTTTTGTAATAGTTTAATGATATAATAATTGTTTGATGATAATTATCTGACTTAAATGTGATATTTTGCAATATTTTATCATAAAACAGCTTCAGACTACTTACCTGTCTTAGATAACCTCAACACAATAGGCCTAAGTGGATTCATGCTGTCCCAGTGTAATGTAATGTAGCAAGAAAGGAGGCTCAAAGGGTGATCGAAGGCTTAGCGGTGTCCCTTTATTGCTGATTTGTTGGGTTTGTTTCGGCTGCGATTTGTTTGAATAGAGACTTCAAGATGTTCGTCTACTCTCACGTGATATTGGCTTTTGGAGTCACTCTCAGTTTCAATTTGTCTTTGTAACTTGGTAATAAAGGTATTTTTATTTTTCTGTGAAATTAGCATACTTTTAGAAATATAAGTTTTTAAATAACTTTAAAAATGATTGGTTTTCAATTACCAATTTTCTTTCAAACTTGAAACTCGCGCTGAAAATAAGAGAAAACAATCTTTCAAAAATATTTGTGTTCAAATAAAGAATGTTTGAAGTTCCTTTTCATTATTAAGTTAATTTCCACGTTACAAGCCCGTCAGTGAAGTCACTCCAAGAAGATATGATCGTAAACCATTGAAGAGTTTTCGAAACTTGCGTGGAAAGGTGGGGGGGGGGGGGGATGAATACAAGAAACTAAAGTATGAGACCATAACTTGAATTTTGTTAAAATTCGTAAGGCTTACACATTCAGTCCCAAATTTATTAAATTTAAACTGTACAACAAAATACGTTACAATTCTAATTTTTCTAAATCTTTTCGATTTAAGTTAATGAATAATGAAATTAAATTTGTAAATAAGCCATTATAAAAACAAAAACTAAGTTATAAAAATTATACGATTTAAAACATATAATAATATATGAACTATGATTAAGTTATGTGTACGTGCATTTGTGTATTTGAAACGCTACCAATTTGTATCGCTCGTCCATAAAGGGTTTAAAACGAAATGCTAAATTCATTTCTCCATGTTAAAAATAAACAAAAAAAAAGCTCGACAAACTAGATTTAAATTTAAATTTACAACTGACTGATCCTAGCAAAGTAACTTTTAATTTCTCCAGCAGAATTATATATGTTATACACCAACGAAAATAAACGTTCTCTCTTTAGGTTTGCATTTTAAATTGCTTAACTTTCAAATTAAAATCTTCAAGTATTATTTATGTATGTAAAAATTAGTCTACATTATCAAGGCTTCTCTAATTAAGAATCCCTGGAAATAATCTTGCTTAAAATTACAAATTTACGATATTATTCTTAAATATTTTTAGACTTTTAAGCCACTTAAATATACTCCCTTTTGTAAGTAAAAATTACGATATCAACTCCCCATCATACATAAAGCAAACATACCAATAAAATCAGTTCTGTTAGTTTATACTGCCTATATCGAACACTGTGGCGTCTAACACATTTTCCATTCATAAAAAAAAACTGTACGAACAAACTAACTCCCTGGCAATGGGATCCTCCCTAGTGATATCCTGACCAACCTTTTTCCTTTGCCATCATGAAGACCTTTGGTTACCGTGTCCGGAAGAATTCAAACCACACCTGCGCAAGAAATGCGAAGATGATACGTTCTTTTTATTCACCGAAAAAAGAGCAATCAATTAATTTCCTCGTTTAGTTAAACTACCAATATGAAATTTATCAAAGAAGAAACCAAAAATTTAAACATATTAGAAATGCAACAGTAGTTTCAATATTTACAGTAAGTCTACCGGAAAACTAACAAATACAGAACTTGGTAAAAAAACATTTCAGTCATTGCAAACATTCATAAAATACACTGTCAAAAACTTAATCTAGCGAGTATGTTCCTTTTATGATACTTTCCATCAGCAAATTTTTTGCCTCCAAAACTTTTTCCATGAAAATTCCTCTGCGAGACAACCCTTTCATAAAAAGGTAAGAAAATTCCTTAATAACATCTACAGTTGCATGCAGAAGTTTGGGCACCCTTACTAAATTCTTGAAAATGTTTGAATCGTAGTGGATCCAGAGGAGAAGTATAAGTGTTCAGACATAGCATGTATAAAGTTATTGCCGTATACAGGGTGTTTATAAAGTCCCTATCTATTTCAGTGAAAACGTAGCAAAAAGGGTAAAATTCAATAACAGTATAATAGAAAGCATACATTTAATGAATATTTAAGCATATGATTCTACATGAGCACCATCAGTATCTTTACAGAGTTCGAAACTGTCAGCAGCATTGCGGAACACATTTTGGAGTATGACAGGGGTCATTTTTGTAACTGCTGTTATGATACGAGCACGTAAATGTCCCAGCTTCATTCAGATGGCATTTTAAACACCGTCGTCTTTCAACAAGAGGGGGCACCTTGTCATTACGCAAACATTCTTCGGGAGTACCTAAATGAACGATTTCCAAATCGGTGGATCGGACGTGGAGGCAACATGCCCTGGGCGGCTCGATCTCCTGACCTAACGCTCTTGGATTTCTTTGCATGGGGCTTTATCAAATCAAACGTCTATCAAACGAGGGTTACAGATCTGCAAGATTTACGTGCTCGTATCGTAACAGCAGTTACAAAAATAACCCCTGTCATGTTCCAAAATGTGTTCCACAATGCTGCTGACAGATTCGAACTCTGTAGAGATACTGATGGTGCTCATGTAGAATCATATGCTTACGTATTCATTAAATGTATGCCTTCCATTATATTGTTATTGAATTTTACCCTTTTCGCTACGTTTTCACTGAAATAGATAGGGACTTTATAAACACCCTGTATTTATAAAGATAAGGAAAAGGGAATGGAATACATAGAAAAAAGGATAATGATGTTTTGTTCGTCAGACTGCAACTAGCACAAAAACTTAGGCCCCTTCCAGTATGCACGACGAATACAGCACAGGGGCATGTACTCATAATCAGAATTTACTCGTATATACTTCTATGCAAACTAGCGACTTAGAAATATGTGTTAAATATAATCTAACAGGTACACTTTTAGTATTTCGTGCATGAAGCCCTTGATTTTCTAATCCAATGATAAACCAACAATGGATTTTTCAAGAGTGCCTTCGGAAGACCTGAAACAGAAGAATGTCGATGTGCACAAGTCTTGAAAAGACTACACGAAACTATCCAAGCCTCTCGGCCTACCTGTCACTATCATCAGGAACATCTTAAGGAAATGAAGGCAGGTATTAGATCAGGAATACCACTAAAATTATTCCTCGGAGCTGCAGAGAAGATCGTCCGAGATGTCGCTGAGAACCTCCAACTTACTGCTAATAACATCTAGTCGTCAGCTGAAGTAGCAGGTACCTCAATGCACATCTTAACGGTTCAGAGAACACTTCACAAGAAGTGTCTACAGAAGAGGATTGCAAGGAAGAAGCCGTTTCTGCGTCCTCATCACAAAACTGCACGTTTCAAGTATGCCAAGGAACACCTCGATGATTCTCAAGAGTCTTGGAATAAGATTTTACAGTACGATGAGGAAAAACCGGACTTTTCTGTCACACTCAAAAGAGGTTTGTTTGGAGGAAAAGAATAAGGCATTTAATGAAGTACGGTAGCGGCTCGATCATGTTTTGGG
Organism: Bathynomus jamesi; assembly: GCA_023014485.1. Taxonomy (NCBI): domain Eukaryota; kingdom Metazoa; phylum Arthropoda; class Malacostraca; order Isopoda; family Cirolanidae; genus Bathynomus; species Bathynomus jamesi. Next base: position 893,533 of record JAJOZX010000717.1, read on the forward strand.
GTTGTGTGTCACAGTTTTTTTATGCAGGAAGGAGGTGCCAAGGGCGAATGCCCGCAAAAACGCCCTTTCCATAGAAGAAGGTAGGCAAGTTGATTCAAATTGATGGGGCAATGGATTTAGCTAAGTATCAGTACATTTTGGATGAAAAACTTCTGCCTTCGGTGGGGAAATTAAAGATGGGGTGTGGGCGAATATTTCAAGAAGATAATGATCTGAAGCATACATCCAAAATACGATATACGATAAAATTGCTGGGATAAGAGAAAAACAAAGTTTTGGAATAGCATTCACAGTCTCTTGACGTCAATGTCATCGAGCGTCTTGAGGAACACCTAAAACGATGATCCATGAGAGAAATCCAAAAAAGTTTACCGAGCTGGAGGCATTTTGCGAAGAAGAATGGTCATGGCTACCAAAAATCCAAAGAGAAGATGATGCAAGGATATAAGAAGTGTCTGCTGCTTCAAGTAATCTTAGCAAAATGAGGTTCTACGAGTTATTGATTTGAAGAGTGCCTAAACTTTTGTGTTGCAGTCCTCAGAAATGAAAATCATTATCTCTTTTTATGCGTTGTCGATTTCCTTTTACTCCTTACAATTTAGAAATATAGGTCAATAGCTCTATATAGATCATGTCTGAGCGTTCATGCTTCTCTTTTTTTTATGGAGGAAAGAGGGGCCAAAAGCGAATGCCTTCTTCAAAGAAGAAGAAGACGGCCAAAATCAAGGGCCATGGCTTCCGAGATGCCTGGACACTCTGCGTTTGAAAGACTGGAGGACATAGACAGGGAAAAAGATGAACTGAGGAAGATTGTTCAAGAGTTGACCGGTTGAGTAGATGAAAGATTGAAAATACCGATTAACCCTTTTGTTAGAGAGTTGGACAGAAAAGGAATGAGAATGTGTAGAAAGTCTGGTAGTGCGTGCTCTCCTTAAAGGAGGAGGCATGCAGTTAGAGGGTCCAAACAAAAGAACAGTGTCCTTATAATAGCGACAGTAAAGAAAGAGAGTAAGGCAACACTGCGACGAAGAGAGAGGGATTGAAAACAGTCAGAGCTGGGCAGTATTTAAATACATTTGTATTTAAATACGTATTTAAATACATTTGTGTATTTAGAACTGTATTTATAAATACATTGTTTTTCATGTATTTAAATATAGTATTTAAATACTTTAATGAGTATTTAAATACAATGTATTTAAATACTCAAAATATAAAAATGTAAATACTTTTACTGGTTTAATACACGTTCTGTATTAGCACAGTACGACGCGTCGACAGTGTAGTACAGCATGGTTCATGTTTCAACGTGTCAGTTCAATCAGTTGTGTGCCACTCTTAGTCGAAAGCGGTTGATTTCTTTATCGTGTGTTTGTCATGGCTTCAACAAGCAAATCCGGTGAATCAAACAGTGATATATCTGCAGATAACAATTTAGTGCACCCTCTGTTTGATGGAAAATACTTTAAAATTAAATCTAAAGACGGTAATGTTTATGTTTACGTCTTATGTTTACGTTTATGTCTCATCTACTCATTAATTGTTACTCATTTTGCAATGATATAATGAGTATAATATGTCACTGGTTGAACATTGTAAGTTCTAAGTTCTTTTGTTTTTGTTTTGTTCTAAAAAGGGAAATATATAATCGGAAATTAGATTGTACTATTTCTTTATCCTTTATCAAGCATTTTATATTGTTGTTACTCATGAATTAGTGAGTGCATATGTTAAAATTTGTATGTATTTAAAATGTATTTACAAATGTATTTAAATAGAATTGATGTATTTTGTATTTAGTATCTAAATACATTCGTAAAATGTATTTAGTATTTAGTATTTAAATACATTTCTCCCATGTATTTAGTATTTAGCGGAAGTCCGGTGCTAGTGTTTCCGAGCAACTGATACAGTGAGAAAACGTAGAAACGGACGGACAACATCCCTGTACAGAGACAGCAACTGAGTTGGGGGTGAAGAAACTGCGGAGCCGGTACAACACACTTTACCTCTTAGAAGCTGTTTTAAAAAGAGAGTATATGTGATCTTTCCAGGAAAAATCATGAGAAAAAGAAACGCCAAAAATGTTAAGAAAAGATAAAGGGTTGAATTGTGTATTGCTGAAGATAAGGGGAAAGTCGTGTGGAAGATTGTGACGAGTAGATAGATGAAGGAACTGAGTTTTTGAGGCATTGAAAGCCACAAGGATTTCTCTGCCCCAATGAGAGATAGCAGAAAGATCAGAGATCAGGTGTACCATAACCGTCTCACCCGAAGTATGGAGTGACTGTTGAGAGGGACGCTTTGTGAAGCGGGTGTAGAAGTAAAGAGTGGAATCATCGGCATATGAGTGGATAGGACAGGAAGTACGACTCAAAAGATTATTGATAAACACAAGGAAAAAAGTGGATGACAGGACAGAACACTGAGGAACTATATAAATAACTAAAATATAGTGTATGGAATTACTCTAAAAATGGAAGCACTGGCTAAATTGCATAGCGTGGCTGAGCTGCGGCAATCGCGTACGATGACGCTGTCTTGCGTGCGACGCCGAGAGCGTTATAGCGAATAGCGCTGAGCGCTAAGCGAATTAGGGTATCAGTATAAAAATAGCGCTATAGCGAAACAGCGCTGAGCGAAACAGCATAAAGCGGGGACTACCTGTATATATATATATATATATATATATATATATATATACAGGGCGTCCCAAAAAATGTATACACACTTTAAATACTTATAAAGGCAGTGTTTATTAAAATACATTTCATTTTCAAAATGTAATAGAATCTACAGACATTATTTAATTGTTTTGTCAACGCCTGTTTTCAAACTGACGTCCGTCTGGTCCAGGCACTGCTGATAACGCGAAGCAATGGAATCGCAAACATCACGAAACATTTCGTTTGGTATTTGTGTGCATTCTCGTTCAATGGCTGCTCTCAATTCAGCGACTGTTGCAGGTTTTATAGCGTAGACTTTGTCTTTAAGTATCCCCATAAAAAAAAGTCTAGTGGTGTGAGGTCTAGTGAACGCGGAGGGTATTCTACGAAACCCCTTCGTCCAATCCACATCCACATCGTGCCAAGTACCACTCGCAATACTCCACTCTTCGGTCCGGATCATCTTCATTAATAGCATGGACTAATCTTGGAATGCAACTTTTCCATTGACAGCGCTTCAAAATGCGTTGGACAGACGATTCTGAAATTCCTACCTCACGACTCGCTTGCCGCACAGATTTTCTTGGACTTTGGTGATACGTTTCCAGTACTCTTTCTTGCTTTGCGGGGCTTGTCGATGTCCGTGGTCTTCCGGAACGCTTCTTGTGGACATTCTGAACAGTTCCATCGGCTTCAAACTTATCTCTAATTCGAGTGATGGTAAGTCGCGTTGGTGGATCTGTTTGAAACTCCCTCCTAAACTGTCTTTGCACTTCAACTGCGTTTTCACACTTCCAGTAGCATTTTAGAATGAATTTCCTTTGTTCAAAGCTTAGTCTGACTGCCATTATTAATTCTAATGGGTTTAACTTGGAAAGAAAGAAACATCAATTGAGCTATCAGCTGTTAAAGTGTGTATACATTTTTTGGGACGCCCTGTATATAATATATATATATATATATATATATATATATATATATATAATTAAACATTTTAACTGCAAACACACACAGTATAATTAACGTAAAGAACGACGCTTGTATAGAAGAACGCTCCGCACAAGATGAGGAGAAAGAACGAACAAATGAAAAATGAGGTAACCACCCGGGAATCGAACCCAGATCTTCCGATTGCCGGTCAGATATGCTAACCACTACACCATGGGCCTCGCTTAATCAGAAGTCGTAATTCTCCTACATCCGAGCAGAAACCAATGCCCTGAGGGGGCACCTCCCGCATGTCGCACATATATACATTTTAACTGCAAACAACACAGTATAATTAACGTAAAGAACGACGCTTGTATAAAAGAACGTTCCGCACAAGATGATATATGTGCGACATGCGGGAGGTGTCCCCTCAGGGCATTGGTTTCTGCTCGTATGTAGGAGAATTACGACTTCTGATTAAGCGAGGCCCATGGTGTAGTGGTTAGCATATCTGACCGGCAATCGGAAGATCCCGGGTTCGATTCCCTTCTAAGAGGTAAAGTGTGTTGTACCGGCTCCGCAGTTTCTTCACCCCCAACTCAGTTGCTGTCTCTGTACAGGGATGTTGTCCGTCCGTTTCTACGTTTTCTCATTGTACCAGTTGTTCGGAAACACTAGCACCGGACTTCCGCTCCTGTATGGAGTACACTTCTCACGTGTGGAGTGAGTCAACCCACAGCAGTACTTGACCGGGTGGAATCAAAGGCTTTTCGTCTCATCAGTTCCCTGCCTCTTACTCACTGTTGTGCGGAACGTTCTTCTATACAAGCGTCGTTCTTTACGTTATATATAATTATATATATATATTGTGAGTTAACACAATAAACACGTTTTCAGTGATTGAATAAAAGCAAAAATGAAGTCCTTAAACACTAGAGGGTTGGAGATCCAACCTTACAGTACAGTATTTTAAGACTTCACTTTTCTTCAGCGACTTCAATGTAAAGCTGAAAGATGATATATGACATATCGAAATTTATGCTGTGAATACTATAAACTGTTCTCTTATATATTGCATTTTCTTTTATTTAGTATATATGTTATAGGGAATCTGTATAACTAGGGAGTTCATGAAATTCCTAAAGTGTTCAGGGATTTTATGTAACGTTAAGTCGTGATATTTTCTTTAGTTTTAACAAAAATATCACGACTTAACCTAGCCAGTCGTCAAGGACGTACAGTTGACCTAACCGGATTCAACGAAAATGTCACGACTTAACCTTACATGAAACCCTGAACATTTTAGGGATTTCATGAAATCTTTAATTGCACAGAATCCCTGTAATATATATATATAATATATATATATATATATATATATATATATATATATATATATATGATACACACAGACAGTGCATGGAACAAGGAACTCTTCTGGGATAATTAAATCCACTATAGTCCGAATAAGTAATGGTAAATGACAAATACCATAGTTTTCTTTTTCATGATGCTAGCCCGACGTGGGCAACGGGTCACTCGCAAAGAGGTCCCATAAATATAGCTTCCCTCACCAGCTATCTGCAAAGCAGACAGGATCCAGCTTTGGGACATGGATCTAGGGTTTAAAGCAGCCTAGCCCTGCTACATTTAGAACCTCAATATAAGCAAAAGACTCGCTGCCTTCACGTCAGATTTAATACATCAAAGAAAAAGGGTAACATTATATTTTTAGCCAAAAACCAAAACTTAAACCTCAACTGGCAGAATTGAGCGTCCACTTTCAAGGCACATAACATGTCCGTTTCAAGATGGGAATGAACTCAGAATAGTCCCCTGAGTTTTTTATGATACACACAGACACTGTTTTTTATGATACACACAGACACTCTCTGTGTGTATCATAAAAAACTCAGGGGACTATTCTGAGTTCATTCCCATCTTGAAACGGACATGTTATGTGCCTTGAAAAGTGGACGCTCAATTCTGCCAGTTGAGGTTTAAGTTTTGGTTTTTGGCTAAAAATATAATAGTTACCCCTTTTTCTTTGATGTATTAAATCTGACGTGAAGGCAGCGAGTCTTTTGCTTATATTGAGGTTCTAAATGTAGCAGGGCTAGGCTACTTTAAACCCTAGATCCATGTCCCAAAGCTGGATCCTGTCTGCTTTGCAGATAGCTGGTGAGGGAAGCTATATTTATGGGACCTCTTTGCGAGTGACCCGTTGCCCACGTCGGGCTAGCATCATGAAAAAGAAAAACTATGGTATTTGTCATTTACCATTACTTATTCGGACTATAGTGGATTTAATTATCCCAGAAGAGTTCCTTGTTCCATGCACTGTCTGTGTGTATCATAAAAAACTCAGGGGACTATTCTGAGTTCATTCCCATATATATATATGTATATATACAGGGCGTCCCAAAAAAATGTATACACACTTTAAATAATTATAAAGGCAGTGTTTATTAAAATACATTTCATTTTCAAAATGTAATAGAATCTGCAGACATTATTTAATTGTTTTGTCAACGTCTGTTTTCAAACTGACGTCCGTTCTGGTCCAGGCACTGCTGATAACGCGAAGCAATGGAATCGCAAACATCACGAACATTTCGTTTGGTATTTGTGTGCATTCTCGTTCAATGGCTGCTCTCAATTCAGCGACTGTTGCAGGTTTTATAGCGTAGACTTTGTCTTTTAAGTATCCCATAAAAAAAAGTCTAGTGGTGTGAGGTCTGGTGAACGCGGAGGGTATTCTACGAAACCCCTTCGTCCAATCCACATCCACATCGTGCCAAGTACCATTCGCAATACTCCACTCTTCGGTCCGGATCATCTTCATTAATAGCATGGACTAATCTTGGAATGTAACTTTTCCATTGACAGCGCTTCAAAATGCGTTGGACAGACGATTCTGAAATTCCTACCTCACGACTCGCTTGCCGCACAGATTTTCTTGGACTTTGGTGATACGTTTCCAGTACTCTTTCTTGCTTTGTGGGGCTTGTCGATGTCCGTGGTCTTCCGGAACGCTTCTTGTGGACATTCTGAACAGTTCCATCGGCTTCAAACTTATCTCTAATTCGAGTGATGGTAAGTCGCGTTGGTGGATCTGTTTGAAACTCCCTCCTAAACTGTCTTTGCACTTCAACTGCGTTTTCACACTTCCAGTAGCATTTTAAAATGAATTTCCTTTGTTCAAAGCTTAGTCTGACTGCCATTATTAATTCTAATGGGTTTAACTTGGAAAGAAAGAAACATCAATTGAGCTATCAGCTGTTAAAGTGTGTATACATTTTTTTGGGACGCCCTATATATATATATATATAATATATATATATATATATATATATATATATATATATATATATATAAGGTGTTCCAAAAAGATGTCCCTATTTTTATTTGCCCATTATTTTTAATAGATGTGTATTTTATTATTGGGGTTTCATTTTTGGAAAGGTAATAGATTGGGGGTTTTATTTCGCATATACACATAGAGTAGGGTGTGTCAATTTTGTCAACTTTTTACAAATCAATTTTGGTAGTGAAAATATAGTGTCTTTTCATGTCAAAACTTGAAATTGGCTAACCAAAATTAAATAAAATAACCCTTACCTACATCAATTTTACCTTAAAGTTTCAGAAATTGACTCTTTTACTAAATAATAGGACATAAATTGATTAACTATTCATCTGTCACAGAATTATCCCATTGATCGCATATGGAGTGTTTTCAAGGTCATATAGTTGTTGTACAATGTACAAGTCACAACATGAATAGCACTGTCCCTCACTCTCAGTCCTCAGTTGCCTCTTAGATGTCATAGACGGTGGTTTGCTGTTATTGCTCTTGTACCTACTTCATAGTTATTCTACTAGACGAATACTACAGTTTAACTGTAAGTATGGATTACACTGCCCAACACCAATTTTGCTGATTTAATTCTAACACCTGTTTTTAGGTAACTTTGGTGTGCTGATTTCAAAAATCACCTTAGTTTTTGCCTATCACGTCAGGTTTTCGAGCAATCAAATACAGATATTTTGGAGATATCGCATTTTGGCAGGGTTATGCCCAATTTTTTTTCTTTTCAAAAAATAAGTTTTTACATACTCAGAATCAGCATGGAAAAGTAAACAATTGTGCAGGGAGTGAACTTTAATATACAATGGTAATATTGACACATAAAGTGATTAAAAGTGTTTAAATAAGCAAAAAATGAATCCATATTAAAGCAAGCACGGGACCAGTTTTCTTAACATTGTCTTTTTCTTGTTTTCTTACTTTTCAGTGGTGATAAATTTTCTCTTATAGGACTTCCTAGAATGAGAGATGTCAAGACAATCTCTTTGCAGGCTCCAGCAGTAGTCAGCCATCATATGGGTATCAAAAATCATCAATTTTGATAAGCGCCCTTCATGGATCACCCAAAATAGGCATATTGCATTGCACGAAAACCTGATGTGATGGACAAAATCTAAGGTGATTTTTGAAATCAGCACATCAATATTATCCAGAAACAGGTCTTAGAATTAAATCAGCAGCAAAAAATGTTTTTTTTGTTGGGCAGTGTTATTATTACAATTATTTATTATTATCATATTCTTCTGTCTAATTATGTTGTAATCCCATGAAATATTTTTTTATTGAATTTTAGAACATCGAATGACTAAACTTTGAAACATCGTAATTGATATAAAATACTTAAATGTTTTTCTTTCTTTTCAGATATTCCTAAGATGCCAAAATTGAAGACAAGAGGTCAGTCGTCATGCCACTTGAGCCTGTTAGTCGGTACAGGCAAGGAGCTTCCCGTATCAGAACTACCAACAGTGCGAGACATGCTGAGACTAGGGTTACTCCTTCGTGAACAAAATACAAAGGATAGAAGGAACTACACAGAGAAAGAGCTCATAAGGGACATGATTCCTCCTCTTCTGCGTCAGTGGAAAAAAGCTAATGTTATTCAAACCACCTGTACTCAATCAGTATAGAACTATTGAGCTAAAATTAACAAAGCTGTGGTACAAAGCAGTTGAGACATCACTTGGTAAAGGAAAACTAGCAAAGAAAAATAAATTTATGCACACATTTGATACTCTTCTTGACATTTTTAACTGCCAGTGTCCCATAGAGTTGTGTTCTGAAGCCAATTGTTCTCCCTCATGCAGAAGAGAACCTCACCCTCACACTGATTGTCGCTGTCCTCGTGAGAAGAAGATCCCTGTTTTGGAGCTGGCTTTCATAAAGGCGCAGAGAACAAAGGCAGGAGGCCAAGGAAGTATGCAGATTGGTTCAGCAGATTATTCAGAAGCCAAAAAACAGATTGTTATTGCTAAGAAAAAAGAGAAAATCCGAGAACAGAAAGAAGCAACATCAGATGATAGCTCCAAAATGCCATCTGAACCTTCGCCGAAGAGAATGAAATACAACACTAAAGACATCTCAAACATTGCCCTTGCCAGTATTCGCCACCATACGGGGCTACGAGAGACTGCAGAGATTGCCACTGCCGTTTGGATAGATGCAGGCCTCATCAGCCGAGAGGATACATCCTTAGTGATAGATCATAATAAGATAAGAAGAGCACAAGAAAAAATAATGAAGGAAATATCTGATCAGCATGAAAAAGATTTGAAGGAGGAAGGTCTCTCTTGCCTTTTGTTTGATGGAAGAAGAGATGACACAAAAGTTCTCCTAGAGGTAGAGGGAATGGACAGAAAGTTTCCCGGTCTCATCAAAGAAGAACACTACTCTGTTTCGAACCTGGTGGCCGCTATTTGTTTCACTTTGTTCCTGAAGCAGAAGTAGAAGGCAAGAAACATGCAGAGGCAATTGCTGATCAAATAATATGTTGGCTTCAAGAAAGAAGACTTGACAGTTCACTGCAGGCCGTTGGTGGAGACTCAACTGCGGTGAACACTGGATGGCAGGGCGGTGTTATGACGCATTTAGAGAAAAAACTTGGAAGAAGGCTTGTTTGGATTGTGTGATTTTCACACAGGGGAACTACCTCTTCGTCGTCTCATCCAGGAACTTGATGGTCCTACAAAGAGCAACAACAAGTGGTCAGGCCCTCTTGGCAACATGCTAGATGAAGCAACGGAATTAGAAATAAATACAAAATTTCCAAAGGTCGAAGTAGGCCCTCCCCTTCCAGTGTTGTCTGAAGAAGTTATCAGAGACCTCAGCACGGATCAATCTTACGCTTATCGTATTGTTCAAGCAATCAAATCAGGAGAGTTGCCTCAAAATCTGGCTCTCTCGGAGATTGGACCCGTAAGTCACAGTCGTTGGTTAACTACAGCGATTCGTTTCTGCAGGATTTGGGTTTCCAAACATGCACTGAAGGGCAAAATGCTACAGAATTTGATGTTGATTGTTGAATTTATTATTGGATTTTATCTTCCTCACTGGTTCAATGTAAAACTTAATCCAATGTGGATGGAGGGGCCCAACCACATCTTGTTTCAATTACAGCTACTGAGAACCCAAAGGAAAGTGGTGGTGGACATCGTGTTACCTGTGGTGAGAAGGTCCGCTTGGTATGCTAGGCCAGAGGCAGTTTTGCAAGCAATACTCTGCAGCCAATGTACCAAAGAGCGAACTGAGGCTGTAGAAATCATTCTAAAGCTTAGAATGATGACCAGCTGGGAGACTGCTCTGTTCAGACAAGGAAGGTACCTCCGATAAACGTCAATGCCACGAAATTGTCAGAATTAGTTAACTTGAGTTTGGAAGTTTTGGAGCCACCACTGACAACATGTATAACAAACAAAGATTTAACACAACTTAAAGAGGCCCCAATGCAAGTGCCAAAGTGGCCTTCTTACACTCAGAGTGTGGAGAGATGTGTGAAAATGGTCACAGAAGCAGCTAGTCAAGTTTACAGTCACGAGAGGCGAGAAGGCTACATCAAAGCGCAAGTAGCAAGCCGAATGCTGATGTCAAGGAACCGCAGCAAAAAGGACATGACTGCATTGGTTACTTTCAAATAAAGACTCTGAATGATATCTTATTGCCACTTTAAATGTTGATAGGATGTTTGCGCACATTTGTTATTTTGTTACGAATTTACGGAAAAATGGAATTTTTTAATTAATATTGATGTAGGTAGGAGTTATTTTTTATTGTTTTTGAAGCAAGAATATTATTTTGTATGCCAAATGATTACATTAAATTGCTACTAAATCACATGATTTTCAATTTAGTCATTTCACCCCCAAAATTGACACACCCTAATATACAGTACACTTCTAATCTTTCATTACTTAATTATTTAATAAATAATAAATATTGTACCTTAACCCGTTAACGCCGAACGTTTTAGTAGGGTTTAAATGCGTGTAGGGTTTAAATGCGTGTATTTAAAACGGTACCTATTCGACCCAGTTGGCGTTAGCTGGTTAAAACCGTTCTTTCACCATTTCATACTTAAAGTAATAATTTTTCCTAATTTCTACGAAATTAGGAAGAGACAATACCTCTAATAACACTGGTATGCATAAATTTTTCTGTCAAGGGTTTTGTAAGTGATTCTTATAGAATCTTTCCTGCTGATTTCGAATCTGCAATCCGTTTTTCTCAATCAGCTCAGGTTATCCGGCTATGGCCTCATAAGTAAAATAGAATTTTTCGTGATTTTGTCAAAGCGGAATTGGAACAGTAACATCTATCATCACTTGTTTCACTTGTATAATATCTTTTTTTACTTTTCAGGCATGTAGATAAAATATTTCATAATGAATAGAGCGTGTAAAAATGATCCCAATAGATTCTGCTACATATGTGGGACGGTTACCATGCCAAATAACCAGTCCCAAATCACTAAATTTATGAAGACAATGTATAGAGCATACTTTGGAATTAAGCTAGGGGACCAACACAAAAATTTCGCCCCTCATATGTGCTGCAAGACGTGCATTGAAAATTTGAGAAGATGGAGCAAAGGCAGAGCGAAATCTTTGCCTTTTGGAATTCCCATGCTTTGGAGAGAAGGAAAGGATCACGTGACAGATTGCTATTTCTGCATGACAAACCTCCAAGGTGGGCTTATAAATTTATTTTTCTTAAATATTTTGAAATCCTCGTATGAAACTTGACATAATATTCACCATAATGTAATATTCACCATATATAGCATAATATTCACCATAATGGTAATCATACATTTACATATACATATTGTTATAGAAAATACATTTACACATACATATTGTTATACAAGTTACATTTACATATACAATGATTGTATTTTCTTTCTTTTTCATTCATATTGTCCCCGAAGGGACAATATGAATGAAAAGAAAGAAAATATACAGACTCCATCGACCTATTTCATATCTTACAGACTGCAGCCTTCCCTCACGAGCCGCCACTGTCTGAATGCTTCTTCTATTTCATATGCAAGTTTTATATCCATGTTTCTGTGTTTCTATTTTCAGGAGTTAACAAGAAGAATAAACACATTGTTGTATACCCTGACATTCCTTCTGCTATGAGACCTGTACCCCATGGTCCTGGAATTCCAATACCCGACCCACCTCAAACCCTGGACTTCGATGATTCTGATGATGAATCAATGACCAATGCCAATGACCAGTCCCAGTCGTATATACCTCAAAATACCGCTTCAAATGAGCCGAGGCCTCTCAACCAGGCCAAACTTAATGATCTTACCAGGGATTTAGGACTTTCCAAATTAGCTGCCGAGATCTTGGGCTCACGACTTCGAGAGGACAACTTGCTGGCTCCGGGAACAACATTCTCCTGGTATAGGAAACGAGAGGAAGAATTCCGCAAGTTTTTTGCAGTGCACGAAAATACCTCTTCCTTAGTGTACTGCTGCAATGAGGGGCTAATCGAATCCTTGGGCCTGCCATATAACACATCAGAATGGAGGCTATTTATAGACTCGTCTAAACGAAGTTTGAAAGCAGTACTTCTCAACATTGGGAATAGGGTTGCATCAGTCCCTGTAGCACATTCCGTACAACTTACTGAGAGCTACGATAACATGAAAATTTTACTGGATGCTCTCGTATACGACCAACATAACTGGAGGATCTGTGGAGATTTGAAGGTAATACTAATATCATAAGTAAACTATTGCTATTGACTATGTTGTTTTTCCAAAGGTTATTTGAGAGCTTATAAGAACACTTAACTTCCCCACAGAAGTGATACAGTCCAATGCATAGATTTTTTTATCTGCTAGAACAAATTCTCTAAATTCTTTAAATATTTTCATTTTTTTTCAGATTGTGGCATTTGTATTGGGAATGCAAGGGGGATACACGAAATACCCATGTTTCCTCTGCAAATGGGATAGCCGAGTGGATGAGAAGCACTATGCACAGCGTGAATGGGCATCCAGAGAGAATTTTGAACCTGGGTCGCATAATGTCGTTTCAGTGCCCCTTGTACCACCAACAAAATTTTGCTCCCACCACTTCATATTAAGCTGGGCTTGATGAAAGATTTCATCAAATCAATGAATAAGGAGGGTTCAGCATTCCGATATCTCGAGAGTAAATTTCCTCATATATCTGATGCTAAACTAAATGCTGGGGTTTTGATGGTCCTCAAATTCGAACTTTGATCAAGGGTACTCAGTTCGAAAACGCAATGACTCCAACTGAGAAGAATGCCTGGCAGGCATTCAAATGAGTTGTCACTGATTTTCTTGGCAAGCGTAGAAGTCCAGAATACGAGTCCGTTGTCGAAAACTTGATGGAAGCTTTCAAAGCTCATGGGTCGCGCATGTCCATAAAAATACACTTTTTGTGGTCCCACTTGGACTATTTTCCTGAAAATTGCGGGGATTATAGTGAGGAACAAGGTGAACGATTTCACCAAGATATCAAAATAATGGAAGAGAGGTACCAGGGAAACTGGGATATCAATATGCTGGCGGACAATTGCTGGTGTTTGAAGCGAGACGTGCCCGAAGAAAAACACAGACGGAAAGCCAAAAAAACTTCATTCCTTCCTCAATAAACTTTTTTCCATATTCATTGTATGAATAAAAGTATTTATTCACACAATGTTTTCATTTTCACGAGTGTTCTTATAATATTACTCGTATCTACAGTGTTTAAGCTAAAAAAATCAATAAATTTGGGGATAAAATTGGACTTATAATAAATGGCCAATAGAGAAAAAACCTGACCTGATTGAGGAAAACCAATGTCATTTTCGAATTCAGCATGGTCGAATTATATAATATGAGTTGAAAAAACCCTCACAGCAGAAAAAAAAATTTCATATGCATACCAGTGTAATAAACTATAGCCTAGTAAAGCCATAGAAGGCCTTACTAGACTATAGTCTTTAAGGAAAGCTAAGTCTTTAGTCTTCAGCAGGATTGAGCCCATTCACACACTGCTTGTGAAACTCGCAACTTTTTGAGGAAACATTTTTCTGGGTGACTAATCCCCCCCTTTATGAGCCAGTCAAATGGCCCCCCTGGGCCCCTACTCACCTAACCTCACACGCTCTGACTTTTTTGTAAGGCTACATAAAAGACAGGATCTATTCTACCAAGCCTAAGACACTTGAAGACCTAAAGACCAAAGTCTACGAGGTAATCAACAACATCTCAGCTGAGCTATTTCTAAAATTTGTCAAGTATTTCTGTAAGGTTGAATATTGTGTTAGAAGAAAATGGCGATTACACCGAACATGTTTTGAATTAAGGTTAATAAACGCCAATGTTTTACGTACCAATTACGTTTGTCTTCGTTCCTAGATTTCTCCTTTTTAGCTTAGAATATTTATTTAAAAATAGGGACATTTTTCTTCAAAGAAGGTATTTCTGTGGCTTTTTCTTTTCTTAAGGAGGGCCCAACCCCAATTTATTACCTTTCCGAAGAAGAAACCACCAATAATAAAATATACATCCATTATAAAATAACGAGCAAATAAAAATAGGGACATATTTTTGGGACACTATACTGTATATACTCGTAAATATTCCACACCGAGTAAATAAACAAATTCTCCAAAATCAATATACAGGGTGTCCCGTAAGTCTGGACCCATAGGGATTTATAATATATTTTTTTATTATGTTATTATTATTATTTTATTATTATTATTTTTTTATTATTTTTTATTATGATTTTTATTTGTGGGGCCACTTGAAAGCCAAAGTGTACGAGGTCAAACTTCAGAACATTTTCCACCTTAAAGCACGCATTGTGGAGGCGTGTCAAGAAATTTCTGCGACTGTGATTCAGAAAGTGCTGTCGCAGTGGAGATTGCGTCTTCAACTATGTGTGCGACACAACGGCGGACACTTTGAACAGATTATGTAATAAATTTTTGGACTATTTTGTAATTTTATTATTTTTCCCTATGGGTCCAGACTTACGGGACACCCTGTAGAAATAAGCACTTTCATTTCTAAATATGTAAAATCTATTTTAAAAATTTTTAATTTTTTCATTTTCTTTTCTTACATTTTATTTCAAAAGAAATGCAATTAAAATATTTTTAATTTGAAGTTTTATTCAATTTATGATTTTCGATTCATCGATACACGACCGATGATAAAGAAGAGAATTCACTGACTTTTATTTTCTGGAATGGAAATAATTCCTCTTCACATTTTATTACTCGATAGAAGAAATGATGAGAAAAATATTTATAACAAAAAGCGAGTAGAGTACATCATTCCACTGCGTGGAACCCTCTCGGGCATTGTGCAGTTCCGATTGAAAAAAAATTGTTTGTTAGGTACGGAAATTTTATATAGTTAGCTTAGACAAACGGATAAACAGAGGAAAATATATAATCTAAAACAGATATGTTGACAGCGTAAAATAACGTAAATTCCCGGTACAGTTTGGGAATTGGTATTGACATTTAGGCGACATTTGGAATTTAAGTAAATTTGTTTGCAGAGAAATAAGAAGGTCGACAATTTCTTAAAGAAAAGAATTAGAAAATAACAAAGATGGCATTTTGTTAGAAGAGAAAAAAGGGGTAACATCAGAACGCCTACATCCTGATACGGAAATCAGGTGAGGATGAACTCCGAGAGTCACCCGCATAAGCCAGGGCAGTTATAAGGTAAGTGGCAGGCTTAACGAAGACCACGACGCCGGTGGGAATCGAATTCAATCCTCCACAGACTGAATCCATCTTCAAACAACCAAGACACGGAAAAAAAAAATGCTTTGTGCTTCATGTTGGCATCTAACGTACTGCTGGAAGCAAAGTTTAAGATAATTCTTTCCCCTCTTCTCATAAGGAGTTAGTAATTAGTTCTATAAACAATGGTGGTAATAAGCCAGCGCCTGTAGGACAATGGGTAACACCGTTTCCCTATAATTCAGTTGAAGACACTGAGGTCAAGTATTCGATTCCCAATAGTACTGGTAATAGAGTTAGACTCGAGAGTTAGCGCAATGGGCCGCATTAATTGTTCTGAGCACTGTGCCAGTTCCTGGCTCTCCTCACTGATTATTATTATGAGGGTAATAAAGTATTCTTGGGTTCTAAAGCTTTCTGGTAAATTCCGGTGAAACCAGAGTTAATTCTAAAACAAACCGCATTTTTAGTCTGAATAATGTTAGACACTAACATTCTAGCTGTGACTGTAATCCCTGTATATACAGTGTATATATATATATATATATATATATATATATATATATATATATATACACACACACACTATATATATATATATATATATATATGGTTAAAATTCGGGTGCCGAGTTTTTACGCAATGTCACGGGGTACCTCAAGGATTCTCTCTCTCTCTCTCTCCAAAATGCCACATAAGCGACTTATGACAAAGTGTTATTAGTTATTAGTGGTACCGTGGAAGAGTGGATCGAGCATTGGCTTAGTGATAGGCAAAAGAAAATGGTTATAAACGGTGAAACCTCAGGGTGAGCACCAGTAACAAGTAGATTTTCACAGGGGTCGGTACGCGAACCCCTTTTATTCCTTATTTACATAAACGACATATAGACATTGGTATATTAAGCACCACTTCAAAATTCGCTGACGACACCAAGTTAGGTTCTTGTATAGGTAGTACGGAACGTGCCATGAAAATTGACAACGACTCAGACCGGCCGCACATAGGTTCGTCTTGCGACTGACGACTGACGACTTAGGTCGTTACGACTCAAGTCGCGTGTGAATTTACATTGACAGAATGGGAGCCCCACACACTGCGACGCGATTTCCCAGAATCGACGTGAGTCGTGAGTCGCAACAGCCAGACGATCCTGCGCACGGCCGGCCTTAGTTTGGCTTGCTCAGTGGTCGACCACTTGGAAAATGCCTTTTAACGTAAACAACTGCAAAGTGACGTACACACTGTAGGATTCCGAAACCGATATGCTAACTATTCACTGTACGATTAGGAACTCGTAACGACCAACTTGGAAAAGGACTTAAAGGTGTTTATAAGCAGTGATATAAAGTTTTACAAACAGTGCGTCGAAGCTGAAATGTAGCGTAATAAAATATTAGGCTTATTAAAAGGCACCTCTCGTACTAAAACAAAGATTTTATTCTCCCTCTCTACATAGCGTTGGTTAGGCCACACTTCTAGTATGCTGTACAGGTCTGTTCCTTAGTTTTGAGAAAAAACATACAAAGACACGAAAGTGTTCAAGCCAAAACGATTAAGCTAATTCGGTATGTCTGTCACAAATCATACAATTGTAGACCCGCTGATCTTAATTTATATTCCTTAGAAAAGCGTCAGCTCAGAAGCAAACTCATCCAGGATTTTAAACTTCTAAATAGAATCGACAACGTCGATTATTTTAAACTTTACAAGACAAACACGAGCCCAACTCGAAACAACGGTTGTAAACTAGAGCCAAACCATTACAATACGTGTATTTGTGAACATTTTTTCACGTATAAAATTGTCAATTACTGGAATAGGCTCCCTCCTGAAGTTGTTTCTAGCACCTTCGTCAGTATATTCCAAAACAATCTTGATCTAGTATTAGACGATCTCCTCGAGTAAATCGATGTACAAATGTGTGAATGATGATTGTGTGTATATATATTTCTAGTTACCAACTGTTTCGCAAAATTTCTCGGCAATTCTTTCTTTGCAAATTACTGGGTACTTTCTTTCTTATTTCGAAACCTGCCCACGGGAGATGAGGAGGAAGGGAGAGCCTTCTCACTTTTCTGTGTTTATTCTTCTCTCTGCGAGTGGTTTGCGGCTCAATGAAATCTATGGGGTGGCCTTTGTGGCTCCCTCTTTTCCGCGAAACTTCTTGTAACTCTTTGTAACTCTCTCTTTTTCCGTCTATCTATATGCATTCTATTCAAGACCTTTTAACTTATAAAAAATAAAATGAAAATTATAATTCATTTTAGGCAGCGCTAAAACAACAGAAATAGAGCATTTAAAATACTAAACGTTTTATGTTACGGGTAATTTAAGCAATATCTTGATAATGAAAATGCAGGAACAACTTTTATAACTTTTAATAGCCTCTTAAAAAATTTTCAATATTAGATGTTTAGTCCTTTTTAACTTTAAAATCCAGTATATATATATATATATATATATATATATATATATATATATATATATATATGTGTGTGGTGTGTGTGTGTGTGTGTGTGTGTTTGTGTGTAATAGCAGAATGGGTTGCGGTAATAAATGACATGAAATAAGAAAGGTTTCAACCAAAATAAAAAAGTGCTTAAAACGGAAGAGTGAATAACTGGACTCAACCCATTTGGTCTATAGGACATCCTATCGACACTAAAAAATAACTTAATCTAACCTAACCTAACCTAGCGTAAGCTAAATAAGCTTAACTTAAATTAATTTGGCCTAACCCACAATAATTTGTCGATTAATTAAATGTCACCTCGATCAGATGACGTTAGCCGGCGAATAACTCTATCTTTCAAGCAAGCAAAAACTACAGTTAAAAACAAGTCATTAAAATTTCTCTTAAAAGAAGTATTGAAAACTGTGGGGTTGCAAGTGGGATCACTTGCATTTGTAAACAGAACTGTCATTACTGTAGTCATGTTTATTAAGAAATCTTAGAATACTTCATGCTGGAGTCTGCAGAACAGCTGTATGGAGACAAGCCATTTATTTTTCAATATGACCTGGCTCCAACTCATGCGGCTCGTGCAACATCTACGTAGTTTGATACTCATGAAATTGAAGTACTACCATGGCTAGCTAGTTTTGCCGATCTTAATCCGATAAAAAATCTTTGGAATATTGTTAAGCAGAAGGTCTAAAAGCGTAAATTAGGAACATTTAATGAACTGAAGAGGTGTTTGATGACAACCTGGCAATTGATAATTACAGAAGACTGCAAGAGTCTTGTCGACTCGATGCCACGTCGCGTCGGTTGGAGGCCATAATCAGGGCTAAATGTGGATCAACTGAATACTAACACGCAGAGTTAAAAAGTGTTTGATAAAGGTCTAATATATCGGCAGTTATCAATAAACATAATGAATTTATTCTATTTTTTTGTAACACCTGAAAAGATATTCTGATATTTTGGTATGTCGCTATGCATTAACTTTTCACTAATTAATAAGGTTTTTGCTATATGTTTTTTTCAGACTGGTACACAGAGGTGTCTTTTTATCATAACGACGTCACAGATACTCGATATCCGTCGTAAAGGTGTATAACATGAAGATATTATCAAGGCATTTGAGACAGTACTCTATTTTTTGTTCAGGAGTTTTATTTGAACGAAATGTATCCATTTTTAAATAAGAAAAATCCAGACATCGATTTAAAAATTAATTACTAACAACAAAAATGCTTCGAGGAATTTTCAAATTAAGTTTGAATTTTAGAAATTACTGCGATAGTTGGAATAATCTTCACTTTATTAATGAAAACTTTTTTTTTCATAAACCAAATTAAAAAGCTTTTGAAACATCATTTAGAGATGGACTTTTAAAATACGTCTTTTAAGATTGATTTCATTGAATTTTGTTGTTTGAAGTTATCTTAGTTTTAATGTTCTTTCCTATATTTTGAAAGGGAGGGAAATTTTTATATAAAAGCCTAGCTGTATATGATTGCTTGTTTGAGACGGATTTTCGATTCATTTAACGTCCATCGTCCAGTTAAGGGCAATGAGACTGGCAGTAACGCCACAACAGGGAAAAAGAAGCTAGTTGTTTGACCCATTTAAAGATTCTTCGTACAATTAAAGTAAAAAAAGTCTCCTTTAAAGGGAGAACTGGGTGAAGTCAAACGCAGAGGGTTGTCAAAAGTAAATAGACACCACGATGATTGTACTAAAAAACAAATGGCAAAGCTCATCAATAGACTGCCAGAACGTGTGTCAGCTTTACTTAATGAAAAGGAGAAAGCAACACGATTCTAAATATGTTGATTCAATAAATCTGTTATTATTTATTTACTTTTTATATCAAATCAAAAACTATACAAAAACAGGTGTCTATTTACTTTTCTGAACCCTCTGTACATTACATGCAACGGGCGGCTCGTCACTGCACCCCTCCCCTATTTATTAGACTGGTTTGGGGCACAGCTCTTAGCAGGGTTATATACCGACATTCTCGTATTGTAAACTATAATCTATCCGACTTTACTCTATTATCATGTAAGTTTTGTCTGCTGTACCACCTTCCATATTAATCCCTCGTTTCAATCTAAAAACGTACAATTTCAAAAAAAAGTTCGCTTAGAAACAAATTTGTAAAAAGCATAAAAATTCTAACTGGCAATTTCAAACCAAACTTTATTCATTAGTGATTAGTAATATTTTATGTTCTTTAGAAATTTTATTTCTACTTGAACTTTTTACGAGACCACATACTGTATTTCCTTTTGTATTTTTAATACGTGAATATACTCCAAGTTTGAACTTGGCACTGTGCCTGTCTCATTTTGTTCATATTATTTATACGCTGATCTGGGAGGAATGTAAATTTCCTATCAATATTCAGCTTTGAATCAAATGGAGAATTACTCTTACAAAACGTGCTCATTTTCGTTGACGAGACAATGTTGCATGTTTTGTGTGTAATATTATTTGCATCCGTAATTTTATATTATTATTATTAGTAGTAGTAATACTATTATTTCTTTATTTTGTACAGTAATTTTGAAACTGTAATGTTTGGAATATCAATAATAGTAATGATAGTCCAACCTAGAAAATTAGTGAATAATGTTATAGGTGGTAATATTGAATATTTAGACAAGAAAGGTCGTTTTTGGGTATTTTGGTTACAAGACAGATTATGCAAAGTTTTTATATACTCTGCAGTGCACATTTTTAAGTTGATCACCCTGTACGAATTACATTTTATAAAACGAAGTGTATACTCAAGCGTTTTGGTATGCGAATCGTAACTCATATTTGCTTAGCCATTATGAACTTTCTTCTCAGCAAGAGATTTTCGCTCATATATAAACCTGATTATAAAAATAAAAAGGAAAATAAGATATTACAAGGCAGTTTAGATTAACCTTTAGTTTAACCTTTCAATTATACAAAACACGAGTCAGATTCAACAACAAATGTTACTGGAAATACCACTGAAATGTACGTAGCAGTTCACTACCAAAACCTACTAAGTCCAAAGGAAAAAAAAATGGCTATTGAAAACGCAAAGTAAAGAAAGGTATAATTACGTTACATAATTATTTTTATTTTTTTAATCTAGGTAAGAGGTGGCTAAGGGTGAGCGCCCGCAAAAGTAATCCTTCCACAGAAGAAGGAGAGAGCCAAGAACAAGGTTTCCAAGGCTCACTTAATTAGGTAAACTAGTATATTTTACTTATTTTGATTAGATATTTTGACGAATTAAAATAAAATAAAGCATTTACTAGTTCCTTTAGTTTAACGGAGACACTAAATAAAACACTAAAATTTTATTTCTTAAATAGTGTGCAAAGATTCCTAAGATATAATATTATTAGACAAAATATAGTAATGTAAAATGCAATTGTATTTTGTTGTTATTCAGGTCGGCAAATTGAGGAAAAAGGGGAAAGAAACAAAGCAGATTACTCATAAATTTCGAGGACGTATCATTATGTATCTTATTTCTTATCAGGACTCTCTCTCTCTCTCTCTCTCTCTCTCTCTCTCTCTCTCTCTCTCTCTCTCTCTCTCTCTATATATATATATATATATATATATATATACATACAGTATATAGATATATAGCTCGAAGTGGGGGGAAAAAGTACTGGTATGACTTTCACCAAAAATGACAAAAAATTCTTTGCCTTATCAAAATAATTTTGTGTATTTTAAATTTCTTGACACTTGTCCGCTGCATTTAACTTCTCTTTAATTCTCGGCTTCTTTATAACCCATCTATTCTTGGATATGAAGAATCAAAATTTATACCAACGCATTTGCTCTGCCTGAAACATCGATTAATTATTGATTAGTCTAAACAATTGTTATAATGACTTCGATTCTTACTATGTATTCTCGACTTTACTTCCTGTAATTTGGTTTCTGTTCTATTCTTTATCTGTTCAGTTACTGAAACGAGCGTCCGGAACGCAGTAAATTGAGAAAAGATGTGACAATATGGTACAGTTCAGATAAAGAAGTGGCGGTATGGTACAGCTCAGAAAAAAATGGAATATTGCTCAGTCTTAAATTTCGCATATAAAAAAAGAGGAAATTAATTACTGTATTTAAAAGAAATTCAGAGAAATTTCACAGTCATAGAACTAAATTACTGGGAAAGATTACGTAAATTAAATCTATATTCGCTGGAAAAAAGAAGAAGAAGAAGAGAGAGAGAGAGAGAGAGAGAGAGAGAGAGAGAGAGAGAGAGAGAGAGAGAGAGATTATAATATACACATGGGAAAAATAGAGAAACTAATTCTTAGTCTCAAACTGAACCCGATAACCACCCAAACGACAGTGGAAAATAGTAAACAAGAAAGACTAGACGAGGAACATCTTCAACTCTGAAGGAAACTAGGTTTGTCGTAAGAGGGCCAAAACTATTTAACCATCTGCACAAAGAACTTGGGAACACGAATGATGTCAGTGTGGAAGTAAGTCTTCAGTAAAAGATTAGACACCTGGCTCAGAACAAACCCAGATGAGCCAAGTGTACCTGGTTATGTAAGGTGGAGATCTCGAGAAGGCAACTCCCCTTTTGACCAAACCAATTGTAGAGGCAAGACAGCGAGCCTGATCTTCGCGCAATGAGAGGTCGGCGCGGGAATTACTGCAAAGTTACGAGGTAAAAATTTTTTTGCGAGACTTTTTGGTCTCTTGAACTTCTAAAATATTATTTAATAAAATTCTTCAAACATTTATACTATTGGAAAAATATATGTTAATTGTGATTAGGGTAGGTTACCCTAGGTTAGGTGAATTTAAATTAGATTTAGGTAAGATAGGATAAGTTAATTGGTACCCCACTATCTATACGCTTCACAAAAAATAGTGTGGATAGTTTGAGGTAAAATAGTTATTTTTTCTTAGTAAATGGAATTATAAAAGTCGATATATATATATATATATATATATGATGAATAAAACCACGAAGGAAAGGAAACACAGAATGGTGTTCAAGCGCTTTCGTCTAATGACATCCTCAGGAACATATATATATATATTATATATGTGTGTGTGTGTGTGTGTGTGTGTGTGTGTGTGTGTGTGTGGTGTACGTGAGTAGAAGAGAATTAATACCTAATGATATTTCAAACACGTACTAGAAAAGCATACTTTATACCTTGTATATGTTCAAAGTATAAAACTTTGAAAAATTTTATGGGAAATATAACGCCTTAAAAATTCTTTCACGATAGCCTATACGAAATACTTGAGAAACAATTAAAGTTTTTCTTTCCATAATACAAATTCTCTCTTAAAAATTCTCAAGTTTCAATTTTTAATTTTTGCCTGTACAGCATTAACCTCGTAAATTTGGGTTTGCAGTGCCATAAAAGTAGATATCTAAAGTCTTAAATTTACTTTGTGTTGCTGGCAAAATTTATAAAACACACACACACACACACACACACACACACACATATATAGAGTGAACCAAAAGTAGGTGGACAGTAAATGATAACGTTTATTTTGAGAATACATATTTAATTTTTTTGTATACTATAATACAAAATAAAATTTAAATAAATTTAGTTATAATATTTAATATAATATAACACAAACACCATAGTTATAATGAACACCATAGTTATAATATAATATAACACAAACCGTATTCAACCTACTGTCCACCTACTTTTGGTTCACCGATATATACGAGGATACTATCAACAGCTGTTTGAAGCAAACGTTTAGCATTTTTATCGATAGGAAATTTTATGAGGTAAGAAATTCTTTTCGGGTTGAATCAAATTAAGTTGGTTCATGTTAGGTTAAGTTAGGAATGGTTACGTTAGTTTAGGGTAGGTCTGATTAGGTTAAAATTTTTCGTCGACAGAATAAGCCCAGAGCTGATGGCACGTTTGAGTGTGTTAACTTTAAACGATGTTTAAGAAGATCACGTTACTGTAGACATTTCTTCTTGAGTTTCACCTGATACTTTTTCTCTTTAAAATTTATTATAGTTATAGACCTATTTTTTTCCTTTAATTATTTATTAATTTTCTTAGCTTCATTTTACTTCTTCATATTTGTGGCGTTTGGAACTCGGATTCGATAATAATTTGTTTGATGGATTTTTATATGTACAGTTTCAGGAAAACCGGTCGCTTCGAATCATTACATTTCTTAAAAGCACAAAAAATTACTAATTTAAAGTATTGTGTTTTAGTTTGGGTACTTTATTCGGAGCTATTGAAGAATAGGGACCCCAGCCTTCTTTAGTTAGGCTTATAAGGCTAACTAACGAAAATATCACGACCTAACCTAACCAATCGTTAGGTTAACTGTACGCCCTTGACGATTGGTTAGGTTAGGTTATGATATTTTCGTTAGTTAGCCTTATAAAGCTAACTAAAGAAGACTGGGGTCCCTATTCTTCAATAGCTCCCTTTATTCTATTTGGTAATTAACAAAATTAAAAAACAGTCATTACTAATTAATAATTTCTTATAATTTTCAGGAATTTTATGTTTTAAGTGGAACTATTTTCCGAAACTGTACGTTAATGATTGATACAGATTGTATGTATACCATTAATTAGCATTAATTTTTAATTAAAATGAGTGCATACAAAGCTAATAGTTATTAATTTTCTGGTTTCATATTATAAATATTTCATCATGAATTGGAACTTAATGAGAATGTAAACGAACAAGTTGCAAAGATCTTTGTATATTCAATGCAGTGTAGCTGAAATTTATATTGAATGTGGAATACATTATTTGTAAATAATGATAAATTATTATTATTATTATATTATTATTATTATTATTACTAAATTTTCATGTGTGAAGATTGCGTTTGCGTTAACTATTAGCATTCTTGAATGGTTTGTAAGTAATAATAATAAAATAATGAATATGAATTTCATCTTGGGAGCCCTTTTTTAAAAATTAATATTTCGTCTAAGAAAGCTTTTGTAATTAATGAAGGTGATATGATGAACTTTATGTATTTTGTGATGATAAATAGTTCCTGCAGAGTGATGAATATTATCATACATACCAACTTCCTTCATACTTTCTTTTTTAGATGTATCACCCATTTTCCTGGATGTAATGTGAGGTGAAAGATGTGTACAGCCGTGTTCGTGATACATTACTCTTTACTGGACAGACGGAATGTCGTCAAAGTCAGAGGCCATAAAGCTGAAATTACGGAGAAATATACAAAGGATATCAAACAGCAACAAACCGGCTGGTCTCTACGAGGTTGTCTGTTTTAGAAGGAAAGTTAAAAGAAGGACGAAAATTGAAAGATAAGTGAAAATTTTAAAGCAAAGCAAAGAAGGAACGTTGAAAGAAAGAAAGGAAATTTAAGGGTACTGTAAGTGGAAATTTTAAAGCAAAGAGGAGAGAATCAGAGTGAAAATTCTACAATACTTTAAGGCAGGGCTTCATATTTAGGGTCGCGAACCGATCTGATAAATTTATTTTCAATTCTCTTCCTACGGCCGTCCGACAACACATTTATCAATCATGAATGTTGTTGAATATAACAGCCGAAATGCGCATAATAAACGCTGTGCTTATGAAGTGTATACAGTTTGTATATATATATAGGGTGAACCAAATGTAGGTGGACAGTAAATGATAACGTTTATTTTGAGAATACATATTTAATTTTTTTGTATACTATAATACAAAATAAAATTTAAATAAATTTAGTTATAATATTTAATATAATAAAACACAAACACCATAGTTATAATGAACACCATAGTTATAATATAATATAACACAAACCGTATTCAACCAACTGTCCACCTACTTTTGGTTCACCGTGTATATATATAAATAATAACTTTTGGGGAGTTTGTCGAACTTCGATCAGCGTTTGGGGTTGTGAATTGTGTGAACATACTGTATGTTTCGGGGTCGCACATGATAAATGTTGGAAAGCCATGCTTTCAGGGAAGATAAACATATTTCTTTTTAAAGAACTCAACAGAATTACTTTGAACTACACTGGCTGGCAATCCGTTTCACATATTAACTATATGATTGAAGCAAAAATTCTTAGCTTCATTAGAATTAAAATGTTTACTTATTATATACAGTATATATATATATATATATATATATAGTATACTGCATATGAGGGAAACATTTTTGCAGCCCGTCGCTGTACTCTCTCCATTCTGTCTATGTCTTGTCGTAAATATGGGGACCAGAACTGAACGTAGTATTCCTGGTGGGGCGTTCGTACTAAGGAACTATATAATGTTAGCATTGTTTTCTCTGACTTAAATTCAAATGATCTACCAATAATTCCAAAGATTCTATTTGCTTTTCTAAACGCTTCGATACATTTCTTACTCGGTTTATGACTGTTGGCAACAATAATACCTAAATCTTTCTCTTTCGTAACATTCGTTAGTGTCTTGTTGCATAAAATAATTTTCTTTAACATTGTTCTACCGATATGCAACATTTTACATTTATCTATATTAAAGTTCATTCGACAATCTTTTTGAATCCGCAATTGCCATTTGAAAATCGAAATACAGGGTGTCCCATAAGTCTGGCATCATAGGAAAAATAATAAAGAAAGGCAAAACAAAAGCTTTTATTTACAGAACGTGCTCAATATGTATTGTTCCGTAGCCCTTTCACAAAATTCCATCCGCAGGTCGGGATCATCATCTTCGCTTAATTTCTGTAGGATCTGAAGTTTATATGGATGCCATTTGTGAGCCTGAAGAATGCGATGGATGCTACTTTTCGACACTCCTGTCTCGGCGGACAATCGCCGAAGAGACTTATTGGGACTTCTGTTAAAATGAGCCAGGATAGCAGTCGCTGTATCATCGTCAGTGGACCTCCTTGAAGGTCCACTGCGTGGTTTATCTTCTATGGATGCAGTCTGTTAAATTCAGCAGCGGCCTCTCTCTGACTCCGATTTCCTATGAGTAGAATTATCTGGATTCGTTCTTCCTTGCTCACAGACATTATGGGCTGTAGAAAGAGAAAAATATGAATTATGGTTTGTAAAAATAGAAAAATATGAATTTCTCCTATGATGCCGGACTTATGGGACACCCTGTACAGTAACCCCTCGCTAATTCGACACCCACTAATCCACTAATTCGAATTTCGCTTTAATTCGACTAAATGTTAGTCGAAATAATATTTTTGAGAATTCGAATTATATGAAAACATTTCGTAAAATGTACGAAAAAAAATTCGAATAAAATTCACGCGTGAGTCGAATTGCGCGCGCGATACTTCGCCACGCTATCAAGCATCAACTTGCTGCTTCAGAGAGAGTTTACGATAATTAATAGAGTACCGTAGTGCAATTCGTTGCAGTGTAATTATAGTGTCCAAATTAAATTCAATAGTGTAGTGTTTAAAAATTTAAATTAAATTAATTTTCAATTAATAATTGTTTTAAGAAATTTTATGCAGTAATTAAAGTTCAGTAAATTAAAATTTTACAACTGACAATTAAAGATAGAGTTCATTAGTTGATCCTTCCAGCAAATGCGAGAGGAAACTCGTGAGTATCGTAAGATAGGTGCGGGTTGTCTATTGTTTTTGGTTCATTATATTTGACAGAATTTATCCTGAATTTAGTTTCTTTTTTTGATTTATGATTTCTGTATTAATACATTACGTACGTGTATTTAGATAAAGTACTCTTCCGTATACGTACAAAAATATCGAGTTCTAGTGTGAATTAACATCAGAGACGGGTCGAAAGAGGGGGGAGAGGGATTGGGTTCGTGCAAAGTTCGAATTAGCATCAGAGACGAGTCAAATTGGGTTAAAAAATTCAAATTCGTAGTAATTCGTACTTTCTCAATATTTCGACAAGGGTAGAGCCCCAAATCTGTCGAATTAGCGAGGGGTTACTCTACATATAATATTTACTGTTTTACTCTCGTCATATAACATATATGTACGAAAATGTACTCGTATATCAAAACCGCACAATATATATATATTATATATATCATTAAAAAATGTCGAGCAAATTAGTAAGACAAGACCCATTACGTCGTAAGTGATTAATTATTTTGTCCCGAACGATCGTTTCCATTAGCTTACCAGCAAGTGAAGTCAGTGATGGGACAATAATTTCCGGGAAGTGATTTGTCCCCTTTTTTAAATAGTGGCGTAATGTTTGCAACTTTCCAATCTAACGGAACTTCTCCATACTGTAAAGATTTATTATTATTATTATTATTAAATATATATCTGATTCCTGTGCAAAGTCCCTGACCAGCCATGCGTGGCTGGCTACGAGGGCAGGAGATCAGACAGCAATTCCCTCCTTCATCAAATCCCGCAAATGAGGCGGGATGCTGCAGAGCGGTCGATCCTGAACCGTCGTTCGAACTCACACAAAGTACTTTTCAACCTTTCAAAGGTTCCGCGCAATGATTTCTCATTTCACGAAGGTTAAGCTTGTCGCCCCTCCTCTCAACACAAAGTATGTGAGAGGAGAGAAAATTGCGCAATTCATTTCCTTAAGTACCATAGAGTAGAGCTTATCTGGAGCTGGAGTCTTATCAGTAGTGATTTTACTATGGCCGAGAGTACTTCATTTTCACTAGTAGCAAAATCGCCAAGCTTTAATTAAATGATCATCATTGAACATGGTTACGGGAATGGGAATATTCATATTTTTGTTAGTAAACACAGAAGAGAAGAATTTATTTTAAACTTCTGTCATTTGTAGGTCATCGTAAATTTGTTCGTTGTTTTCGTCTATGAGTGGACCAATTGTCCGCGAAGTAACATTTTTATTCCTAGCATTATTATAGAATTCCTTCGGGTTCGATTTAATTTGGTTCAATATATATAGCTCATAGTTGCGCTTACCTTCTCTAATAGTGTTTTTGCTTCGCCTTCTCAATAACTTTTTTGAATTTTAATCGGACAAATTATTTGTTTCTTTAAATTTAAAATGCGCGTTCCTTTTCAATATTAAACTACTTTTAATTTCAGCATTCCACCATTTAGGTTTAACAGACTTCGCCAATCTCTCTTTACGTAATGGAATATTACTCGCTTCTAAGTGTTTAAAATAATTATAAAAAGAAATCTATATACCATTAAATTAATATCATCTTTCAACAAAGTCTCATCCCAATTATGAGTGGAAAGTTTCAGTTTCATGTCACGAAATTTAGATCTTTTAAAATCCAAAACGTATTCCAAACTATTCGATTCGAATTAGACGCATATGTTGATAGAGTGGGTATAGAATAGTAAATAGGTGGAATAGTTTGCCGGTAGAAGTAATTAGTAGCACGTCTATAAACATGTTTAAATTCGATTAGACGCATATGTTGATAGATTGGGTATAGTTTAAGGTAGTAAAATTAAGGCTTTGTGGTTCGGAACCAACGTAAAATTGTAGGTCCCCTCCGCCACCACGGAGGACATGCACAATACACAATTACGAACACAGTTAGGTAGACCAGCCATGAGTGGATCCTAGGGTCTTTGTTGGTCTGAAACATTATAACATAACTATCCGAATTATGAACATTAACTTTGCTTTCAAATGTTATTTGCTTATGATCACTTATGATTAAAAATGATTAAGAATGGGGTCATTCCATGGCCTCTGCTCTGTATGTGGGGGTCCCCTATCCTTGAGAAAACCAGTCAAACGCAGACTTCAATTTTGAGAAGCAAAATTTATTTTGTAACAAAAAATTAATACAATATAATCAGTTGCGACACAAAATAATCATGAATAGTTCTAAATTTTCCTACTTTTTCTTTCACTTTTTTCTACATTCTTCTACATTTCTTCATCGGCACTTCTCCACATTTTTTCCTACGGATAACGTCCGTATAACTTAGTTTTCGCTTAATTTTTTTTCCCAGTGAAGATAATGGCCAGATTTGACGGCCTATCCTGAGACATTGTAGAACGTAAGTAATTTTTTATGAGCTTTAGTTTTGAGAATGTCAGAGGCAGGTAAAATCCGGTTTAATTAAGCAGCAGGAGCTAAAAGTCACTTTGTAGCGAAATAGGCTGAAAATAAGCGATTACAGTAAGTAATCGAAGACTAACTACTAACTACACTGAAGAAAAACACGAAATTAACATTCAAAACGATTTCACTACAACTTGAGGGAGGAATTCCCGTGATATGTAAAAAAAAAAAAATTGTCGGACAATTTGACGGGGGCTCCTATTTGTAGGGGACCCCCACAGGTGCCTAAGAGAGGCACTGGATAATTCCTACATCGAAATGTTTGGTCAGACTACTAAACAAGATGCTAACCATCAACCAGGTCCAGGAAAGCAATTTCTGGCTGCAGAAAAAAAGGAACCTTTACTCGCTAAGTGAGGTCCAGTCCATGGCATCCATCCTAACATCATCTAAAGGGTCAAATGACACAGGGTATTCATGCATGTGTGCTGTAAGTGGTAATGACTCCTTATACTGCAGACTCTGAACCGCAGCTGTTGGAAGTTATGACGTTCTTGGAGACTTTTTTCGTAATTTTTACCAGCTCTTGCGGAATCTCAATGATTTCTTTTGCCAGAAAGATTCTAGAAGTATAAGGGGTCTTCTTTCAGTAGATATGCCGCTGGCAGTTCTCTGAGTTCTCGTGAGACTTCAGCTGTAGAACTACTTCAGTATTATGGGGATCCGTACGTAATTGTTCGTGAATAAGAATGTTTTCATCAAAGTTACTGATGGCAAAAATTCGTTTAATCTCACGATCTTGCGGAGTCTTTCATTGGGAAGACTTGTACTAAAATAGAAGTCCGAGGTACATGATCCGTCTTAACTACAATATAATGTCATAACTGTAAATTGATTTTAAACTGTTTTAGGTCCATAAACGATGATTATTATTCATCGTTCAGTTCTTGAATAGTTTCGTTCAGGTTTAGACAGTAAACAGTTGGCAAAGGTTATGAAGAGTTTAGCTTCATCCTTTTCCTTTATCGGAAAATGGTGTTTGAACATACATAGTTTGGGACGTAAGTTGCTTTGTCATAATCAGGATACTGTAGTATGGGTCTGCTTGGGAGTTTATCGGGTATTATTTCGAAAGCATTTATTGCTCGTTAGATCAAAGAAAGATATTTTACCCTTAAATTTGTTAACCCTTTCACTGCGGTATAACTAAACATTGTCGAGCCGAAATATGATATACTTCGTACGTCATTATAGTGTCGAATAAGTTGAGGGAACAACAATGTCAAAAGGTTTATGAAATTTCGATAAAAACCTACGAAACATAGAAACATATAGTCTTTAGGGACAGGATAATATCTTAATTAAAGCCTCTTTTTAGAAGGATAGAGACGGATTCCTTCAGATAACCACAGAAACCTTAAGTAAACTAGTGATTTTTCATATAAAGACATTAAGAAAGTTCAAGTTTAAGATTACTTTTAGGAAGATATGCAAACGCTTCCTAAAGATGTTTGAAATGTTTTTCCATAGTGTTACTATAAACCAAAATGTCATTTAGGTGGATCACAGTATTTAAGCCTGTTAATCCTTGCAGAAGTATGTCGAGGAAAATTTGCAGATCCATTACGACAGCTAAAAGGAAAGCACGTGAGATGCTTTGCTCTGGCTATATGTTGAATAAATTCTTGCTTGATGAGCAATGGATAACCATCGAGTGTAGGACAAAAGTCCCCTAGGACAAAAGCTCCCTAGGACAAAAGCCCCCTAGGACAAAAGCCCCCTAGGAAAAGTAATAATAAGAATTTTTTTAATCATTATTTTTATTCTTTATTATTTACAGTTTATGTTTATAATTTATAGTTTAGTTTATGTTTATAGTTTATAGTTTATGTATTTTGGCTCTCGTCATTTTCGTTTAAACTAACGAAAATATCACAACTTATCTAACCAATCATCGAGGGCGTACAGTTGACCTAACCGGGCATTCAGTTGACCTAACTGGGCATTCAGTTGACCTAACAGGTTAATATTGGTTATTTCACCTAAATATCTTCTGATCTTTTCAGATTAGATGTGACACCTGACTTGCCCTACCCAGCAATTTGTCCAGTGGGCTTTTGTCCTAGGGGGCTTTTGTCCGGACCCGATAACCATCTGGATCTACAGATCTACAGAAGCTTAGACTAACAAAGACCCTAAGATCCACTCTAAGGTTAGCCCGAGAGAAAGAAGAGAGTAGGGGGTTAAAAGAAGAGAATAGGGAGTTAAAAGAAGAGAATAAGGGGTTAAGTGAGTAGCAAAACCCATCATTCCTATCGTCATCATCATCATGATTACGATGATTTACAGATCTACAGAAGCTAAGGTTAAAAAAGACCCTAAGATCTACTCTAAGGTTAGCCCGAGAGAAAGAAGAGAGTAGGGGGTTAAAAGAAGAGAATAAGGGGTTAAGTAAGTAGTAAAACCTATCATTCGTGGGTTAACATTCATTCATTCAGAAAAAGAGAGAGAAAGACTCGCCATCATCATCCGCCGGCCACTGCCGACAAGTCTGAAAAATAGTCGAAGAGAATAGGAAAGGGGTGAAAGATGAAAAGAAGTAAAATACGAACGCTTACAAACCATGCAAACACAGTCTTAATTCACTGTCATACCATGCAAACTACAGACATGCAAGTAAAGAGAGTTACAGACATGCAAGTAAGGAGAGGATAAGAAAAAAAAAAAGAGGTAGAGTATAACAAAAAGTGGGTTAGTTTACGCTACGAGCTACATCTACTGTACGTTCGTGTTAGTCTAATTTTTTTTTAAATTTTATTGCTGGCATGTCACAAGCTGGCATTAATCGTCAACAGACTCATCCTCGACCACCACCCCAAGAGCTCCTGTTGCTAATTGTTTTTTTATTTTAAACAAAGTTAATATTTTTTAAATGCCTATCTAAACGGTTCTTAAACATATTAACGCTGGTAGAGTTAACGACTGATGCGGGAATATTATTCCATTTATCAATTGCTTTAAACGTAAAGAAGTTTTTAGCGATATTAGTAATGAAACGTCTACCACGCAACTTAAATCCGTTATTACGAGTATTGCTATTATCGAAAGTGAACAGTTTATCAAAATTTACGTTATCGATTTTATTAACGATTTTGAAAACTTCAGTAAGCTCCCCCCTTAATCTTCTAGTTTCGAGTGAATGCAAGTCTGTCTCTTTAATCCTATCTTCATAAGGCTTGTTGCGCAATGACGGAATTAGTTTCGTGGCGCGACGTTGAACCCTTTCTCACCTATCAATATCCTCACGCAAATACGGGCACCAAAACTGAACGGCATATTCTAAATGAGGCCTGACTAGAGACTTGTAAAGGGCCAATATAATATTCTTCGATTTAAATTCGAAATTACGCGCTATGAAGCCTAACATCCTATTAGCTTTTGCGCAAGACTCCAGGCACTGGTCCCTAACTTTTAAATCCTTAGATACGCGTACGCCTAAATCTACTTCCTCGTCA
Source organism: Bathynomus jamesi (assembly GCA_023014485.1). NCBI lineage: Eukaryota > Metazoa > Arthropoda > Malacostraca > Isopoda > Cirolanidae > Bathynomus > Bathynomus jamesi. The sequence continues at coordinate 927,161 of JAJOZX010000717.1, forward strand.
ACGCTCGCTAACTCTCTATCATCCATCGTGTACATGTAATTATTGTTACGAGAACCTATATGCAAGACTTTAGATTTGTCTACGTTAAATTGCATCTGCCACTTATCCGCCCACTCCATAATCCTATTTACATCGTCTTGGAGCCTATTTCTATCGTCCTCGTTAACAACCTTACCGCCTATTTTAGTATCGTCCGCGAATTTTGACACGTTACTAGTCAATCCTACATCTATGTCGTTAATATAGACAACGAATAGCAATGGGCCTAACACTGAACCCTGTGGGACACCACTACCTACATCCAACCACCCCGATTCACTACCATTAACAACGACCCTCTGTCTCCTAGCACGAAGCCATTCCTCCAACCAGTCAGCAACCTGACCGCGTATACCGTGCGCTTTAACTTTCGCAATTAATCTTTTATGCGGAACTGTATCGAACGCTTTTTTAAAATCTAAATAAATAACGTCAGCCGCTCTATGCCTATCGTATACGCGCACTATTTCGTTATAAAATTCTAACAAATTAGTCAAACAAGATCTATGGCGTCGAAACCCATGCTGACTACTATTAATCAAATCTCGACTTTCTAAGTGATCCATGATACGATCCCTAACTACGGATTCCAAAAGTTTACCGACAATTGACGTTAAGCTAATGGGCCTATAATTGCTAGCTACTGTGCGGTCGCCTTTTTTAAAAATAGGCGTGACGTTAGCTAATTTGAAGTCTTCAGAAATAATCCCCGTTTCAAGTGACTGATTAAAAATCTTCGTTAAGGGGCCTACGATAACGTCTTTCAAATCTTTCAGATGTCTAGGATAAAACGCGTCAGGGCCTGGAGCCTTGCTAACTTTTAGCCTATCGATATAATGCGCAATCTCACCCTCGTAAATAGTTATTTCATCCAAAATAGTTTCAGTGCTAAATGGAACGATATCGTCCACGTCGGGGACATTATTGACGTCTTCTACGGTAAAAACTGTCGCAAAAAAGTTATTAAAAATACCCGCCATCGCCTGAGCGTCAGAAGCCAAAGCGCCATTAGTGTCCACGAGAGGGCCTATATTACCTTTTATCGGCTTACGATTATTGACGTATTCAAAAAACGTTTTTGGATTATGTTTACTATCCGCAGCTGTAAGTATCTCTAAATTATGCTTAGCATTCTAACTGATTTTTTAACCTGACGTCTAAGCTCGATATATCTATTAAAGTTAGCTGCCATGCCATTGCGCTTATTAAGTCTATAGGCTCTGTTACGCTCGTTTATGAACTCGCCTATTTCCCTAGTCCACCACTTGGGCCTACCATGATTCGTAGCGCGCTTGGGCCTACGAGGAATAAACTCCCTTTCAATATTCATAAAACTTTCTTTAAAGGCCTCCCAATGCAGATTTGGGTTCTTTTGCATTATCCTCCCAACACTAATTTTTTTATATAATGTTGGTTTGGTTTTGGTTATGGTACTTTATTTTCCTTCCATTATAAAAAAAATTAGTGTTGGTATTAGGTTAGGTTAGGTTAGGTTTGGTTAGGTTAGGTTAGGTTACGGTAAAAACAGCCCGCCGCAGGCGTTAGCCGTTATAAAAAAAATTAGTGTTGGGAGGATAATGCAAAAGTACCCAAATTTGTGTCATTACCCATAAATAAGTTATCCCAGTCTACTACTCTCATCCTATCCGCAAAACTATCAAAATTGGCCCTGCGAAACTCAGGGACTTCTATTACGTTACTATCCTTAGTGTTTTCTATCAATAACTTAAACCTAAAAATTTGATGATCACTAGACCCTAAACTCTCGCCTACTTCTAAACCTTGGACTATATTTTTGCCGTTCGTCATCACCACGTCTAAAATATTGTCACCCCGCGTTGGTTTGGTAACCATCTGTCGTAAAAAATTATCTTCCATGAACTCAATCAATCTCAAACCCTCCTCATTACCAGTAAAAGTCTCATAATTAACATTAGGGCAATTAAAGTCTCCAACAATTATACTATTCCGATTATTAATAAAGTTACCAAGAAGTGAGTGAAGTCTAGTATCGGTATCGAGGGGTTGAACGGGAGGTCTATAAACAACAACAAAATTAAAACTAATACAACGCGCCCTAACTTCAACGCATATCGCATTAATTGCTGCCGGAAAATCTATCTTAACCTCGATAGCCCTAAGGGAATTACGAATGTACAGCAAAACGCCGCCACCAATCCTATGTAACCTATCATTAGTAAAGAGTTTAAAACCCGGTATATCAAATTCCCCCAAGTCCGGAGTCACGGTATTTAGCCACGTTTCAGTGATAACAACTATATCGTAGTTGTCGGAATAAATTATCGCCTTAAATTCGTTTAATTTATTTCTAATACTATGCGCGTTACAATAAAAGACGTTTAAATCATTTTTTACCACGGGCCTGCGTTTTAAACTATTTTTCACGTCGGGCCCGCGTTCCCCGGACCCACCACGTTTAAAGAAGGCTTCGACCTATAGAGCTTTCGTACGTTTTCGTCAATTAACCTACCTAGCCTAGCATTACCTATTTCATTAAAATGCACCCCCATCTTTTATAAAAAGGCTAGAATCAATGAATTCTGACCACAGCTTTACGAAGGGTATATTTTCCTAAGCACAAATCTCTTCTAATTTAGTATTAAAAAATATCGTTTTAGACGTAATCCTAAGACCCAAACCGTGCCTAGGGTTAATACCAGAACTAAAGAACTATCTGACCTCGCCTTTAGGGACCTAATTAACCCCCTATATCTCTCCAAAAGGTCAGGCACCCTCGTATCGGGCCTACACGAGTCGTTGCCTCCTACCATCGTCACCAACATCGAGTGATGGGAGGCAACGTCAATCCTATCCACTTCGTCTCTAACTCTGTCAACCCTGGCCCCTGGGAGACAGACCCTCCTCCTCTTGGTTGGATGCCGTTCAACGAACTCTGTGTCCATATGGCGCACTAAAGAGTCCCTAATTAAAATAGTTTCCCTCTCATTCACGTCCCTTTCCAAATGGCCGAAAGGTTTCGAAACCTCGATAGGGGGAGGATTCCTATCACCTAACGTACGCGGCCTAGCTCCACCCTTAACTTCTCTAAATCCCTCCCTATCTACTAATCTCGGACCAACCTTAACCCCTTCCTCAACTCTATCCAGCCTTCCCGATAAACTACCTAAACTAGAAACTAGGTTACGCACCTCACCCTTCAAATTACTAACGTCTTCAACGTTAGTATTGGTTCGGCTTTCGTCAACTGTAGCCCTACCCTTCCCCTCATCAAACGTTGCAAGTCTTTCCGTTACCTCACGGACACTGCGTTTTATGTCAACTATTTCCTCCCTTAAATCGCAAAACAAACAAACTGATCTCTCGGTAATCGCCATAGGACCGCCGTTATAATCTTTAAAATTCGTATACCACCGGTTTACCCCACACCTATCACACGATGCTTTCTGCGACGGCATCACGCAAGTTAAATTAGTCTATAACCGTCACAAGTTTCAGTTAAGTTAAGCCGGCACGCTATCAAAACTTCTAAATCGCTAAAAACCACTAATATTCAATTACTTAACTATAACAATGTGAATATAAACGCAAGTATATAAAATTCAAAACTTTCCAAAAGTAAAATTATCAGCAATATGCAAAAGTAGAAGCAATATCAGAGAGCTCAGGAGAAGACGATTCACCACTCTCTACCGAACATTACCAAACAACTGATGAGAGTGAGGGTACATTTTGCGAAATATAGGCAAACTTTGCATTGTCCATAAGGCAAATACGAAAGGGAACGAAATTAGTTCGACCTAAGGCATCTTTTTTTTTTAAAGCTAAGTGTTATGATGGGCTATGTCGTGGTCGTGGCCATGTCGAAACAACGCTTCAAATTAGATTAGCGAGGGTAAGCAATGTTCGTTCTGTCCAGTAGTTGGATGGGTGACTGTTCTCTGCGTTAGATGAGGTAGCTACCCATGCGGCTTGTACAAGATGTGGGTGGTTTGAAGCTCATGGAATTGAAGTATTACGATGGCCAGCTATTTCTTCCGATCTTAATCCGATAGAAAATCGCTAAGTAGAAGGTCCAAAAGCATAAACCAGGAAGGGTTAGTGAACTGAAGAGGTGTTTGATGACAATCTGGCAATCGATAACTACAGAAGAATGCAAAAGGTTTGTCGACTCGATGCAACGTTGGACTAAGGGTGGGCCAACTAAATACTACGAGGCAAAGTTAAAAATCTTTCATAAAGATTTAATATATTGGTAGTACTCAATAAACATAATTAATTTATTCATTGTTTTGTAACACCTGACAAGATATTCTGATATTTTGGTATGTCGCCATTCATTAACTTTTCACTGTTTAATAAGGTTTTTGCCGGGTTTTTTTCTCAAAACTGGCACACAGAGGTGTCGTCTTTTTTATCATAATGACGTCACAGATATTCGATATTCGTCATAAAGGTGTATAACTTAAGGTATTATCAAGGTCATGAGCGCATTCGAGACAGTATTCCATTTTTTGGTTCGGAGTTTTATAATGAGAAGATCTATGGTAACATTAGAAACGACGATAAAACTCAGGCAAGAATACACAGGAAATAGCATACCGTACGATTCAGCGCCGCCACTTCAGCGCCAACGTTTCAGCGCCGCCATTTCAGCGCCAGGCCACTTCAGCGCCAGACTATTCAGCGACGGGCCCTTTCAGCGCCCGCCACAATAGTTTCAAGACAACTCAATAAAATGTGCAGGCTAAGGATCGATATATCTAATGAAAATAATTAATTCAATTTTTTTATTTTAAAGAATTTATTTAATTACAGTAATTTATTTTAAAAATAATATTTATTTAAGAGATTGATTTATTTAATTCAAAATTATTAGTAAAAAATTCTATTTAAAATTGTCTAAAACAAAGGGTTAGCTTTCATTTTAGTTTGATAAATTGTGCCCAATTGCACGCAGGTACTCTACTTCATTTCTGTTCCCATATTCAGAAACAATTCTGGTACTTTTGCATTATCCTCCCAACACTAATTTTTTTTTATAATGGAAGGAAAATAAAGGGTTCACAAATTCTGAAATAAAAAAAGGAAAAATGATATAAGTGTTGGGAGCAAAATATTCTGAAATTACATCATTAGTTATATGAATAAATATTCTTAACCTAACCTAACCTAACCTAACCTAACTTGAAGCCGGTTGACTCTGGCTAACGCCTGCGGCGGGCTGTTTTTAACCTAACCTAACCTAACCAAACCTAACCTAACCTAATCCCAACACTAATTTTTTTTATAATGGAAGGAAAATAAAGTACCATAACCAAAACCAAACCAACATTATACAAAGTTAATAACAAGTAATGTTAATAAAACAAGTAAAGTCAAAACAAGTATAGTCAATAAAAACAACAGAGAAAATGACCGGCGCTGAAAGGGCCCGTCGGTGAATAGTCTGGCGCTGAAGTGGCCTGGCGCTGAAATGGTGGCGCTGAAACGTCGGCGCTGAAGTGGCGGCGCTGAGGTGGCCCATCCCCCAGGAAATATGTCTAGCGACTTGAAAAGTGAATATTTTGGATTTAATTTTGGCAAATAACAATGACATGATAATAAATAAAAATGTAATTGCTCATAAACTACGTATCATATGCAAATAAAATCCGAATACAGAAAGAAAATTTGAAGGATTAAATATGAATTCAGTGATGGAGCATGTATAAGTAAGAATTAATTGGAGTATCTTGGGAATTGTTACTTTGCAAAAACTCTCTCTAGAAGAAATACTACTTATAATGGAAAACGAAACTAAACATTTATTGCTGAAGCATGTGCCAAAGAAGCAAAAAAAGGAAAACATAACAAACTCGAGAGGAAAATCAGAACAGTATTTAGACAACAGAACCAAATCATGAAAAATATCCACCTATGCAAAACCGAAGAAAGAATCTCAAGCTAGGAAAAAGCTACATGAAATTGAACTAGACCTAAAACAATTATTCATTCCCAAGACAAACAAGGAGGAAAACAAGGTAGCAGAATAAAAACCAAAAAGAAAAATCTTGCGAAAAGAAAAATCTAATGTAAAGAGAGTATTGGTCCGTTAAAGATGAAGCAACTTTTACAAATGACCCAGAAAAAATTAGCGAACTGCCAAAGCAACAATTTAACTCCGTGTTCAGCACCCCTAAGTCCTGGGAAAGTAGAAAGTAGAAAATCCAGATGAATTATTTGACATAGATACAAACCAATCAAATACGGATACGATTTTATTAATGGATTTTGAATTCTTGGAAGATGACACAATTAAGGCTCTCTCACAAACAAGAGAAAATTCAGTACCTGGACCAAACAAGTGTAGTGCCATGTTTCTCAAAAAATGCAAAGACAGTATAGCCAGACACTCTACTGTAGGAATTCACTCGACCCAGGACGAATCCCACTTCCATTAAAGAACGCAAAATTAGAGGACAAATTACTTACTATCTACAAGAAAAGAATTTATTCTGTCCAAACCAACGTGGTTTCGGGGCTGGTAGATGATGCCTATCACAGCTGGTCAAAATAATAGGAGTTATCTGGATTAACTTCTACAGCAGAAAAGCAAACATCATGCTAGTATTATGGGGTTGTTCAGTCCTGCCCATAACTGACTATTGTTCAGGATGCACAAACCCACACAGAAGACTAAACATTGCAAACATAGAGGCCATAAAAGGACTTTTACGTCTAAGATAAAGGAAACGAAAGATAAAGACCACTGGCCTTGACTACAAACCCTGAAACTCTACTCCCTGGAAAGAAGACGCGAGCGATACACAGTTATATACATATGGAAAATACTCGAGGGATATGTCTCAAATAGGGATATATACGAATATTGGGTTTTCGGTATTCGGTAAAAAATTAGGATATTCGGTATTCGACCGAATAGTTTTTATAGTATGTTTTTAACCGAATACCGAGTATTTGATAATTATGGTAAATAACATGATTTATGAAATGAAATTTAAAATGTATTTTTTTATTTGAAAGAATATTACAAACAAATCCAACTTGGAATAGTGATACTAATACGTAATAACAAAAAAAATTGAACAGGCAGTAATAATAATTGCCACAAAAACAAAACCTAATAATTTAAATTTGGCAAGTAGATTATCCTGTAGAAAAATTAGTCGTTCAGCAGCATCAGGAGCTAAACGATTAGGTGCGTCAGTAATTATATTTTTCGCAGAACTGAACAGCCGTTCACTTCGCTTGTGGGTGGCGTGGTGAGTATTTGCGAGCAAGTACTAATAGTTTTGGGAATCTTTCACCATTATGGCATCACCAGTCAAGAGGGTTCGTGTCGTGACTGACTCGTGGCTCCTTCGAATAGATGTCTAATTCTTTTTTACAACTTTGCTGGCTACTTTTGATAGGTGAAAGCACATCTGATTGTGAAGACGTAGCAACCTCAGCGAAGTAGCTCTATAAGTCAGCCTTCGGCTTCTCTTTCGAAGGTTCTTGATGTTCTCGTGAAGCAAAAGCAGTTGCTTCATCGCTATGAGTTCTATTACGTGCAAGAATAGCATTAGGTGATCCAGACATAGTGGTTATCTTATTTTTTACAAACTCAGGCACTGTAATGCAAACAAATTTGAAACAAGGATCTAAAGCCTGAGCAATCATGCAAGTAATGTCTGTCTTCCACTGCTTGAAGCGATTCTTTAAATTTTCTGTTAAATCACTTTTCATAGTATGAATACCTGCGTCATCAGTTATGTTACGAAAAAATACCACGAGACCTGTTACACCGGGAGACACCATGGAAAGACAAAAAGAATCAGAGGAAAAGTCATTCGTTAATTTTCGCATGGGCTAAGAAGCTTTACAGCACGCTGAATTAGAGTCCACTGATGGTTATTGAGGGTTGGTACGAACAGATTCGGCGCGCAATTGCACATATATCTGAAACAGATTAGTTAAAGTATGATTCGCATAAGCAACAGAAGTCATTTTGAGAACGCGAACAGCTTTAGTAATATTACGGCCATTGTCTTGCACAACTGCATGCAAACGATCGCTCTCCATTGATCATTCTTGCAATATAAGTAGAAGTCAATGCAATTGAAATATTTTCATGAGTATGGGAACCTGGTAGATATTTGGTAGCTAAAGCATACTGCTTTTGCTCACATTTACTATTAATTCTATGTGCTGTCAAACTAATAAAGACCACATTTTCACACTGACGCTAAATAACGCAAATAAAACTAATATTCGGTATTTGGCCGAATAGTTTTTTACTGAATATTCAGTATTTGATGAATTTTAGTATTCGGTACCTCCCTAGTCTCAAACTTTATAAATGAAATAGAAACACTGGAATGAGAGAAGAGGTAGATACTGTATTGTGACAGCTGTGGTGGGAAAAGGGGCCATGTAAACGAAGTTGGAAAATACCCTCATCATGCTGCCGAAAAAACTGAAGTACCTCCAGCACAACGGTGTTAATAATTCCAAGAATCAGTTGGACAGGAGAGTGGAAACCAGCACTCTCCTCCACCAAATCCCACAAATGAGACGGGATGCTGCAGAGAAGTCGACCGCAGATCGATTCTGAACTATCATTCGAAGACGTACCCAAATTGGAATACTGCTCGGTCCTAACATGCGCATATAAAAAAGAAGACATTAGACAGCTAGAAGGGATTCAGAGAAGCTTCACAGACAAGATCAAGTGGTGCAAAGAACTAAATTACTGGGAAAGGTTACGCGAACTAAACCTATATTCACTGGAAAGGAGAAGAGAGAGATACACCATTATTTACACTTGGAAAATAATGGAAAACTAGTCCCTAATCTTACTCTGAACCCTGTAACTCCCCAAACAACGGTGGAAAGTAGAAAAGGAAGACTGTGTCGTGTTCCCAAATTAAAGGCGAGACAGGGAACATCCTTAACGCTGAAAGAAAATAGTTTTGTGGTGAGAGGACCAAAACTGTTTAATCAGCTGCCCAAAGACCTAAGGGACACGAAGGCGTTGCAGTGGACATCTTCAAAAGAAGATTAGACGCCTGGCTCAGAACAATCCCCGATGAGCCGGGCGTACCTGGCTATGTGAGGTGGAGAGTACAAGAAACCAACTCGCTACTTCACCAGGCCAACTCGAGAGGATGGGCGACAAGCTTGACGTTCGTGAAATGAGGAATCATCGCACGGAATCTTTCAAAGGTTGAAAGGAAAGGAAAGGCGTAATATTATATATATATATATATATATATATATATATATATATATATATATAACTGCAAACACGCAGTATAATTAACGTAAAGAACGACGCTTGTATTTTTTCATTTGTTTCGTTCTCTCTCTCGTCTTGCGCGGAATATCTCCTATACAAGCGTCGTTCTTTACGTTAATTATACTGCGTGTTTGCAGTTAAATGTATATCATGTTACGGCATGCGGGAGGTGCCCCCTTGGGGCATTGGTTTCTGCGAGTATGTAGAAGAATTACGGCATTTGGAAGAGTGAGGCCCATGGTGTAATGGTTATCGCATCTGACCGGCAATCGGAAGATCCCGGGTTCGATTCCCGGGTGGTTACCTCATTTTTTCATTTGTTTCGTTCTCTCTCTCTCGTCTTGCGCGGAATATCTCCTATACAAGCGTCGTTCTTTACGTTAATTATACTGCGTGTTTGCAGTTAAATGTATATAATGTTACGGCATGCGGGAGGTGCCCCCTTGGGGCATTGGTTTCTGCGAGTATGTAGAAGAATTACGGCATTTGGAAGAGAGAGGCCCATGGTGTAATGGTTATCGCATCTGACCGGCAATCGGAAGATCCCGGGTTCGATTCCCGGGTGGTTACCTCATTTTTTCATTTGTTTCGTTCTCTCTCTCTCGTCTTGCGCGGAATATCTCCTATACAAGCGTCGTTCTTTACGTTAATTATACTGCGTGTTTGCAGTTAAATGTATATAATGTTACGGCATGCGGGAGGTGCCCCCTTGGGCATTGGTTTCTGCGAGTATGTAGAAGAATTACGGCATTTGGAAGAGTGAGGCCCATGGTGTAATGGTTATCGCATCTGACCGGCAATCGGAAGATCCCGGGTTCGATTCCCGGGTGGTTACCTCATTTTTTTCATTTGTTTCGTTCTCTCTCTCTCGTCTTGCGCGGAATATCTCCTATACAAGCGTCGTTCTTTACGTTAATTATACTGCGTGTTTTGCAGTTAAATGTATATAATGTTACGGCATGCGGGAGGTGCCCCCTTGGGGCATTGGTTTCTGCGAGTATGTAGAAGAATTACGGCATTTGGAAGAGTGAGGCCCATG
>JAJOZX010000717.1:942500-955000 GCA_023014485.1 Bathynomus jamesi
CAGATCCACCAACGCGACTTACCATCACTCGAATTAGAGATAAGTTTGAAGCCGATGGAACTGTTCAGAATGTCCACAAGAAGCGTTCCGGAAGACCACGGACATCGACAAGCCCCACAAAGCAAGAAAGAGTACTGGAAACGTATCACCAAAGTCCAAGAAAATCTGTGCGGCAAGCGAGTCGTGAGGTAGGAATTTCAGAATCATCTGTCCAACGCATTTTGAGCGCTGTCAATGGAAAAGTTACATTCCAAGATTAGTCCATGCTATTAATGAAGATGATCCGGACCGAAGAGTGGAGTATTGCGAGTGGTACTTGGCACGATGTGGATGTGGATTGGACGAAGGGGTTTCGTAGAATACCCTCCGCGTTCACCAGACCTCACACCACTAGACTTTTTTTTATGGGGATACTTAAAAGACAAAGTCTACGCTATAAAACCTGCAACAGTCGCTGAATTGAGAGCAGCCATTGAACGAGAATGCACACAAATACCAAACGAAATGTTTTGTGATGTTTGCGATTCCATTGCTTCGCGTTATCAGCAGTGCCTGGACCAGAACGGACGTCAGTTTGAAAACAGGCGTTGACAAAACAATTAAATAATGTCTGTAGATTCTATTACATTTTGAAAATGAAATGTATTTTAATAAACACTGCCTTTATAATTATTTAAAGTGTGTATACATTTTTTTGGGACGCCCTGTATATGTGTGTGTGTGTGTGTGTGTGTGTGTGTGTGTATATATATATATATATATATATATATATATATATATATATATATGTGTGTGTGTGTGTGTGTGTATATATATATATATCCACGGGTCGCTACATAATTGCAAGGAGAGTGTATAACAGACTTTGATTTTAGCCCAGAAGATGTAGCTAGAGCTATAGGACAAATGAAACCACATTCAGCTGCAGGTCCAGACAATTGGAACGCATTATTGATTAAAAACTGTAAAAATGAAATAGCTACACCTTTATACTGGATATGGAGAAGATCCCTAGACACTAGGGAAATACCGAACATCTTGAAAAGATCAAACATTGTCCCTATATATAAAGGAGGGGATAGATCTCAAGCAAAGAACTATAGACCAGTATCATTGACGTCCCACCTCACCAAAGTATTTGAAAGAATAGTTAAAGAGAAAATTTACGATTTCTTGGAGACACTGGAAAAGATTCAACGAAAATCAGCACGGATTCCGATCAGGTAGATTATGCCTATCACAATTAATAGAATACTACAACAATATCCTAGATGTACTGGAAGGCAATGAAAACTATGATGTCATATACACGGATTTTGCTAAAGCTTTCGAAAAATGTGATCATGGTATAATAGCACATAAAATGAAATATATAGGAATAACAGGCAAAGTGAGAAAATAGATCTACAACTTCCTCAGAGAACGTCTACAGGTCGTCAAAATTCAAGGTATATCATCATCAGAATCTGAAGTACGCAGCTCAGTACCACAAGGGACAGTACTGGCCCCACTCCTGTTCATTATCATGCTAACAGACATAGAGAGCGAAGTAAACAGCAACAGTATAGTAACATCCTTTGCAGACAATACAAAGATCAGCAGAAAAATCAGAGCTGTAAATGAAGTGGAAGCCTTGCAGAGGTACAAATGGTCATAAGACAACAACATGACATTTAACATCGAGAAATTTCAGTTCTTGAGATATGGTAGAAAAGAGGAACTTTAAAAGACTGCTAAAAACACTGATTATACCAAAACTTGAATACTGCTCAGTTTTGACATTCCCATATAAAAAGGAAGAAACTAATAAACTAGAAGAAACGCAGAAACATTTCACAGCCAAGATTGATGGTTGCAAGGAGCTCAACTACTGGAAAAGACTACGTAAACTAAATCTGTACTCCCTGGAAAGAAGAAGAGAGAGGTACACCATAATCTACATATGGAAAATGATCGAAAAACTGGTACCAAACCTAAAACTAAACCCAATTACCATTCCAACAACACTGGAAAACAGGAAAGGCAGAATGTGTAGTGTTCCCAAATTAAAGGCCCGACAAAGGACCTCCTCAACACTGAATAAAAATAGCTTGTTGTCAGGGGGCCAAGACTTTTTAACCAGCTTCCAAAGGACCTCAGAAATGTTACAGGGGTCAAAGTTGAAGTCTTCAAGAGAAGATTAGATGCCTGGCTCAGGACGGTAGCAAATGAGCCGGGTGTACCTGGCTATGTACGGTGGAGAGCGCAAGAAAGCAACTCGCTCCTCCACCAAGCCAGACCCAGAGGCGGGGCCATCAGCTTGACCTTCGTGTGAAGAGAGACCAACACACGGAACAGCAACGAGGTTAACGAGGTGTGTGTATATATATATGTTGACCCCCAAAAGTTATCGGAATTTTTACAATTTTTTTTAATTGCAATCGTCATATTCTATGGTCTTTATCCACCTTTCCGCAAGCAGTTCAATCCCTCTTTGATACTAGGGCTGGTCTTTGGACGCGAAAACACTTTATTTCGATAAGAAACCGATAACGAAAGCACAATATAAAGAAATAAAGTCCGAAAACTTTTGGGCCACCCTAGTATATGTACGGTTGTTATATGCTTTAAGTAAAACTTATAACCAAATTACTAATGAAGGTGCGTGAATTATATTTTTCAACGAAAATGTATAACAAAACTAGTAATGAATGATGTGTATTGAATTATACATTTGAAATGTGACTAATTTGGAACATAAAATGTATAGTCAAACATCTAATAAGTTTTAGTGTTTTCTCAAAATCTTTTAATGAGAAGTAACTTCTCTTTAGTAGTCTTTAGTCTTCAAAACTTCTTTTTTGAATGATTTGGGGCAAGAGAAGACTGTGTTTTCTGTGAATTTTGATTAATGCAGTTCTTCTTTCTTTCTTTTCTAGGTACTACAAAATTAAATTTTAATAATTTTAATAATAATAATAATAATAATAATAATAATAATAATAATGATAATAATATATTTAAACCGTATGAGAATGCATTGGCAGAAATTTCTAATAAAACCCATACATTTCCCAACCATTCATTCTTTACATTTACATAACGGAAAAGATCTAATGAATCTTGTATTTAATCTAGTAATGGACGCTTTTGCTCATCTACGATGTCCTTTCAACATCCTTTCAACTCTTGAATTTCCGCTCTTTTTTATTTTCTTTGCAAAGGAAATCGGAAGCAGAAGGAATGATCTTCCTGTTCTTGAAACTCTCTTCATCACCATAACACTTTGCATCTAAATTACGACTGAAGAAGGGACCAATATGTACACACACACACACGCCCCCCCCCCACACACACAATATATATATATATATATATTATATATATATAAAATAAACAGGAACACCAGAAAAAAATAAACATCCTTCAAGGTTTAATAGTACCAACGTTTCGGAATGCACTAATTCCATCTTCAGGGCTAAAACAAAATGCCAAATCACATACAAAATACAAATTGCTTAATAACAATTTAAAATAAAGTTAAAAATTTGTATTTTGTATGTGATTTGGCATTTTATTGTTTTAGCCCTGAAGATGGAATTAGTGCATTCCGAAACGTTGGTACTATTAAACCTTGAAGGAGGTTTATTTTTTCTCTGGTGTTCCTGTTTATTATTAAACTGCGTTTTCCACGCCATCAATCAATAGTCGATATATATATACTGTATATATAAATTATATATATATATATATATATATATATTATATATCATGCATAAACACGCACGATTTTCCACATATATATATATGAGATATATAAATTATGCATATAAACATGCATAATTAATTTATATATCCTTCATATTAAAACCTGATCATATATCATTTAAAAAAAAAAAATAACATACACAAGGTTGACAAATATAAATAGACTGACGATAGTTATCCTCAAGAACAAATGGCAAAGGTCATCATTAGAATGCCAGAACGTGTATCACCTTTACGTAGTGCAAAGGGGAAAACAACACCATTCCAAATATATTGATTCAATAAATCCGTTATTATTTATTGACTTTTATTATCAAATCAAAAACTATAGAAAAAAATAAAAAGGTCTCATTTACTTTTGTCAATCCTTCGTATAATATGGATTTAACCCTTTAAGGACTGAAGATGCCAATTGCTAACGTTTCAAATACACGCATTCATAACTTAACCCTACAAAAAATTCAGGGCTTAAAGGGTTAAACTCCATTATTATTATTATTATTATATCATACAATTATTATCGGTTTTAATATATATTTCTTTTGATTTCATATTCACGACTTACTTAATTGATGAAATATGAATAAAAGAAATCCAGTTTTCTTTCGTCCTGAAGACTGCAGAAACGAAGGAGGGAAATTGGCTTTCAAATGAATTGGATATATTCTTATGAGCGACCAAGTGGATTGTTGAGACTTCTTCTATTTAAATGCAAATGAAGACAATCACTCGTACACATGATTTCCATTGTAACTCCTTTCCAAAGGTTCCTCCAATTATCAGTTAAATTATAACTCCGACACTATATTATATACACACACACACACACACGAGTGTATATATATATATATATATATATATATATATATATATATATATACGAGGTGTACTTCTGAATACACGAAAGGCCTTGGAATCATTTTTATTTTTCCTTGTGGGTTTACATTAGGGTGTCAGGAAATGATTGCCCCCCCCTGTACAGAAGAAACTGAAAGGAATAGAAAAAAACAGACAAAACCACGCGAAAGAGCGTTTAATTTTGAATAAAAAACACTTGTTTTAATATCGGGTGTTGCCCCCATTTGCAGCTCTGACGGCCTAATATTAATCGACGGGGGTATGATCCCAGAAGTGTCTCAAAGAGATCGATATCATGACTCATTTCTTCAAGGACTTCGTTGATCTTTGCAGTCATAATTTCTGTTGAATACCGATTCTGAATGGGTTGTTCCAGCATTAAGGACTCCACCCGATCCTTCATGATGGATCCGACATGTTCACAGACATTAAGATCGGGAGAATTGCCAGGCCATTCATTATTTCCGAAAAAATCAATGTTATTGTCCTTAAGCAGTTGTTGAGTCGCAAGTGCTTTCATACAGGGGGCTTTGTCGTGAAGAAAGGTTGCCTGTTCAACATTCAAAACACACTCGGGGTCTTTCAAAAACGGAATTACATGTTGGGCTAAAATTACATTTCGAAAATAAGGCCCATCCCAACTGGTTCCTCTTGGTTTGATAACCCAGATGAGCTTCCGAATAGAGAACATAATGAAAACACCCACACATGCTGGATTTTTTACTATTTCTCGATACTTCTGGTCGTCTGGGACTTCATCAGGAGTTGTTGCCCAAACCCGATCATTCTGAAAATGTGGTTTTCTGGAGACATAAACGAAGAATTCATCGCTGACAACCAAGTGAAGGAAATCGTCTTCCGTCCATTCCTCAAGATAATCACAAAACCATAGCCGATCTTCAATATTAAGATCACTCTTCCGTGGCTTAGCTATTTCATGCCAAGCACTCAAGCCTTGGCGAACTCGAAATTGATGCACAAGTTGCCGATTGACTATCTTACCACGACGGATAAGTATCTCTTTCGCTACCTCAGAGCCGCTCTTCTTTCGGCGCCGTGATGCAGCAAGCACAATGTCTTTCGATTCTTGGGATAATTTCTCCGGTCTTCCTCCTCGAAATTCTGTTTCACAATCTTCAGGATTCTTATTCCAATTCCTTTTGACAAAGTCTTCTGATCTTTTTAATCTCTCAGCCACCCAGTGTCGAGTTATGAAAGTTGCACCAGTTTCCTTTGCTTCACGAAATGTGACAGCTCGAATGCGGTCAAGAACTCGCTTTTTCTCTGAATCGTTCAAAATAGATGATGCCATGGTTTCTGTGGGGAAAAAAATGGTAAGAATTAAAATCACAGGAATAGAATATAATGGTTTTTATTCAGATTTTAACACTCTTTCAAGTGGTCTCGCCGGATTTTATCTATCTCTTCTAGTTTTTGCTCTACAGGGGGGGGGGGGCAATCATTTCCTGACACCCTATATATATATATATATATATATATATATATATATATATAATATATATATATATATATATATATATATGAAAATTATTTCACGAAAGTAACACGTGAAAAATATTTATGATGAATAAAACCACGAAGGAAAGGAAACACAAAAAAAGCTGCTCAAGCGCTTTCGTCTAATGACATCCTCAGGAACACTGAAGTACATAAAAGGTTACGGCCTATATATAGGTTACAGAAAGAAAAAAAAATAAATAAATAACATACATACACACAAACATATATATATATATATATATATATATATATATACATACATATCTACACACATACATATATATATATATATATATATATATATGCAATAAACGGAGAAGTAAAAATAAAAATTAAAAATTAAAGATTAGAGGATTAACAAAGAGGCATACAGATTTGTAAGGAAAAATATCGATTTTTAGCACAAGATCAAATGAATTAAAAATACAAATTTATACTGGAAATCTACCAAGGTTTTAACGCTTTGCCTTTTAGAGTCAAGTTTCGATATATATAAAAATAAAATGAAGATTAAAAGTTAATAAAGTAGCGTACAAGTTTACCAAAGATTTAGCGTCCTACCCTTTTTATCTAAATTTGTTTTGAAGGAATTCAAAACAACAGGATCGAGTTGAAAAACCTTTGCTTATGTTGAAGTTATTTGAAAGTTGGATAATGGCAGACTCAAGAATATTTCTATTGACAATGTTGCTAGAATGAAATAAAACTGAAGCATTATTCCAATCAATACAGTGGGATAACTCTGACAAATGGACAAAAAGAGCACTGGACAACTGTCCTGTTCTAACTGAATATTGATGCTGTTTTATACGTGTGTGCAAATCCTTTCCCGTCTGACCTATGTAAAAGGAATCACATTGTTTACACCCAATTTTATAGATAATGCCTGAATTATTGGTAGGGCTATTTTTTACTATGATATTTTTCACAATATTGTTATATTGTTATATTCCGTTAGAACAGGACAGTTGTCCAGTGCTCTTTTTGTCCATTTGTCAGAGTTATCCCACTGTATTGATTGGAATAATGCTTCAGTTTTATTTCATTCTAGCAACATTGTCAATAGAAATATTCTTGAGTCTGCCATTATCCAACTTTCAAATAACTTCAACATAAGCAAAGGTCTTTTTCAACTCGATCCTGTTGTTTTGAATTCCTTCAAAACAAATTTAGATAAAAAGGGTAGGACGCTAAATCTTTTGTAAACTTGTACGCTACTTTATTAACTTTTAATCTTCATTTTATTTTTATATATATCGAAACTTGACTCTAAAAGGCAAAGTGTTAAAACCCGGGTAGATTTCCAGTATAAATTTGTATTTTTAATTCATTTGATCTTCTGCTAAAAATCGATATTTTTCCTTACAAATCTGTATGCCTCTTTGTTAATCCTCTAATCTTTAATTTTTAATTTTTATTTTTACTTCTCCGTTTATTGCATATATATATATATATATATATATATATATATATGTGTGTGTAGATATGTATGTATATATATTAGGGTGTCTCTTATTGGGTAGTCAAAAATTGAAATGTTGAATTATTTCATCTGCGCCCCTAAAATAGTTCCATTTAGCATAAAAACTAAAACTTGAAAGTTTGACACAAATTGGCTCATATTTAGGGGTCGCCCCCGGCTAATAAAAATGGTGACCATGGCATAATAGCTCCTGACATATGATTATGCTCATTATACACATAATTCCTTCCTTCTTTTTTTAGTTTGGTTCGTTTTTATAAGTATAGGCCTTCTTATTTATCATTGATCCTTTTCTAACCTATCCTTGATGTTGTTATAATCCATCCTTTGGTCCTCAATCCTTCTTTATCCCAATTCTTTTTCTCCTATCCAAAATCCTTCCTGGCTCTTTTTTTATGCAATCAGCAATGAAGCATTGCTACAAAAAAAAACCATTAGTTTATTATATAGAGATAAATTCAAAATGCCAGTGCTATTTACATACTTTAATTACTTTAATTAGCATTATTTCCTTATACAACATTTATTTAATATACAATGATTATACAATATGGTGTATTTTAAGGTGCGACCTCATTGATGGTTATTTTTTGAGAAGAACAGTTTTTGATGGAACTGGGTGACTCTGGCGGTGTTTTGCAACAATTTGGAGCAGGAACTGGAGCTGCTCTTCCCCCACTGTCAATTTCTTATTCAGCTCTTGAACTAAAGCTACTGCACGTTCTGCCCGGTCATTTACAACAGATAGAGCTGCAACAATAGCTCTGGCCCTTAAATATTCACAGTTGGATGTCCAAGTGCTGGGTGCCTTGTTCAGAAATCCTTCTGGCAAATTCAGCTTAGTAAATAATTCTCTAGTATTTCTTGTAACAAGTTGGTGTAGTCCTTCACCAGAGCAGAAGGTCGATTCAGGAATCCGAGGACGCTTGGGTGGTCTATCAGTGGACTCATCTTCTAGTGCCTTTACCATGCGTTTCTTTACATCTGTAGTAATTCGCTCATCAAAGAAAGCAAGACCAACTGCTTCTTCAGACAGGTACCATAAGTGGTTAGAGAGCTTTTTTTTAGTTGCATCAGAAATCTTTTTGTTAGGATAATTAATCAATGACCTCATAAGGAGCCAGTCATTAAATGGGGTTTCAATAGGGAGTGAGGATGTTGTCCAAGCCTTCTTGAACTGGTTTCGAAAAAGCCACATCTTGATAGAATAGAGCGCTTTGGACATCCAGCGAGCTCGATGCATGGCACCTGGTGCACGAAACTTGATGCCTTTATTGGGGACACCTCCAAGAAAGATGATGGACAGATCCAAAAGTTCTTGATAGTCATCCCGTAGCATAGGTGCCTGGGATCTAGCAAACTGAATTAGTTCAGTTTTAGACTGGATAATTGCTTCTTTAGTAATCGTGTCTGTCTCACCTGTTTGGAACTGGCTTTGATCAACAGAAGTCCAATTGTCACGAAAACGCTTAAAGATCAATATCTCTGGACCAGTTGATGTAGATCCCAATGTTGCTTCAAATGCAGCTCCCAACAATAAATCTAAAACATGGTGTCTACAAGGCAAGTACAAAACATCATGTCCCAATTTTGCTTCGATGAGAGCACAGGCTCCACTATATTGACCTGTGTTTGAAGCTGTTGTATCGAAACAAATTGCTTTTACTCTCTCTGTAATTCCCCATTCATTCAGGCAGTTAAAGACGGCTTCAGCTTGTGCTTCTCCAGTTGAGTTTGGGATTTTGGGGACACCAAGCAGCTGTTCAACACCAGGTCCTGACACAAGTACTGGGAGACGATCAATGTGTTTGTGCGAGGTGAGGTCCTCCATCATCTTGCCATCCCAGTGGACTGTCATAGAACATTCTCCATGGAAATGCTCCTTAAGTTCTTTAGCATGACGAGCTCGGTTCTTATTTCGAAGGCGATGGATAGAATGTTGGTTTATGTTGTAATCTGAAGCGTCCAAACCAAAGCTTTTAGCTGCCTCTGCGAGGATAAATGTTGCCTTTCTAGAGGAAATTTGTGTACGATCCAGGGCAGCAGACATCTGAATAGTCATGATGTTTTTCATGCCTCGTTTTTTTTAGATTTTGGTAAAGCACAAGCTCCTTTGGGCTCCTCCTCCTCATTCTCACTTTCATCAGTGTTG
The DNA here is from genome assembly GCA_023014485.1 of Bathynomus jamesi. Lineage (NCBI taxonomy): Eukaryota > Metazoa > Arthropoda > Malacostraca > Isopoda > Cirolanidae > Bathynomus > Bathynomus jamesi. The sequence continues at coordinate 952,262 of JAJOZX010000717.1, forward strand.
CTGGAAGATGTGGAAGAAGCCAGTACAACTTGACTAGTAGACGCCTCCATCAAAGATTCTGACTTTCTTTTTCTCTCTGCCTCAGCTTCCAACCGTTTGACTGCATTTTTTGTGCGGTGAAGATGTACAGTGTCCACACCACCGATTGAGCCAGGACGACCTTTTTGTCTTTGCAGTTGAAGGAACTCCCAGTCCTCACGATTCTTGATCAGCTTCTCAGCGTCTCCATGGGCGATGTCAAAGAGATCTTCCAATCGCTCTACAAAATCAGCCTCCTTGGTTTTATGGCTCTGGCTTGTTCTGGAAGCATGCTTCTTTAAGCAAGTCCATTCGTTAAAGAAATTCTCTAACTTCTTCATGGCACGAGGTTCCTGCTGAGTAGGAATATTGGCTTTATCCCAGATAACTATTGTGGCTCGAATAGATTGACGCAGAGCATCGCGGATTGTCATGTTTTTCTCTCTGTGGAGGTGCATAAAATAACCAAAAGCTTGCCTATATGGGGGCAGCTTTGAGCCTTTAATATCATCTACTGTAGATCCGAGCAAATAGAATGGTCTTCTTATATTCATCTGCAAAATAAGAAAACAAAATATTAATGTAGTGTTATGGTTTTGTAGAGCAGGGCTAAATCACTGTTTTGACTTTTTTAAATTACAAAAAAAAAAAAAAATTTGGTAGACATAAAGTTAATTTGGTCTATTTTATAAATCTAACGTATTTTTCTCAATTATTATTCCTATTATTTTTTAATCTAAGAAACAAGGAATAAATATTTTTGTAGTAGAAATTTATATTTTGCTATTTTATTGGAAATAGAAACAGTGGCGTCACTAGGGTTGGTGTCACCCAGTGCGGTAACTCATGGTGCCCCCCCCCCCCATGGACCTCCTCCCGTACCAGACCATACAGAATCCTTAGTAATGTTTTTTGTACTAATGTTACTCGTAAATCGTAATTCCCGTATATCACTGAATGTAATGGCAATAGTAGTGACATAAACAACTAGCAAAATTAAAATTACTCCTTTAAATTACAATATCATACGCACAGCCTAAATGTATTTACATTTACATAGTTTCATGTGGTTAAAGTGAAAATTCGGTAAGAAAACAATAGAATTCGAAGTAAAAACGTTTAAGAACTACATCAAAATTATGTTCATTTTAACGTTAAACTTTACCATTACATGAGATACATTAATGGATTAGGTTTGCATAATCAATAACGGCCCAAATAATGTAGAAGTTGTAGACAAATGCATATGGAAATATACTCATAAATTTGAGGCTGCAACATCATAAAGACAGAGGCTGCAACAACTGAGCGGAAGCCTTTTTTTATTTTTCTCCTTCTTTTCCTTTAATTACTACTTCATTCTCAAAAACGTTATTGATATAGGTTCACAAATACTAATTACCACAATATTGTAGCTAAAACAACAGAAAATTTGACAAAATCAGCGACTATAAAAACACCAGCAGCAACGAAAACAACAGCGCGTGCTTGTAGAGCGTGCAGACGAAACCACGTGATTCGAAGCGTCATTGTAATTGGGTAATAATGACAGCTCTGACCGGAGCGCATTAGAAGGTTCAAAAAGTAAATTAGCATAGAGTTTTAGCCTTGTAGTTATATTGATACATGTAAGCTGGGCTTACGAAAAATGTTTTTGTTGTTATAACTAACTACAGGGATATTTTTATAAAAAATTATAAATTTCTGCTCAAACACTGCACAAAAACCCCCCGCACCCCTCTAGTGACGCCACTGATAGAAACACAGATCATGAAACACATGTCAGGTAAAATTTCCATTGAACTAAATTAAATTCTTTGTGACAAATAGCAACATTGTTTAAAACTTCATAATATGTGTATAAGAGCATAAATTCTAATTTTTTCATTAAATTCATTAAATTTTTTTCAAACACTAATAACAAAATCAGTATAAATAATTGTGAAAATATAAATAACATAGTTTATTATCTGATAATAGCAAAAAGAAGTATAGTGATACACAGTTACACACCTTTTACTTATGACAGCAGAACACTGAATGATGACAAATAAACAATTGCAACACAATCTGGAGCATTCTTGATGAAACATGTTTAAACAGGTTGATCTTGTCTTATCAAGCAATATTTTCAGCTACAAACTTGACAATTATCTCTAATATATTCATTTAATTGAATTCATCATAAATATGATGATTAATTAATTAAAAACATATGTTTAGTATACTTGACAACTGCTAGTAATTTCAAATATTAATTGCATAAATAATAGCTATATTTTATGAACTTTAATAAGCGGGAGCGACCTCTAAAAATTGTTCAATCCAAAAACAATTTTATATGTGATGTTTTTTCAACCAATGGAACTGGTTGAGGGGGCGCAACCTAAAACAATCAACACTTCGAAAATAAGAGACACCCTAATATATATATATATATATGTATGTTTGTGTGTATGTATGTTATTTATTTATTTATTTTTTCTTTCTGTAACCTATATATAGGCCGTAACCTTTTATGTACTTCAGTGTTCCTGAGGATGTCATTAGACGAAAACGCTTGAGCACCTTTTTTGTGTTTCTTTTCCTTCGTGGTTTTATTCATCATATATATATATATATATATATATATATATAATCATCACTTTTGCTTCAGTACGTGTCTTATGTTTATCTCTTTGTTATAATTTTTAGTTTGTTTGCTTTTAAATGTATTATTGT
>JAJOZX010000717.1:957500-1082500 GCA_023014485.1 Bathynomus jamesi
CTCATAACATAAAAACTAAGCGTTCTATCAAAAACAATAATGGAAGAAAAACGCTTTATAATGCAAAACTATACTTAAAAAACACCATTGTGCATACATTGCATTGAAATAAAATTGTATCTGGTCTCACTTGGTTGGATGCCTAAATCAATTACATTTGAATGCGATATAAAACCCGCTCATCTCAAATATTATTATTTTTTCAGGAGAGGCATCAGATCCTTTTTGGTTTCAAGTGAGGGAAGCAGAGAGCGACTTTTTATTCTTGACCTAATAAATCCATCTCTTGATTCCTGTGATATTACTGATGCTGATGCATCTGTAACCAACTTCACGGCTCTTTCGACGTTCTGTGTGTGAATGGGATATTGCTCAACTTTGAAACATTTTGTTTCGTACTCAAGCAATTCCTCATGACACAATTTAGAAGTGAGAGGTGGTTCACTGATATCAATCCTATCCCAGAAGATGATGTCTGTTCAATATGATGCTTTGAAGTTCAATTCTGGTACTCTAAATTCTCTGATTTTCCTTGTATTGGCTTCCTTACACTTTCTTGTCTGTATTATTCGATCGATTGCAACTTTGTGCAGATTTTGCTCACTATCTGACAGCATTGATAGAAGAATATTTTCTGAGTGAGCAAAATAGGCATTCCGTGATATATAAGGTTGGACAACTTTTTGTATATCTTGGGGTAACAGGTTGAACCGTTTTATCGCATCAAAGATCGTGTGGCCTCGCTGGAGGTAGAGATCTTTTCTCTTCCATCCTCCGAGAAGGTGTCGGTGGTTCTGCTATCGGCATCTGTTGTCACTTTTTTAGGGGTCCTACTTCCTCCTTGTGAGGTTAGTAGGCCTCGGGGTTCGGATCCCCAAATCTACAAAAGAGCCTGCTCTTAACGCCTGCGCGTGCCTGGTTGAGCCCGGGCGCCTGTCTTCTTCTACTCACGCTCTCGTTTCTGTTCCACTCTTTCTCTATTTCTTTCCCATTTCTTCGTCTGTTCCAGTTTCTCTTCTTCACTATCTTCTTTTTTGGTCACATCGACCATCGCATCAAAGATATGTTAGGGTCCATCAGGCAGATACGGTTTAAATTTTATATTGAACCAGTTAGGACCATAGTTTGTTACTATGAACTAGTGATGTAGCGGATGTCATTTTTTTCACATCCGCGGATGCGGATGCGGATGAGGATGTTTGATTTCAACATCCGCGGATGCGGATGCGGATGCGGATGTCTACATTTTCGTTATTTTTTAGGATATATTCGAGATTTGTTGTGTTTAACGTATATAATAAGTTATTATATAGAGAGAGCTGTAGCTATAATGTAGTATAATTGATTAATTGTACAATAATTGCTGTACTTTTCTCTGAACATATAAAATAATATCAAGCATCTAACTAATATAGAAATCAATCAGTGAATTCGTCTGCAAATAAATTCGTTATATTTTGTTGAGTTTCAGCCACAATTAGAAACCATAATTGTGTTACCAGGATGCGGGACGTGAACCCAACTCAAATGCACCCCACCGACCTCTTTCCCCAACCTCCACCCTTATAGAAAGAGATCTTTAATTAGCTTGATAACTATTTATATTAAGTTTAAAGTTTATTAGGCATATTTATAAATGAGTAATTAAAATAAAGTAAACTAAGATGTTCATCGTTTAATGTTCAAACTTAATTATAGGAAGGTTATGCTTAAGGAACATTAATTTTTCTGCCTTTTCTGCTGCCAGTCTGTTTCTCTTTTCATCATATATTAATCCAGCACTGCTAAATAATCTCTCGCTTGGTACGTTTGTTGGAGGACAGGCTCAATGTTTCCTTGCAAATTTACTCAAGTATGGATAGATATTCTGCGTATTTTTCCACCAACTAATAGGATTGTCACATGCAGCCAGGCGTTTTTCTTGGTGATAGCTCTCGATCATTTTTACTACATCTTTTGACATCGCGTAGGTCTCGTCATTGCTGCTTGACTCAAGAAACTGAGAGACAGATTCTATGATAGATTTGCTTGTTGAAGGTGTTGGTTCTGTCACTGAAACTTTTATTCTTTTGGTGGGTGGCGAAGCGACAGATTCAAGAGATTGAAGCTCTGCAACTGCTTTGCCAAGTGATGATTTAACTCGTTCTAATGTACTAGGTGAAAATAACTTAGCTTTGTAACGTGGATCTAAGTAGGTTGCAAGAGAGTAACTTCATACAAGAACAGCCTCTCGTCTTGTCGCTTGCATCACTTTTGCGCACAATGAACTAGTTCTATTAATATAGTAGAATTTGATAATTTCCGCTTATTAATGGTTTTATCTCAACGGTCCACATCCGCACAACATCCGCAGTCCAAAGCGCGGATGCGGATGCGAGAAAATGTGCGGATGTTCCGCGGATGCGGATGCGGATGTGACCTACATCACTACTATGAACAGAACAAGGCTACGTAACTCTCTGGAGGGATTCGTTTGGGAGACATAATAACGTCATAGTCTGTTAGCTAGAGTTAATCATCTGGAGTTGTTAAGGGGACCAAGCTCGAGTTTCTCTAGGCTTCCGTCAACATATCCTTCTCTTATGGCCCCATTTATTCTGAACATGCATTGTTGATCATTACTTAAATCTTATATGAGCTCATCTGTGAGAACTGGGATGCTATCGGCCCCATCCGTAATTGGGGAGAACTTTACCACAGGCATCTCATGGCAAGTCTTAAGAGCATTACCAATAGATCCACTGAATGATCTTGGCCCAGTTGTTTTCCCGTCCTATCGCTCAAACAGATGCCTTAAGGGAAGTTCATTTGTATGTAACATACAAATGTTCCATTGCAATGGTCAGTTCAGCTTCTGCTCGATGAAATGGATTATGCCACCGATTCTGGTCTAGTGTCACTTCATTCAAGTAAGCGAACAACGATTCAGCTACATCACTTGCTTTTCCAGATTTAGGGCTCAAATTGTTAAGGTATTCTCCACCAGGTTCACTCAATAGTACATAATGTTTTTCAACATTTATATCCTGGTACCATTTACCATCTTTATTTGTCTTTACCAACGTCTTGTCTTTTTCCCATCAAAATATAAAGCTTTAACATCACCATAACTTTGTGCAGCTTTAACGTGTAATGTTTTTCTCAATTTCTGTCTCTCTCTTCTCACCTTACTTCGATCAATAAAAAAGTCACTGTCTTTTTCGGTAATGATACCCAAATCCACCAAAGTAGCTGAAGCAATGGCCGATGCAGCCCTATCTGAAACATCAAATCTGTCGGCTTCCATGACGAGATTCGGTAAAGGGGCTCTCATTTGAATGTTGGAGCATTCGTATTCAGACTCAGTTGTTGAACTTTCTTCGGTACTAGAGAGATCAGTATTAGTGCCAGGTGAAAGCACATCATCAATGACTATCTTTTCGAATTCTTCATGCATGATTATTTTTCTTCGCTTACTTCCTTGTTGCTCCTTCAACTTTCTTGCATTTCTTTTTACTATATATCTTGAAAGGGTAACATCCACACCTCCAAGCACCATATTTTGCATAGTCCTCTGATCCTCAAGGAATTCCAGTTCTTCTTTGGGTATTCTTGATTCTTTTGGACAAAAACAAATAATATGTTTTTCTTTACATCCGCTTTTTCGGCAGCCAAAATCTTGGTGCGAAACGAAGTCGCATTTACAGGCACAAATGTCAAAGAGTTCTACCAATGATTTTTTGAACAATTCAATAAGCTTCGCACTGCTTTTCGATCGATTGAGTTGCGTAACCTTGTCGGTAAAGCGTTTCAGCTTGGTAATTATGGATTTTTTACTCATTGAGGGTATTGATGAACGTTTCCACACTTCGACCAATGCTTCTGCTATCGTTTCGAGAATATCATTATTTGTCAATTTTGCAGATGAGCCTTCCTTCAGTAGAAGAAAATATCTCCCAACCTGCATATTAGAGGGTAAGACATTATGTGGCAATTCACTTGGAATTCCGAACAGAAAATTTTGCTTCATCGACTGTCTAGTTAGTCGGGATTTTGCCATATTTAGATCTAAGGTTAAATTTCTACAGAACTATCACATTATGAAAATCTGAAAAAATACAAAACACGGAATTAGTTAAAACAAATTATATATAAGCTCTAAAACTAAAATGTAAACATATTTTACTCAATAGTCTTTGTTGACACCCATGCTACAATATGCAGCATGCGGCTCCTACCCCCATCCCTTAAGTAGTTGGTGATTAGTAAGTATCGCTCGTGTTGTGTGAATATATTTACTCGTTATCATAGTTATAACCAAATAACGCACAATATAACGCGATATCTTCTCTCAAAAACCGATAGATATTATACTAGGGGTCTTTCAAAATATAACTTTCCGCCATTTTGTTTTTGGCAAAAATGCGACGGGTGGAGGGTCCTAAAAAGAAAATATTATATTTTTAAAACTTCTAGAGGGTCAATACACCAAATCATGAGTGAGGAAAGACGGTTTAATATTTTCACTCCACCCTAATATATATATATATATATATATATACGGGGCTCCAAAAAACTTTAGCCCCCCCCCCGCCCATGGCCTAAACCATTAGAGGTACAGCAAAACTAAACATACCTTACAAAAGAGAATTTAATCCTGCATTTAATGAGAAACAATTAAAACTTGGTGTTCCCGCCATTGGCTTCCAAGCCTGAATTCGCTTTGGGTAGCTTGCCAAAAGTCACGTGAATAGATCTTGATCGTTACGCAAATTTGCTAAAACAGTTTCAATGTGTTGCGTCATTGTATCCTTCGAAAATCGATTTGCTGCAGGTTCTTCAAACAAGACACATTCAACCTTGTCCTTTATAACTGATCCAATGTGTTCACAGACGTTCAGGTCAGGAGAATTTCCTGACCATTCTTCATCTCCAAAGAAATCGATCTCATGGTTCCGCAACAACTGTTGAGTGGCTAATGCCTTAAAGCAGGGGGCCTTATCGTGCAGAAGTGTGACCTGATCGACATCCATAACATTGTTTGGGTTTCTTAGAAAAGGAATGACATGCTGGGATAGAATAATATCACGAAAATACTGTCCATCCGAACTCTGACCATTTGCCTTCAGTACCCACATGAGCTTCTTTGCAGTGAACAAAACAAACACACCAACACAGTCTGGACTTTTTAATAATTCGCGATAATGTTCATTGTCATCGATTTCATCTGGTGTTGTGGCCCACACTCGATCATTTTGGTAGTTAGGCCGACATGTTACGTAAACAAAAAATTCATCGGAGACAGCTAAATGCATGAAATCATCCACATCCCAATCTTCAAGATAATGGGCAAACCACAGTAGTATAGCCGCAAAAGGGGAGAGTGCAAGAATGTTGCAAAAGGGGGTGGGGTTGTTGCAAAGGGGGATGGGGGTTGTTGCAAGGGGTGGGGTTGTTGCAAAGGGGGTGAGGTTATTGTAAAGGGGGGTTGTTGCAAATGGGGGTTGTTGCAAAGGGGGTGGGGGGAAACTTGGAGGCGGTTATCCCCAAGAGAAAGGAGGAGGAGAGAAAGGAGGAGGAGAGAAAGGAGGAGAGGTGTTCACCTGGCAGGAGCCAAGTGCACATTAAGACTTCAGCCGAGTTGGCGTTGTTTTATAGGCTCCTAATCAGCCAGTTGGCGTAAATGGCTTGAGTTGCCAGATACCGCGATACCATTGTATACATTATTATAGACTCCTAATCAGCCAGTTGGCTGTAAATGGTTGTCAGATACCTCTTTTTAGCAGTATTATTGTATACATTATTATTATATACGTCTAATCAGCCAAGGGGGGAGAGGTACACATGCAGGAGGTACACATGCAGGAGGTACACACACATACGCACACATGCAGGAGGTACACATGCAGTAGTTACACATGCAGGAGAGAGAGAGCTGAAGGAGGGAGAGAGACGCCTGTAGGAGAGAGAGAGAGAGACTGAAGGAGGGAGAGAGACGCCTGTAGGAGAGAGAGAGAGACGCCTGAAGGAGAGAGAGAGAGAGAGTAGTTGCCTTTAAGGCATATTATTTTCGTTTTCCTAACCTAAGAGGCCACTAAGGGTTTACCAAAGGGCCAAAAAAAGAAGGACCAGAGGTCCTTGCTCGGCTGGAGCCGAGCTGGGAATGAGTCTTCACCAGCTTCTCGATCTTTTATAAGCCTCTATTCTGGCTGAGTTGCCAGATCACGCCTTGTATTGGGGTGCTGAGTTGCCAGATCGCACCATGTATTCTAATAAGCATTGTGTACCACAATATGGTAGATGAATTAAATAATTACACACTTAATTGAAATATAGATGTATATAGTGTTTTACAATAGATGTATATAGTGGATTATATGCAAAATATAACATTAACTTGAGCTTCCTTGAAGTTGAACTTATCGAAACAAATAACGTAGTTATCCATAATTCAACCAACCATAGAAACAGAATTATAGAAATATATATATATATATATATATATATATATATATATATATATATATATATGAAAATCATACCAAGCGTATATTATTTTAAACTATACGTAAACCACAATACATATATTTATATAGTTAATCAGTTGGAAGAATCAAACATATAAAATAACAGTATGTTTATATAGATATTCAATTGGAAGATTCAAAGACGGAACAAATAACGTAGTTATCCAACCAACCATAGAAAACAGAATTATAGAAATATATATATATATATATATATATATATAATATATATATATATTATGAAAATCATACCAAACGTATATTATTTTAAACTATACGTAAACCACAATATATATATTTATATAGTTAATCAGTTGGAAGAATCAAACATATAAAATAACAATATGTTTATATAGATATTCAATTGGAAGATTCAAAGACGGAACAAATAACGTAGTTATCCAACCAACCATAGAAAACAGAATTATAGAACGATGCAATTCGAAACACATGAGCCTCATCCCCTGCGAAGAAAATTGAAAAACGAAATTAAAGAAACGAAGAAAGTTGGAAATAACCAAAAAAATTATCTAAGCTGCATCAATATGTATAACGTTGCAGTATTCGCTTGAAGAAAGGAGAGGTTGCAAACTCTACTTGAATAAATGTAATTACCTAAACTGCACGCGAAGGAGTTTAAATATTATGAATGTATCACCAATCAATAAATAATAGCAAACGTGAATAAAGAGTTCCAATTCATGTGAATGAGATAACTAAAATTTTAGTTATTGTATTATCATAAGACTACATCAATATTTACTATAAATACGAGTATATTTAATATTCTTCATTAACAAAAGCTTTAAAACCAGATCTCTAAAATATTTTCATGATTCCGCGATACAATTCGAAACACATGAGCTTCATCCCTGCGAAGAAAATTGAAAAACGAAATTTAAAGAAACGAAGAAAGTTGGAAATACCCAAAACATAATCCGATAGAGGAAAGGATTTCCGAGAATCTGCCCAACTCGGTCGACCATATTTTACCTTTCTACGAGTCAAATCAAACAAAACCTCACCTCACTCCTTGTTTTCAGCATTCATTCATTTCACGTGTTTTATTGTGAATTTCATCCCATATATATATATATATATATATATATATACCCTTTGGATAACCTTTGGTTAGCTTCCGCCCGAATTGTTCATTCTGACGAAGGTCAAGCTTTCCACTCCACCTTAGACCTACAGTTTAACGTGGAACCATCAACAGCCCAGCGTCTTAACCACTAGGACACGTAGGGTACCCATTTATCTGCCAACCACTTTCTTTTATTATGTGTAATGACCACCTTAGACCTACAGTTTAACGTGGAACCATCAACAGCCCCAGCGTCTTAACCACTAGGACACATAGGGTACCCATTTATCTGCCAACCACTTTCTTTTATTATGTGTAATGACCACCTTAGACCTACAGTTTAACGTGGAACCATCAACAGCCCCAGCGTCTTAACCACTAGGACACGTAGGGCACCCATTTATCTGCCAACCACTTTCTTTTATTATGTGTAATGACCACCTTAGACCTACAGTTTAACGTGGAACCATCAACAGCCCAGCGTCTTAACCACTAGGACACATAGGGTACCCATTTATCTGCCAACCACTTTCTTTTATTATGTGGAATGACCACCTTAGACCTACAGTTTAACTCCGAACCATCAACAGCCCCGCGTCTTAACCACTAGGACACGTAGGGTGCCCATTTATCTGCCAACCACTTTATTTTATTATGTGTAATGACCACCTTAGACCTACAGTTTAACGTTGAAACCGAATGTTATTTTTAAAATATAATTATGATATATTTCTTTATACCCTCTCGATTACATTAGTGACTAATGATGCGGGAAATTGAGTAAATGGAAATATTATTTTCTCGAAAACTATGGGTGATAGAAAACTTCTGAAACCATATTTGGAATCAATATCAAAAGTTCTATACGAATCACCAAATAATTTTCAAAGGAGAATAAGAGCATTAATTCTATTAGTGAAAATATAAAGATGCAATTACTCGTCCGTACCCGTTATAGCGGAATGGTACACGTCATAGCTCCACCCAGCTACATCGGCAGCCAATCACGACGAACATCTGGTCTTTTGGGCGGAGCTTGGCGAATGTGCATATAAAAGGGGATATTTTCAGTTGGGAGTAACAGTAGCTATTTTCGCATCAGTGAATAATCATTCCTCAACCATGGACCTGTACGTCTCCCCAGATTTGTATGAAGAAAGTGATACTGCAGCATTAACCGCAATTAGTCTTTTCAATGCGATTGATTGTGGCGAATTATTTTCGACGCAAACCGTAGAAGATATTTGCAGTGACGCTCCTTACAATCCGACGCAAGGGACTACCATAGAAATGTAAGTGTCCATAATTCGATTTTATATATATACGGAGAGTTGTAGTATTTCGTCAAATAGATACTAGTCAAAAATGTCAATCAATGTTATTTCCCCATCATGCTAAAATCGAAATTGGTAATCGAACCAAAGATATCTTCACATAATGGGGATCTGTCTGTATACTCTGTATATGTTTTAAAAGCATTATTCCTTTAAGGTCCGATGAGGATTTGACACGTGTTATACAATCTTTTGAAGAACCTCGGAATATGGATGATATACTGATCAGTCAGCAGTGTCACACATCCTCCACCATGGACCTGTACGTCTCCCCAGACTTGTATGAAGAACGTGATACTGCAGCATTAACCACAATTAGTCTTTTCAATGCGATTGATTGTGGCGAATTATTTTCAACGCAAACCGTAGAAGATATTTGCAGTGACGCTCCTTACAACCCGACGCAAGGGACTACCATAGAAATGTAAGTGTCTATAATTAGAATTTTATATATATATGGAGAGTTGTAGTATCTCGTCAAATAGATACTCGCCAAAAATGTCAATCAGTGTTATTTCCCCATTATGCTAAAATCGAAATTTTTATGGCGTTCACTCCTCGAACCAAAGATATCTTCACATAATGGGGATCTGTCTGTCTGTATACTCTGTATATGTTTTAAAAGCATTATTCCTTTAAGGTCCGATGAGGATTTGACACGAGTTATACAATCTTTTGAAGAATCTCGGAATAGGGAGGGTATACTGATCAGTCAACAATGTCACACCGAAATAATGTAAGTGTTTTTCGATCTTTTTGGGATAAGAAGACACAATATATTTTCATAAATTTATTAAATGAAAGAAATCAGTACAATAAACGAATATACCGTTACAAATATACGAACAAAAACATTATAATATACAACGAGTACGTACAATTGGAAAACGGTTTTTTATCTGTCTGCATACCATTTCATCGTTTCGGTGAGTGTGACACGGGTCAAATAAATTTAAAAAATTTATAAATTCTTTATCATTTGACATATGCATGAGAAATGAGACACAGTTCCGCAAACATTAGTAAAATATCCCTGCATACGAAATGGGTTCCATACAACTTCGGGAATATGTAACTGAGCGAGAAATTTTACAATAATAGGGTCACTCCAGGGTTGAGTACCGAGTGAATCAAAATAGTACAGGCGCTGTCTATTTTTAAAATAGACAGCGATCCAGTGAATCCCTTCATTACCGATGATGTCTGTGTTCACAATAAGACTACCGCATTCTCGCGTACTTGGCAAACTCAATGTTTCATTCTTCGCAAACACGCCGATAAATTTGGAACGTGTGACTCGCTCCATTACTTTCTGAAGTGTATTAGCATCCATTTTAAAAGTCAGTGATAACGCTTCTAAATCTATCTACTTCTATTAGGGCTTGCGATTCGAGATATACTAGTACACTAATAGGAGCGTCTATAGGCTTGGCGAATTCCAGCCGCACTGAGATGTTACCGCTCTGCTGTGGTGTTAAATGGGTATTTACGCTAGCAGATAAGTCAGGTGTAATGTCAAACGGATAAAGGTTAAATTGATCAATGAATTCTTCCTGCGTTACCCCATTACCAAGCTCATCACAATCACCTGCAATATGGGTCAGATTACTATAGGCTCTGGCACAAAGAGGTAACACAGCGTCTGATGAATAGTCCGTACCCATTGTTCCACCCAAAGCAGTGCCATTAACGTATAGAGTTATATTTTTAAGTCCGAAATTCTCGAATTTAAAGGCACTCTTTTTATATTTTCCATTCACCGAAGCGTGGTCCTGCATGCCGATTAATATCCTTTTAGGAAGATTTCCCAGGGCAATGTTTTCTATCTGCTTCGATGCCAACCCTGCAGGAACCGTATATAGTTTGATCTGCACTCTGTTAATAGGATATTTCACTGTAGCGTTTAGTAAATTTTTCTCAATTTCTAGTTGTTTTGGTGAACTTAATTTCACTCGCCGTACGCGGAGGTATGTGTCCATAATGTGAACCACAACGGACTTTGCACCCTCTTCTTGATTCGCATCCAGATTTAAGCAGATCTCAGGACTCGTGCGGGTGAGCTTTATTTTCATATCCACCCCGTTCACAAGCAACTTCTCCTGGAAAGTGAAATCTGTGTGCAACCGTCCAAAACACTCGTATATTTTCTTTTTAGAATTTTTAAATTTGTCCTTTATACTATTTTCATCTTTAGTTTGATAATATCCCTCCGCACTTAAAAAGGTAGCCTTCGCTTCTTTGGAAAAGTTGAGGACATTTTCCAAATAGGCTCGTAGATGATAGTACCCCGTGCCTGCCGATATGTTGGTCTGATTTAAATATACGTCACACTGGTTGAATATGGCGTGCAGAAAGTTTGTTTCAGGGTATACAGCATATTTGTCATCGCAGGCCGTTCCATCAGAATGGGCTATACGTAGCTTAGCGTACATGTGCACACAGCTTGGATCAAAAAAGTAAGGACCTGAGCTGGGTATCACGAATTCTATAGGTGCACTCGGTGAACTAATTGTGTTTAAAGGGTTAATTGTAATAAAGTCACTGTGCTCAATAGAAACTTGGGTTGGCGGGAGCTCAAAAAAGGACAGCTCCGATTTACAGCATTGTGAACTACATGGGTGGATGAAGCGTGCCATGGCGAAATAGTGACTCCTCTCTCGACAAGTGGTAAACAAACTATGATTCATGAGATCAATATCCTTAGCTTATATCAGTCAAAAAAGTGGTCAACCATAGGTTTCATTCGCTTACAGCATTTCTTTTTTGATAGCCTTTTACGTTTAATACCACGTGACCCCTTCTTCTTCCGGGGAGCCCTCTTCTTCTTCCCGCCACCACGCATTTTTCTCTTTGCATCTTTGATGATTTCGTTCCGTGTACGCTTTAAATGTTTTTTTAGAGCTTCTTTAGGTTTAGCCCCGGCCAATATGTCTTCTGCAGTGTTAAGGCCTGATTGTAGCGCTTTCCTTCCAAGGTATCTGGCACCCCTCTTCAGCAAAGGAACAGCGTAGTATGGATGAAAAAATGGATCCAAGTCCACTACCGCGCTGGTATCGCATCCCTCGATAGACGGTGAAAGGCTTTCTATCCATTATAACTCAGTGCGTCGAAAGTGTAGCTTCACTGTTAAGCTCCCGTTACCGAATGGGAAGTTTTCGCCCTCAATCGTTCTTATATATATTGTGATATTGGTTATTAAATTAGTTGCGACATTCACATAATGGGGCCTGTCATATGTAATACTCAAACTCCTTCCTCTATGGTTGGGGATGTGAGCAATGCGCAGCAGGCGTGCCTGGGTATCCCCAACAAACTGGTGCTCCACTATATTACTGTAAATATAGCACATGTCTGGGGACCTTTCAGCCAATTTCTCCATCTTCAATTGATACATTAATCTGGACAAGTTATACTGTGTCTCGTGAAATGTGTCTCTTTGGAAGGCTGCGCTATATCGGCCGTTGGTTAGAATTTTGAACTTTCTATGTTCTTTAAGACGTCTGTTAGTCTTTGATTTTAGGATTAGTGTATGTGCAGGGTTGTTTACGATTTCATATACTAAATCATTCGTAAGGTTTGAGTTTCTTAAACTCACGTTTAAGCCTCTCACAACATCCTCGGCCGAACCATATTGACCCGGCCCTAGTCTTACTTCTGTACTGTAATACCGTGTAATCTTAGTCCGAGCGATGCGCATAGTTTCATCCATAGCTACCCCAGCTTTTTCACACTCGTCAATGTCTCTAAGAATCGTAAAAACGGTTTCTTTATGTTCAATATTTAAAAAGACGGTGTCCAGCTGAATTTCGCATATCCCCACCTCATACGAATCACGACCCAATTCAATGTGCCCATGGAGTTCTGTTACAAAGTTGGCTAGCGTGTTGTTAGGGTGTACAGACAGGGACGAGGAGGACGGGAGTGTGACGTAGAAATGGTTAGGAGCCATGTTGCATACTATTTAAGCTTCATTATTGCATCAGCTTTTATATAGGTGTTGAAGCTTTCTGGGTACCCTAGCCATTTCACCAGGTACATTTTTCTCCTTCCTGAACCTTTGCTTCCTAAAATTTTCTCAATTTTAAACACATTTTTTTCTAAATTAAACGCAACTTTCTGCAATTCCTCGCGGTAAAAGCCTCCTGAGATTTCTTCCCCATTCAAATCTTCAATGTAATACATCATTATCACACCTTTAGGTCTCACAGCCCTAACTTTAAAAATCTCGCGTGTCCATCCTTGCTCAAAACCCTTTGCGAATTTATTCCCCGAACGCGACAGCCTTACATAATCATTGATTTTGAAGCGCACAGAGTGTGGTGGTGGTGGTGGTGGTGATCCATCTCTTCTCGGGAGCGTACCTCTTTCTAAAACTTCGTTAGGTGTTGCCCCAATCGTGCGATGGTGTGAGCGGTTGTAGGATGATGCCAATGATTCCAGAATGTCTAGAAATCTGTATGTGTTTTTATGTGTAAAATAACGGTGCATGCGTTCCTTTATGGTGCGCTGAACTCTTTCAGCTAAAGAAGCCTTATGTATAGAATTGGTTGTGTAATAGCTGATATTAAACTCTGTCAACATATTCTGAAAAGCACGGCCTATAAACTCCTTCCCCATATCCGTACAAAAATAGCCAGGAACCCTGTTTTCTTTTAACATTAGCGTTTTGGTGGCTTTAGCAACTGTTTCAGGTGATTTATTTTTCAGAGGAACTAGCCACAGATATCTAGAGAACACGTCTATTATGAATAGAATGTAGCGGTAACCATCGTTATACACAGAATATCTTTGCATGTCTGTTAAATCTGCTTGCCAAATAGAATCAATCGAGGAAGCCGTTGTCTTGGCTGTTTTAAACCTTTTTCTCACAGGCTTATGAAGCGTATAAGCGTCCTGCTCCCTCAAAAATCTTTCAACATCTTTTTTTCCTACTCCGTAAACACTTCTGTACAGTCTATCTACGCCGCCGTAAGAGGATGGGGTAGAAATGTCATAATAGCGTTTAGTTAATACGTTAGCCATTTGCGTATTTTAGAGGCACGTGGGTAGGGTTGGTTTAACCTCTTCTTGCTCCTCTTCAAAGGTGTTACCGCCGGGGGTGACGGCGCCTTCAATTGTGTCACAGGCGTTGCATGTTCCAAGTCTTTTAACCTGTTCAGATTTCCTATCAACGTTTTAGGGACATTTATTTGTTGTAGTCTTGCTTTAATATGCTTCCATCCTGATGGTGATGGCCTATCCCACTTTCTCACCAGATCATGGACAATGTCTACGATATTCGATCCCTGTACCTTTGATCCTTCCACAATGATCTCCCCTGTATCGGTCCATTGTATGGCGGGATCCTCATTCAATAGATTATAAAGACTTAAGCCTTTACTCCTCAATGTAAGTGGGAGGGTATTTTTTAATACATGTTCGATATGTTGTGTGGCTAATCTTTTTGGTTGGTCAGCTGTGTCGCCGGGTACAGATCCTATGTCGCCATCGTCCCCCGTGCTGTGCCTAATAACCACAGGAATCTCTGTAGGGCTCTTATAATTTTCGTACTCGTGAAGAAATTTCTGCAGAGCTTCTTGGTATAAGATTCTTTTCTCATCAGGTGTTTTTTCACTGTTTAATAGGGCTAACAATTCGCTTTCCATTCTTTTAAGTCTGCTTTTACGGGGATCTAGATCGTGTCTGGATTCCTTTGCAGTGAGGCGTACACCTCGTGGGGAATCACTACCACTTTCTTCATTATATTAATCTAGTCAGTAAAGGACCCAAAACTGAAAATAAGATGGGGAGAAATGACCCTCCTGTTTGTACAATAATTCGCTTTTTCTTCGCTACAGTTTGGCTTTTACGAGCGAGTGCACGTATTATGTTCTTGTAGCGGCGTAGGCGAGCCTTCTGATGGGTTTTCATTGATACATTGCAATTTATAACGTTAAGACAGATTTCACAGATGCATTTTAAAAAGTCGGCATCGATATTTTTAATAAACATCTGCTGCATTGCCCGAGGCAGTCGATGATAGATTTTTATTAATTCA
Organism: Bathynomus jamesi; assembly: GCA_023014485.1. Taxonomy (NCBI): domain Eukaryota; kingdom Metazoa; phylum Arthropoda; class Malacostraca; order Isopoda; family Cirolanidae; genus Bathynomus; species Bathynomus jamesi. The sequence goes on from JAJOZX010000717.1 coordinate 972,465, forward strand.
CGGTATTTCTTTAGTCTCTTTGTCATTCTGGAATATACACCGTTTCAGGCTCGTTTGGAAATATATTCGTTCGCAGAAGCACTCTAAACGTGTTTCGCGGATGAAGGTCGCAAAGCAAATATCCGTAACGCGTGCTTGTAGCTTCTTTATAAACTTCCAAAAACTCCTTACGCTGATTCGGGAACATTTGATTGGCTAATACCCCAATTTGTGATACATCTCTACGTTGCGCGAATAAGACTAGATATTGCGTATTTAACGACACATCGCGCATGTATCTATTTTTGAAAAATAGATTCTGATTGATGAAGAACACGCTTATGTTAAGATGGTGGGAGAATACTGTAAATGTCTCGGCAAACGTTTTATCCATCTCCAACATGAGATCGTCAATTACAATGATGTATGTTCATTTCCCTTTAACGAATTAACGTCATATACGCCTTTGTGGAACAAAATATCATCTTGGTACTCGTTGAACACTGATTGATACGTCGAATAGCACCATATAACTTTATGCACAAATTTCGAGAACATCTCCCCCTTTTCTTTAATGATTTTAAGCATAAACACAGTTTTACCACATCCTGTAGGTCCAGATATAATACATGTGGATGGGCTCGTGAATCTGAATTTTTCTACAGAGTCCATTTCTAACACGTCACACTCCTAAGTGAGTCATTTACAAAATATTACAAATTTTGAGTGCTGATCCTTATATTTCTTCTCCCACAGAACCGTGAATGACGATGAGGTAGAGCAGCCCATCATTACGGATGACCTCGACGACAGTGTAGTTGTGATCTCCTCCCCTGAACCCTCACCAGCGATACCGGTAACACGTCCAAAGCGGAGGTATGAGATACCCACGTCAGGTATAAAGCGACCGAAATACGCGTCTGTTGCAGCGGTAATAGATCCCCAACCCTCAACCTCTTACGCAACAACACCCCCAGCAGCACCTAATATATCCCCTTATTCATCCGCCGCCCCCCGTTCTGTTAAGTCTACAATAATAGAGCCCCAACCATCAACCTCCTACGCAACAGGGCCCCCATCAGCAGCACCTTCCGCTAATATATCCACTAATTCATCCGCCCCCCGTTCTGTTGAGGATGGTATAACGCTGGAATTGGTGCGATCCGCAGCCCCCACCCCAGCCTTGACTAGAAATCGGTATAGAGTCAGGGTCGACCCTAGAGTCATGTATAGCAATGGTATTGAGCGCGGACTACGCCGGGTTGTAGAGCGTATTATAGAGTTTGCTCTTCAGAATCGTGACGAGCGTGAAGTCAGGACGAGTATGTCCTTTGGATTCGGGTCAGATGACGGTGATGTAGACGATTATTGGGTGATAGTGCCATTTAGACGTTTGGCGGCTGAAGATGTAGAATATATATTAGGGCGTATAATGCAAGCCGCCCAAAGTAGTATAGCCTTCAATATGGACAACTTCACGGTAAATATTGACCATGTATACCGTGTTGCGGGTCATAGTGCCATACCGTATACTCTTAACTTCAATTCTCAAGCTATTTATAGACGGCATATAAACGTCGATCGTGGTTGCGGCTTTATAGCAGTACTCTTAGCACGTATGTTTACTGTACAAAATACACGAACTCAAAAAATTTGGTTGCCTACAGTCGTGGAGCATGCCCGTAAACTAGCTGAAGACTGTGAACTTGAATTTGACTGTAATATGGGTCCTGAAGAGCTGAGAAGGGTAGAACAGGAAATGAATGTCCGCATAGTTGTGTTTGGGTTGGATGATCGTCGTAGGACTGTGTATGTTTTTAAAAGCTGTGTGAGAGATCGTACAAGGCCCCTACTTATTTTAGGATTGTCAGGGACAACGTATCTCCCCATCCGTAATATAAGGTGGCTTTACGCGAGTTATGACAAAAGTCGAAAATATGGGAGACATCATGATTTGTGTAAGGGGTGCCTCGAGTTTGCGGATGATATAGTGAGACATTGTAAAGAATGTCACATGGTATGTGAGCAGTGTAAAAGCACCAAATGTGAAAGCCGTGTAGTTGAAGCTGAGAAGAGAGACTGTGATGTGTGTAGACGCACATTTTTCAATAATAGCTGTTTTGATTTCCATAAATCAATTGGCACGTGCAGGAAAATGAGAATCTGTGAATGTGGTATGTTTCACACAATGGATAATTGGGGAAAATTTAAGCACAAGTGTGACGTAATTCACTGTCCTACATGCCAGGAGGAATATAAGGCGGATGGAGTAAAGCATGTATGTTATATGAAAGATGCTAAGCCTAAAAATAACCCCTGTATAACTGTATACTACGATATAGAAACATATACGAACGCTGAAACCAAAGAGGTAATTCCACATTTACTTGTGAGCCAGACTATCTGTGATGAGTGTATGGATATCGAATGTGACGAGTGCCCCAAATGTGGTAAACGGACAAACGTTTTTAAAACGAATGTCAGCGATAGTCCTGTGAAACTATTTGTGTCCTATATTGTCAAGTTAGCCGACAAGTTCAAAAAAATGACTGTGTATATTCTCGCCCATAACGGGGCAAAGTTTGACACGCAGTTCCTTTATAAGGAGTTGCTTGAACACGAATCCTCTGAGATATTTACAGGTGATCCATTGAAAAGAGGCAACAAATTAATACAGATGCAGATAAGAGGCAATGTACAATTTAAAGATACTTTATTATTCACACCTTGTAAATTAGCAAAGCTACCCAAGGTGATGGGAGTAGCAGCTGAAGTTTCCAAAGGATACTTCCCATACACTTTCCTCACCAGCGAGACTTTAAACTACGTAGGCCCACCACCCCCCAAACATTATTTTGACTGCATGGATGAACGTGAAGACTTTGATCGATACTACGACAGTTTTAATGAAAGTAACCCTTATAATATAGCTGATGAATGTGAGCGTTATTGCGTGAATGATGTGCGCGTGCTTAGAGTATGTTTCCAGGCCTTTAGAAGGATGTACATAGCCCGTTTCAAATGCGATCCACTGCAAGTCGCAACCACCATCGCATCATTATGTTTTACGGTGTTCAAGAATAACTTCATGCCGAAAGACACCTTAGCCATTATTCACCGAAACAATCCCCGCAGTTACGGGCACAAGGCTATTTACTGGCTCATACACCTACAGCAACAGACAGGTGTATACATAAAGCACGCCCGCAACACGGGTGAAGTACCCATTAAGATTAATGGACGTGTTTTTTGGGTTGATGGGTTAAGTGAAAACCGTGTCACTGGTGTGAAGACTGTGTACTCCTTTAACGGTTGCTGGTGGCATGGATGCCCCCGTCCTGAGTGCGGAGTCACCGGAGATATCAACGGTAGGTCTCCTGCCGACTGTCTTGCATCGACCCGCACCCGCGATCAACTTATAGGATCACAGTTCACTCACAAAGTCTTGTGGGAGCATGAATATGATGCACGGATGGAGACAGACGAGGTGTACCGTGAGGAAATAAAAGCGATCAAGCGTTCAATGGTGCTGGATCCTCTCAAATGTGGTGATAGCTTGTTTGGAGGACGTACAAATCCTTTCAGACTATACTTCCCACCTACGGAGGGCGTGAAGCTCCATTACTACGATTTCTGTTCTTTATACCCATACGTGATGAAGAGCAATCCGTACCCCGTGGGCGCTCCTGAGAAACTGGTGGGGCCTAGCCTACCATCCATCAATGAATTTTCAAAAAATTTGAATGATCGTTACTTTGGGATCTCTTTCGTAGACGTACTCCCCCCACGCAATTTATGGATGCCGATCTTACCTGTCGTTATCGACGACAAGCTCATGTTTCCCCTGTGCGTGAAGTGCGCGGAAGAGGATAACGGCGAATGTAACCATATACCCCACCAGCGTAAGATCAGAGGCGTATATACAAGTCCTGAGTTGGCCCTAGCCGTGCGCCATGGTTATAGAATACTGAAGATACATGAGGTGTGGAGGTTTCAGAAGCTACCCAACCTTTTCACACCATATATAAACACCTTTTTGAAGGATAAGGTTGAGGCATCAGGGTATCCGCGAGGAGTTGATACCGAAGATGAAAAGTCTGCCTATATTCAACGTTACCGCGACCGCGAAGGTATACAACTTGATCGTGTCCAAATTGTAAAGAATCCTGGCAAGCGCTTTAGTGCAAAGTTGTGTCTAAACAGTCTATGGGGAAAATTTGCGCAGAATACCGGCAGAGGGAGCATTCATTTGGCACAAAGTTATAGCGATGTCTGGGATTATGCCAATGCCCCCGATAAAGAGGTCATGGAGATCGTAAATGTAGGTAATACTTACGTAATAAAGTACAACAACACTGAATTTGCCACAGATACCTCAAGGGTTACAAACATACCTGTGGCCAGCTTCACAACAGCCTACGCCCGTATAAAACTTTGGGGTCTATTGCATTCTCTTGGGCGGAGAGTATTGTATGCCGATACAGATAGCGTGATATTCACAGAGAGGGAGGGTGAATACATGCCCACTATTGGGGAGTTCCTCGGCGAGCTCACTGATGAGATCAAGGATGAGTATGGGGACAACGCATACGCCGACTCTTTTGCCTCAACAGGACCTAAGACTTATGGGGTACGGGTCAGGGTGGGGGATGAAATGAAATATATCGTGAAGGCAAAGGGTATTACGCTCAACCATGCGAATCGGGAGGTTGTTAACTTTGAGTCGTTGAAGGATCTAGTATGTTTGGATGAACAACCTCACCAACTAATTGTAGGCACCCACAATTTTCGGGCGCAGAAGCTGGGGGGCGTGAAGGAACTTAGGGGTACGATGGTGTGCCGTAACACCTATAGGAAACGTTACCAGTTACCTGGTACCTATGATACCGTACCCTTTGGATACCAATGATGCTTCTAACTCACACGTCTTGTATATAATCGTATCTATTTGTAATATATATATATATATATAACTTGAATATCTCGTTTATTAAATCGTATTTGTAAATATATATAACTTGAATATCTCGTTTATTAAATAAATCATGTTTCAAATAGCGTTTCACTTTCTCCTTTGTGTGTGTGTGTGTGTGTGTGTGTGTGTGTGTGTGTGTGTGTGTGTAGGTGAAAGTTCTAAGCTCCGCCCACTGTAAGACCGTGAGTCATGCTACTATCTGGGATCCCTGCGTGGTCAGTCGACCGCAGTAAGCCCGAGAGATCAGACGTGTATTCAGATCAGACGTGTATTCAAATGGCTACCTTTAATATTGCTTGTACAACGTTTACGAAATGGTATTCAGTAAAGTGCCAGGATGTGGTGGATACCGAAAAACTTCCTATTCATCCCTCCTATGCCTCTTTTAAAAACACATTGGATTGTGCGAAGTTCCAAGATGTACAAATACTCTACGGATGTTCTGGTGAGACCGTTGAAGGCTTTCGTTGCACAGACGATGTGCTGAAGTATACTGCAGAGCTAAACTTTATAAAGTCTCACATACACCGTGAAGTAAAAGAAACAACGCGTGCAGAAGAGAAGCAGCAGGTATGGATAATGAGTCTTGCTGATGGGTGGTGTGACAAGCGGTATTACGTCATGCTACACCATGTCGATTACTCATACCCTACGACTGGAAATGTGAATCTCGTGATCATGGACAATCTTAAGTATTTTTATCACTATATTAACGTATATCATGATGAGGTTCGTAGTGAGGTTGTGGCTAGTGCCCTGCGTGAATTTTTAACAGAGTTTAGAGACGAGTATCGTTTGATGGGCAGAAAGGAAAAATATGAACATATGTTCCTCTCAAATAGTGCGCCTGAGTGTGGAGATGTTTAGTAAAATGTTCCTAGTTCTTATCCAAAATGTCTGGTGCGTAGGCTGGTAGTGATATTCTTGTACCGGTACAACAATTCGACTCGCGGAACAAGCCCATTCACGTATCATCGAGTCAGCCGCCCGTCGAACCATTCCTGCCTACCTGCGTGCCTCACACGGCTCATAGTTATCTCAGAGCTTGAGCCGAGTGGACGTGCGCTCTTCGAATACGATGGAACTTCCTTTGAGCAGCATTCTCAACGCCTCGTACGATGTGTCCGTGACGAAATCGTTGCGCGTGTTCAGGCGTAATTCCGGTACCATTAGCTATGTACTGGAAACGGAATGTAGACCGACAAACAAACGGGTTTATTTAAGTATCGAGGAGATGAATAGAATCTTTGTGATAGTTGAGAAGTGGAGTGAAGATCGTTATAAAATACCTGCTAACGTAGGTACAAGAAGAGAGCAGATTAGTGACGCACCCTCATACGCCGTTGTATGTACGTTGTGTATAAATAACGATCGGCCGTGCATTGATATAAGGCTGATGTGGAAGAATGCTTCTGATAATAACGCTCTTATTCCTACGCGAAACCGTTTCATCCTCGACAGAATGTTTGAAATCGTCGGATTCCGTAAACTGAAACCTATATTAGACGCGCGTGTTACGGATATGTTTTATTTTGATACAGTACTTGAATACGCATACACTGCTCTGCTCGATGGGTTTACCGAGTGTAGGGCTGGTGAGAATGGTCTAGTGCTGGATGTTTATTTAAAAAGTTTAGACTCTTTGAAATACCATGAACTTTGGTACAAAGCAATTGATCGGTACAAGGCTGAGCTCACCTACACCGTTCACCCTGAAGAACTATTTCTTTATATAACGCGCAGTTGTCGTAACGATTTAGAAGATTATTTCAATTGCCGCTATGTTGAGTGAGTTCACGATTGAAAAGCTCGAGTCGGTAGAAATAAACCCTCGATTGGAAAAGCGTTCTTATAAACTTGTGTTTAATAATGTAGCTAACGATGAACTCTTTGTGCGTGCTTTTGATTGTATTCTAGACGTGTTTAAAGATGACTTACCAACCGGTTGTAAAGTGGGAACAAAAATAGTACTGAACGATATGAAAGCCCTTCATATCGAATACAGGTTTCCCTATACTTTAAGCGGTGAAATATTATTAAGCCGCATATACTGCGTAATGCAGAGCAATAATGATGTAATTGTAAACTCGATTAAGACGAGTTTAGTATTTTGAAAAAAAAGTGAATTGTATATATATTTTGCTTGACATTTCTCCTGTACTGATTATACGCATATTTCTATTGATTTGTGTATATATATATATATATATATATATTTTGCGTGATATTTCTCCTGTACTGTTATGTACATATTTCTATTGAAGTGTATATTTATTTGAAATGTATATTTTATTTTATATATCACCATAATTGTGTGTGTGTGTATATTTCTCCTGTACTGTTATGTACATATTTCTATTGAAGTGTATATTTATTTGAAATGTATATTTTATTTATATATATATCCATAATTGTGTGTATATATTTCTGTTATACGCATATTCCTCAAATGTATATTTATTTTCTATATATTTATAATAAAAAGAATGATGCAATGTTGTTTATTGTTATGCCTTCTACTACCGGTATTCGAAATATAATAATGTATACAACGGTATTGCGGTATCTGGCAATATTTAAGCCTTCTAAGCCAACTGGCTGATTAGGAGTCTATAATAGTGTATACAATGGTATCTGGCAACTCTGTCTTCGATTAAATGAATACATGGCGCTATCTGGCAACTCATTTACAGCCAACTGGCTGATTAGGCGTATATAATAATAATGTATACAATAATACTGCTAAAAAGAGGTATCTGACAACCATTTACAGCCAACTGGCTGATTAGGAGTCTATAATAATGTATACAATGGTATCGCGGTATCTGGCAACTCAAGCCATTTACGCCAACTGGCTGATTAGGAGCCTATAAAACAACGCCAACTCGGCTGAAGTCTTAATGTGCACTTGGCTCCTGCCAGGTGAACACCTCTCCTCCTTTCTCTTCCTCCTTTCTCTTGGGGGATAACGCCGCCTCCAAGTTCCCCCCACCCCCTTTGCAACAACCCCACCCCCTTTGCAACAACCCCATCCCCCTTTGCAACATTACATAATAACCTGCAACATTCTTGCACTCTCCCCTTTTGCGGCTATACTACTAACGACATTCTGTCATCGATGTTAAGTTGAATTTTTCTTGGCTTTGGAAGTTCATGCCAAGGCTTAAACCTTGCCTATGACGGTACAGTCGAATGATCTCACCACTAACGATCTTTCCTCTCAACACTTCGATCACTCTAGAAAGTTTAGCACAGCTGTTTTTGTGCTTACGCGTACCGCTTTCAATGATATCCTTTGTTTCCTGAGAGAGTGGCAAATTTGGGCGCCCAGATTTGGTTGTATCCATTTCACATTCATCCAAAGTTTTATTCCAATTTCTTTTGACGAAGTCCTCACTTCTTCGCAACTTTTGGCAACCCATGACCGTGTTATAAAGGTGGCTCCAGCATCACGAGCTCCCGAAATGTTATTGCTCGTATGCGATCTATCACACGTTGCCTCTCCGAATCACCAATTAATTGAGAAGCCATTATATTATCACTTTATCAGCTAGAGTAATTTTAATACCTGCAATAAATAAAGAAATTTTATATATTTTTTAATCACTAAAAACTATTTCGATATAAGCAAACATGTAAGCTGCAAATGGGGGGGGGGGGGTGGCTAAGGTTTTTGGAACCCCTTATATATATATAATATATGAATAGAAACGACATAAGTGTTAAGGAAACGTTTTCTGCACACGAGGAGGAGAGATAACGAATAATGAAAAAATGAGGCGAACCGCCGGGAATCGAACCCAGGGCCTTCCAATTGCCGGTTGGAAGCTCTACCATATGCTACGGACCTCATCAATCTCTCCTCCTCGTGTGCAGAAACGTTCTTAACCACTTATGTCGTTTCTATTCATTTATATACTGCGCGGTCATTGCAGTTATATGATATATATATATATAATATATATTATATATATATATATATAAATTTCATTCTTCTTATGAATTTCCTCTACATAATGGGAATCCATTGTTGCCAAACAAATAACGAAATTTTATATTGAAATTTGCATATTTAATGCCGAGCTTATTTGAATAACTTTATTCCATAAAATGATTTCTTAATAATGGCAACAGATCATGAAATTTCGAAAAAAGTTTATCTGCTTTGGGAAAGAAATACTAAAGAAAATCTGTGTCATACCTTTCTTGTGTTATCATGTGTCTGATACTGAAATGTATATAAAGCAAAACACACACACACACACACACACACACACACACACACACACACTTTATATATATATATCTGATCTTTATCCTCCTTGGCTGATTTTTTTCGTGTTTCATCTACCCGTGATCAGTCGAGCGTGCTCTCAAACACACACACTTCTCCCTCTATTCTTCACTACACATACATGCATTTTACACACTGCACAATGTTTTAAAAATTAAAAAAAAAATTATTAAAAATAATATCTGTATTTTGGTTCTCTTCTTATGTTTCTAGGGGGGGAGGGTGCATTTTTGCGAGTGTTCGCTCTTGGCTTCTCTTTCCTGTATAAAAAAAAAATATATATATATATATATATATATATATATATATATATATATGCAGTATATATGAATGAGTCGGGTCAACAAAATGTGATCAACTTAAAAAAATGTAACCAATTTAAAATGCTCATAATAAATGTAATGATGGGTTGTTTAACCTTTGCAACATCTATGGTTATATAACGGAGGGATCTACAGCTTTACGTGGGATGCGAACCACGGGTCACTACATAATCTGGACGCAGAGGATGGTCTCCCATCCAATTCCTCTTCAGGCTCAATGTCGCATAACTTCGCTGATCGACGGAAAGCGGTGTTACGACAATGGCGACGATGTAACCCTAAAATGTTTACAGTAAGATTACTATATTACTCGTAGTCGTCGATAGAAATTTATTTTATATCCTAAACTGCAGAAAAAATTAAAAATTTTGTTCTCTGCGTATTACGGGTGAAGAATGTAGGAACTAACAGTGCAGGAGAGAATATTCATTGTGGAGAAGAATGTAGAACTGCACTCAATAACAGCTATTCAGCGTGCATTCTGCAGGAAGTTTCTGAATCGGAATCCACCAACACGAGTAACGATTCATCAAATAATACAAAAAGGAAAACAAGGGGAGGCGTTAGTAATCACAATGCTGAAAATTCCTGACGACCCCGCCATATCCAATTTGAAGAAAATGTGAAATTTTTTAAACAGTAGCATGAAGTCCACAGAAGTCAACACGTCACATAAGACGTAACACAATACACGTTACAACAGTTACACAAAAAATGAAAAGGCAAGATAGGACTAGAGTGAAGATGGGACTAAAGCGGGGGAGCTCAGACTTTAGGCACCTAAGAGCTACTTTTGCCAGCCTCATCCTAACGCGATCTACCAACATTGAAACTGAAAAACAAAATTTGCACACCAATATATTTTCTTTATTCATGCAAAATACACATTTTTAAATAATTACGGAATAATAAGATATTCTTTGGTTCTTACATTATCAAATAGACGTAGATGATTTGCACTGCATGGTGTCAGCAAGCTGTGCAAAGTTTGGATTACAGTTGCTGGCTGCCAGCCTCAAGCAGGGTTCCAAAAGATTATCTGTTAGAGTGGACTGGTACTTGGACTTAATGATCTTCATGTTTGAGAGCGCTGATTCACAGAGGTACATGGAACCAAAATATGCTATCAAATACATGGCATTTTCTTTCATATTTGAATATTTTTCCTGCACGAGAAGATTCCATAATTTTTTATCAGATGCCCTCGATATAATTTCAAGGTCGCTTTGCAGTCTTAAAATTTAACTTTCGATATAAGATGTGTCCATGTGAAACATTATTTCCATTTTTAATGCAGTTTGTTCAACATCTACGTCTGCATCAAACGGAAAGCAAATAAATCTTGCTACAGGTTCTAGCACTGCGAAGCGAAGTCTTGGAAGCGCCTTTCAAACTCTGTGATGAGGCTATTCACCTGTTCCATATATCGATCATTACCAACATTTGTAGGTTCTTTTTCCTGTCTTTCTTGCTCTAACATCATATTTTGGAAATGTCTCAGTTTATGTCGCTACATTTGTGAGAAAAACAATTTTAATTTCTGTTTAAAAGCATTTACAGAACTAATCATTTGGACAATATTTTTATCTTTTCTCTGAAGCTCTAAATTGAGTTCGCTCAGCTTAGCAGTAACATCAGTCAAGAAAGTTAAACTAATAACCACAGTTCATCTTCGAACTGCTTATATTCATCATCTTTTGAGGCCAGAAACTCCTTGATTTCGGTCAACAAATCGCTAAATCCCTGAAAAAATTTTCCCCTACTAAACCATCTTACATCAGTGTGTAGCAGAAGGTCTGCGTGTTCGGCTTCACTTTCTTCCAGTTGAGACTTAAAGATGCACCTCTGCAGACTTCATGCCCGAATAGAATATACGACCTTTCATATTCAGCACTTTACTACACAGAACCTGGTTGATGAATTATGCAATGATAACTATGGAAGTTACGAAAATCATTCTCATATTTGCGGAGAGAAACGAAGCACAGGTATGACCAGTCATAGCCAGAGCTCCATCGGTGGTAATGGACACAAGTTTGATAATGGGTAAGTGAGTGTTATTAATAGTTTTTGAATGTCTGGAAAATGTCCTCTTCTTGAGTTTTTCCCTTCAACGGTATGAGCCTGAGCAATTCCTCCTGAGCAGTCACATTTTTAAAAACCATTCTTATGAAAATGCACAGCTGGGAGGTGTTAATAGCATCTGTCGACTCATTAAATTGAAATGAAAAGAAAACGAACTCGTTTATATTTATATTCAGTTGCACTCTCAGGTCCTCACTCATCATTTCTGAACGCCGCGTAATGGCTCTAAGCGAATTCACTCCCGGTAAATTGACTCCCGGTATTTTCGCTCCAGCAAATTTACTCCCGGTAAATTCATTTCCCATGTAATTTACTGCTGGTAAATTAACTCCTTCTGATATATTTCTTGGTTTCCATATAAGGGTTTATGGTTTAAGCCCCAAAGCCACAACCTTTACTTTCGTTTTATTGATCTATAATCACCATTAAAAATTAAACCTAACCTAACCTAACGTACGCCTAACCTAACCTAATCTAACGTAAACCTAACCTTACCTAACTTAAACCTAACCTTACCTAATGTAAACCTAAGCTCACGTAAACCTAACCTAACCTTACTTAACCTAACGTAAACCTAACCTAACCTAGTATTTTTTTAAATTTAAACTACTTAAATTTAAAACTACAAGGAAGTGAAATTACCTAGCAGTGAAGTTACCTGGAAGTGAATTAGTGGGAATGAAATTACTGGGAGTCAATTTTCCGGAATGAATTCACCGGGAGTGAATTCACCGGTCACCCCGCGGGTAATAGTGTCTGGATAGCTGAATTTCCTTAATCGCTGGAATTATTTCTGATTTATTTTTGAAATGATCAAACAATGAGTCTGCTGCTTCTAAAAATGCATCTTTTACCATGTCTCAATCCTCAAACGGTTTCTTGCCCTTAGCTAACACATGACTCACCCGGAAGGACGCAGTTGTGGCTGCCTTTGATTTCTTGATGGACCTAGTAAATAAAGATTATTGGACAGCAAATTGAGACTTCAATTCCTTCATCTTCGTGTTGCGCAGTTCACTTTTGGCTGGAAAGTCGCTCTCATATTTTTGTGAACAGTTTTGAAATGCCTCTCAATATTTCCCTTCTTAGCAAAAGCTATGGTCGAATGGCTTATCAAACACACGCACTTTGAATTCACCATCGTGAATTTTTTTTTTGTTGCTTGGTCAAGCATTTATGATTAGCCTCCCACTAAAATTTGAATTGAAAAATTCACTGGAAACCTACGTTTGGGGTAGTTTTTTCTATAAAACTTTAGAATTTTAGAAATTTAGTACACTCAGTTGTAGGCATGGGGTAATTGTAATTTGTAATTGTAATTGATTGTAATTAGTTAAATTTTTCATGTAATTGCCAAGTAATTGTAATTGACTACCTAAATTTTAATTGTAATTCTAATTAATTACATTAGGAAACCAAGGTAATTGATGCAATTGCAGTCAATTACTTTCAATTACATGAATATTAAAGTTAATGGGCCATACTTATAGTTTAAACTACTTGCTCATCATGTTTCAGGTAGCTTTCTTTTGAAATAAAATGTTCCATTTATTTCAAATGTTCCTAGCTGAAGTGCCAGTTTTTTGCCCATATTATTTTGCTAAAATAAATGCGTTTTTTTTATCTTGTATTAGTATTTCTTGAGTGTCTTATCTTTGATTCCATTAGACCATATCACATACATATGTCCACTGTTCAATTATCCATAGCAAGAACTTCTTGATAAAAAATACAGTTCCGTGCCATGTTAAAAAAAAAGAATACATTTTACTGACCTAATATTATCTAGTTTTCATTTAACCCTTTAACGCCGGAATTGTTTGTAGGGCTAATTAATTACTTTACTAATTAATTGTAATTGTAATTAAGTATTCACAATCTATTGAGAATATGTCGAGTAATTGTAATTAATTACATTGACTAAGTAATTACCCCATGCCTGCTTAGTTGTGCTAATTTTCTTTGCAACAATCTTCAGGCTACTGACTACTCTGTAATAACAGCTGTCGGTTCGCGGAATGACTGCGGTGTTGCCATTTACATGTTCGTCACCCACAGCGAGTAAAACCGACAACTTGTGTACCGTAAGAGTTTGTGATGCAGCTCATTGAACAATACTCTTCGTGAAACGTGTTAGATAGAAGGAAGTGAGCATTGTCAAATGGTAGGAGTATAGTCTCAACGAAATCAGTGCATAATTAAAAATATTAATGGACAACTAAAAATATGGGAAGAATGCATAGCTAATAAAAAAAAGGACAGCTTAAGGAATAGGAATACAAACAGGTTACAAGTGCCAGCAATGCGATCTTTCTCTCTGTCGTTACCTAGAGAGGTGTGAACCACCCTAGGTTAACTGTATGGTAAGTTTTAAAAATTTCAGCGGTCTAATTGAAACGAGTTAACGATCCACCAGTCTACCGCAATCAACGTTCTGAGCACCCCCGGTCTAGAGTTTCACATGAGCTAAATCAGCTGGCTGAAATGTTCACCAATTATGTTCCATACAACATCTGACTCTCAATACGAAATTTTGGAAAGCTGCACGAAATGTCTGACTAGATACATAGAAAATTTGACGTGTTACATTGTCTTTCATGTCCTGAATGGTTCGAGAATTATGGGCAAAGATTTTCTTGAGATAGCCACAAAGGTAAAAATCTACAGAAGAAAGGCCGGGTGACCGTGCAGGCGTGGGAAGTCGGATTTATGTAAAATGACACGATTCGATTAGGGAACCTCTGTTACAACCACACCATACAGTTTCTAGCAGTATGGGCCGTTGTACCGTTTTGCTGGAACCAGACTTCTTGCAAGTTACGGACACGATTTAATAAAAAACAAATTTCTATTTAATCACTTTCCTTGCATTGCAATTTAAATGCGCACACATTTCTCATAAAAATAAAAATATTGTGGAAAAAAATACTTTTTTAGCCGGATTTGGCTTACTTGCAACTTTTCCATTTTGCAAAGATGAAAAGTAAGTCCGAATCGCTTTTATGTTTACTTTCAGTTAAAGGCAAAGGTTTCAGCTGAGATCATTTGAAGTCTTGCATATGTCAAAAGGCCTATCTTAAATACCAACGAAAGTTAAACAAAACTTAGTTCTTTATCGATAAAGAGGTTAAATTTGATAGCCTATTTATAATAATAGTTATATAATTTATAATTATTGCATAATATTTTATATTATGTAATAATTCAAACGTAGAACATGATTATAAATATAAAATGTATTATTACATCAAAATTCAATCCTCAAAAGAACTCTACTGTCAAGATGTAATACTTTGCATGGATTACTTCCCACTTGGCAACGCTCCCATTCCCATTTGCGGTCCTTTAGTGGGAATGTTCGAAGTGAGAATTCTAGATTTGGGAAAAGTGTTTTCTGATTTGGGAAAAGTCAAAGAGAAACAATGATGCCATGCAGGCTCGGAGGGTATTTCTTAATAAAAATCTAACTTGAAGCGGGAAAAGGAATAAATCGATTTGAGAATCGCCTTCTTCGTGATTCCCACATTCGGATTTCTCATTCTTGAACAAAGAATGAACATAGGAATAACCGAGATTGAGAACGGACCCTTTTAACGTGATACACCAATGATGGACGTGTGGTATTTGGTAGAAGACTTTTAATCCTGACTTCATAAATATAAATATAAATTAAATCCAAACCGCTTTCAAACAAATTGTGGTGTTTATAATATTGTCCATTAAAACACTAGTGGTCTTTAAGAAACGATTCCTAAGTGAGATTTTTTCATTTTGGAGGAAAGTTGATTGGAGACGCGAATTGTTAATTTCTCGTCCACTTAAGTTAAATTTAGCAAAATATTTATCGTAATACGTTACCATTATTTTTTATCTTTTGTTTTGTTGCATGTATAATATTAAAAAAACAAGAGTCCATACAACCCCACAATATATCCAGTGTGTACACACACATATATATATATATATACAGGGTGGGCGGAAAGTAGCTCCCTAATTTAAATTACATATAAATTATGTATAATTTGTGATTGTATTGTTATATTGTTATGGTGTGTTCTCTAAAGTGGTACAATTGTAACGGTAATCTTTTTTTCTCTAAAGTGTTCTCTTTGTGTTCTCTAAAGTGGTACAATTGTAACTTCATTTTTTTTTTTTCATTTCAGATTGAAGGGTAACATGGCTGAGCGTTTAACACTGCAGGAGCGTGCCCAGTTGGCGGCACGGTACGAAGTTTGGCAATCTGTCGTTCGAGTTCAAAGATGGTGGCGGGCCATTCACGGACCACGTGCCCAAGTGGACCCGAAAACAATCAAGAACTGCCACTCGAAGCTCATGACCACGGGGTCTGTGGCAGATGTTCGAAGATGTGGTCGCCCTTCGACATCCAGGGGCCAGGAGACGGTGCAGGCAGTTCAGGAAATGTTCGCACGGAGTCCACGAAAGTCAACTCGCCAGGCAGCTCGGGAAAGTGGACTCTCCCGCTACTCAGTGCGAACTGTGCTGAAGAAGGAGCTGAACTGGCGTGCGTGGAAGCCGCATTACTGCCAATCTCTCTCGGACGAGGACTGCGACATTCGCATGGAGTTCGGGGAAATCATGCTGGCTTGGCATGAAGACTGGCCCCATCTCTTCCGCAACATCCTCTGGAGCGACGAGGCGGTGTTCCACGTCGGAGGCTTTGTCAACCGCCACAATTGCCACTACTGGGCAGGAGAGGATCCCATGGTTACCGCTGAAAAACGGCAGAATCGGTTCAGTGTAACGGTGTGGTGTGGTATGACCTCAGATCAGGTTGTGGGCCCGTTCCTTCTGTGCAACACCATGAATGCTGAGCGGTACCTTGCTATGTTGCGAAACGAGATCTGGCCGGTTGTCAGCACATGGGAGAACATCGACGATCTGATATTTATGCAAGATGGCGCCCCTCCGCACTTCGCTCTTGTTGTCCGTGAGTGGCTGGATGCCCACTTCCCTGGGCGTTGGATGGGTCGTCGTGGTCCACATCAATGGCCAGCCAGGAGCCCCGACTTGATACCGTGCGACTTCTTTCTTTGGGGGTGGGTAAAGGAAGAAGTCTACCGCACCAAACCGAGGACATTGGAAGAACTGGAGGACCGAATTCAGGAAGTCATGTCCTCCATCCCGCCGGAGTTCCTGCTAAAGTCAGTGGACGCCATTCCTGGGCGGCTCCAGAAGCTGGTGGAAAGAGTTGGAGCCCACATTGAATTTTAGAGAAAACCTACCATGTATGCCTACCTTTTCATATTATTTCTTCTGAAATAAATGGATAATATACGTATTTTTTTACCAATCCAGAATAGGGAGCTACTTTCCGCCCACCCAATGACCCAATAATGCGCTGCCGCAAATGTTCAATACTCCTAATTTTCTCTGCGTATACCAGCGCTTTCAAGTGGCACCAGAGATAAAAATCTAGTGGCGTGAGATCCGGGCTTCTAGCTGGCCATTCCACAGGCCCTCGACGTCCTATCCAATGACCAGGGAATTGTTGGTACAGGTATTCCCTTACTTGGGTGCTGTAATGTGCAGGAGCGCCGTCTTGCTGGAACCATGTTGGGAAATTTCCTTCTTCGTTCAAGACACTGGGAAATGCTTCTTCCTTGAACATACGTAGGTAGGTGCCTCCAGTGACATGTTCATCGAAAAAGAGGGGGCCTATGATGCGATCCTTCCAAATGCCACACCATACCATCACCCGAGATGCACCTTGTTCCTTTGAAGAGGTATACCAGTGAGGGTTGTTTTGAGACCAGTAGCGGGTGTTCTGTCGATTTACCTCACCATTTCCATAAAAAACAGCCTCATCACTGAACAGAATGGTGGACGGGAAATTGGCATCCCGAACATATCAATTATGGTTTGTAGAAATAGAAAAATATGAATTTCTCCTATGATGTCGGACTTATGGGACACCCTGTATATATAATTAAGTAATTTCAAGTGTTTAAGTCTGAAATTCATCCCATATATATATATATATATATATATATATATATATATATATATTATATTTGAAGTGAGTCATCGAAGGTTCTTTGTCTGTTTGTCTGTTTTGTACAAAAGCCACTTTTGCATCTCAGATTTCTTTTGAATAAAAGTAAGTTGATCTATCTTTTTTCACTTAGTTTTATCTCCATTTTGAATTTCAATAGTTTTATTTTTTGCTATATATATATATATATATATATATATATACACAGTATATGTATATAAATTGTTCCCTTCGGCTTCAGGTTTTGAACCCACCACCTCTTGAGTAGAAGGTGAGGGCGCTAGCTACTACACTACGACAGTATGAAAGTTAACACAATCTGTCATATACTCGTATTTAAACAACTTACGAAACGCATAACGTTTTCGCGTCCAGAGCCATTTTCCGTGTTAACCCCCCCGCGCTGGAGGTGGTGCAAGGCTGGGGTCCCATAAATGGAATATCACGCATGAACACCTTGGTAGGAACAATTTTATCATCATGGAAAATCGTGCGTATTCATGCATAATATTTTGACAACATTTTGTTGACAAGACGCTCTATCGGTAAATTGTTTGAGGGTTAGATTAAGCTAAGTGAGATTAGACTGGGTTAGGCTTGGTTAGATTACGTTAAGTTAGTTTAGGCTAGGTTAGATTAAGTTATTAGGCCGTCAATAACATTTCCAGTTGAAAAAATGCGTGTGAATTCAGTTTCTTCTTTTCTTCTGTCCAGAAGAGAATATATTTGAGTTAAAGGTGACAACTTCTTCGCAATACATTAACAAGTTAAGTTTTTTCTTTTTTAGTCTTAAATTTCCTCACATTTTATTTTTAACTTTTACGTTTATTCTCTTCCTTTTATCTCCTTCAACTTTCCTGCTTAAAATCTTGTCAAATCAATAAAACAACGACCGTACTTGTGGACAAAAAACTGGTATATTAATCTTAGATCTGTGTATTCGACTGTGACAGGATGTGATTAGGTTCTCAGGAAATAATAAAAAAAAAAGACTATTCATGCTCCATTATTGCTCCAAGTATTGGAGCAGAAATTTCATTTCAGCATCTCTCGAATGAGTGTCTGACACATGGGTTTAATGGGAAGGACTCTAAAAAAAACCGCTTAATTTTGATGAAATAACTTCTTTCTGAGGGTGCATTCTATGGGAAGTTTTTTCCTTCTTTTGGGTACCAAAGCCTCTTGTCAGATGATCATAATAACTTCTTTTAATGATACATAACTTCTTCAGAGAGAAGAAATGGTCTTCAAAACTTCTTTTTTTGAGCGATTTGAGACAAGATAATATTCCTCTGTATAAAAGGGTCGCGGTTCGCGGTAAGATTTTGTTTTCTGAAAAACAGGAACACAAACGCTAAAGATAAACTGTAGTGAACTTTATTAGAGCCTTTAAAAACCTACCGGTCTCTTTTAATATGTTGGTCACGTGACGAAAAACAAAATACCATATATATATATATATTATATATATATATATATATAGAGAGAGAGAGAGAGAGGAGAGAGAGAGAGATTTTTATACCCAAACGCCTCTCCCACCGCAGTGAGGTCGCGTCAGGAACAGGTAGGAAGCGCCTCAATCGCTCACATTCACTTCACCAACTGACATGACAATAATGCACCTGCTTCAGGGCAACAATTGCACAACCCAGCTCCGCAGAATACTCCACGGTTTACCCAGACCGCTTCATACACCCTGAGGCGGCACATTGCCAGCCCGTCTTCCCCACCATTTACCATATTGCTCTACTTTTTTCTATCCCTATATATATATATATATTAGAGAGAGAGAGAGAGAGAGAGAGAGAACTATTGTTTCGTCTCCGCGTCGCTGGGCCACGATCATGAGAAAACTCTACCCAGGTAGGTAGTCTGGCCTTCTTGAATATGTTTATATAATTTGTCTGGCTTTTGCGATCTTCATAAATTCCTTTTATTTCCACGTTCTGAGAGCTCAAAACCCGTGTGATTCGATATATTCCTCTCCATGCACATTAAGTTTTCGCGTGTTGGAATCAGCTTTAAGTTTGTTTCGAAGGAGAAAAATGTCACTTCCTTGATATCCGAAGTGCGCTGACGTCTGTTTTAATACCTCTCGACTTCGTTATTAGCTGCTTCGGAATGTTCAGAAAAAGGTGCGGTTCAATCGGCATCGTGCTTCTGCGGAAAAACTGTCTCCGGATGAATAATTTCCATTATCTAAAATCCAATTATAGAACAGATCCCAATATGGTAGACCGCAGTCACTTCCGCAAAGGAAATTGAAAGGAATGTATTTCACTGAACTTTGGTACGACGAATTTAGGGAAAGAACTTAAATTTTTTATCCTAAGCGACGCGTCGGCGTCTCCTTCACTAAGAAAATGTAACGTCTCTTTCTACTTCTGTTAAATCGTTCGCAAATCCCATTGGCTTCCGGGTGGAAATTCGCGGTTAATGAACATTTAATTCCAAAATGTTTACGAATTTCTTGGACGGTGTTTGACGCATTTTCCAACCCAGGATCATTTACGATCTCATCCATACAACCGTTTTGTACTGGGTCTGAGGGTTCGACTCCCGATGGTGCTGGTAATAATATATCCGGGAGTTAGTACAGTGGGCCGCTTTAGTGGGCCGCCGGCAAGGGCGTAGCCAGGATTTTTTATTAGGGGGTGGGCAGGCCATCAAAATTAATATAGAGTGATGATAGGAAAAATGAAATCTGATATTTCACATTCTTTTACTAAATATAATTGGCACTATCACGCTATGAACCAATGTAACAAATTAACAATATGGATAAGTGATTGTGATTAAAAAAAGAGAAGAAAGTTTTGAAAGATCGTTTTACAAACTACACTTTTTTTAACGTGCGTTAGACTCGCCTTCCTCCATCCAACCGAACGACCATTATTTCAGATTATCATATGAACAATTGAATACTGTTATCTTGGTTTGGGGGGCTATGGCCCCAAGTGGCCCCCCATGGCTACGCCCCTGGCCGCCTGAGCGCTGTGCCAGTTTCTGGCCTTCCTAAATAATTATTATACAACCGTTTTCATAAATATACGATGGTTATCCATCGACAACTGTTTCCAGTTTCCACGCATTTATCTTCCAAGGGAAATGAATCATCGTATCCAGTGGAATAATCTGCTATAACCAAAAAATATTTCTGGCCAAAGTACATCGACGGAAGTTAGATTAAATCATCCCTGTTTTTTAATCCCTAACCGAGAATCACTCTCCATTATGCCACATACAAGAAGAAACACAAGAAACACAAGAAATACAAGAACTTCATCATCTACTGGGACTACCAACGAAGAAAACATTAGTGACTCTGAAACGAATACCCTGCATACTGCTCCTGGCCCCTCAACGGGAGGAGAACGCTTCCCAGAAGAAACCACAGAATTAGCGACACCTCCCGAGACAGCTGTGTTGGCTCCACAATATCATCGAGAAGCAATACAAATAGTTTCCGTTTTGCCAACGATCAGCAAGAACTCTTCGACTCCCTGAGACCGGAGGGAAAGGCCGAACTTAAACAAGAGGTCATCTAATTAAAGCAAAAAATGGATCTTATGGAATAGAAACAAAACGACCAGAATAGAATAGAATAGAATAACCTTTATTAATAATAATAGAATAAATACATTTTTTCAATTTACAATGACATGAATAATTGTGAAGCTCGACTATTTATTTTATTTTATTTAATTTGGCCCTTAAGCGTTAGGCTTTACTGGGTTCTTATTAAAAATAAGCAGCTAGTTGTTATTAATTAATAATAATAAAAAAATAAATAAGTAAATAAGTATTATTAATATTTAAAACATGTATTACAATATTAAACAACATTAATGGACAATATTAAACAATATTAGTGGACATTAATCCTAGATTTTTGTTAGTATGCCATTATTAATCGGGATTTCAACTTGGTTTTAAACAAATTTACATTCACAATATTTTTTATATCGGCATGCAAGTCATTCCATAGTTTCAATCCAATGAAAATGGGTAGTTTTTGAGATGAAGACAATCTAAATTGAGGTATAACAAGCTTTGATCTATTTCTGGTCTGATACAAGTGGATATCTTGATGAGTTACAAAATATCCATTTACCCATTGCAAATTAATGATTTTGTTCTTACACTTGTAAACAAAAATAAAATGTGCCAGTTTGGTTATATCGTTGAGCTTTAGTAGGTTTAGCTCTTTAAATAATGCACTAGAGTGATCAAGGAAATCAGCATCAGATAATAAATAACCTTATTGCTCGTTTTTGGATGACAAAGATACCATTTAATGCGTTGTTAGCGGAGTTTCCCCAAACATGGGTGCAGTGTTATATAAGGAAAAACAAGAGTATGATAAAGAGTCAATAAAACTTGTTTAGGGACTACATTTCTAAGTTTAAACATTATAGCAACCCTCCTTGAAATCTTTTTCGCGATATAATTTACATGATCACTCAATTGCAAATTCTTATCTAGCATTACACCAAGAAAGTTTGTTACAGTACACTCCTTTAAGGCGATTTCATTAACATTAACTTCATCAAGATATACATTTCTTTTATTAGTAAAAATCGTGAAATTTGTTTTACTGGTATTTAGGAAGAGTTTGTTGGTGGTCAACCATTTCATTACACTGATGAATTCTGAATGAAATATATTCTTAGCTGTATTAACATCTTTGCAAGAAAAAGAGACAGTTGTATCATCTGCAAACATTATGAAGTTCAGTATATCAGATGAACGAGGAAGGTCATTTATATATAATAAAAATAACAGTGGACCCAGAACTGAGCCCTGTGGCATACCATGTTTGACAAGCGCTTTAGTTGAGCAAACCTTATTTACTGATACAAAATGATATCCAGTGGACAAATAACTTTGAAACCAATCACTGATTGCTCCTCTGAAGCCGTAACAATATAATTTATTAAGTAGAATATTATGGTCTATTACATGAAACGCCTTACTCAAATCCATAAATACTGATATCATTATGTCTTTGTTCTCCTTAGCTATATTTACATTTTCTATAAGATTTAAAATAGCCATTTCCGTTGTTTTATTATTACGGAAGCCATATTGATTTGGAGATAATAAATTACACTGGTATACATATGAAATTTGTTTTGTCTGCTGTGAGGGTTTTTTCAACTCATATTATATAATTCGACCATGCTGAATTCGAAAATGACATTGGTTTTCCTCAATCAGGTCAGGTTTTTTCTCTATTGGCCATTTATTATAAGTCCAATTTTATCCCCAAATTTATTGATTTTTTTAGCTTAAACACTGTGGATACGAGTAATATTATAAGAACACTCGTGAAAAATGAAAACATTGTGTGAATAAATACTTTTATTCATACAATGAATATGGAAAAAAAGTTTATTGAGGAAGGAATGAAGTTTTTTTGGCTTTCCGTCTGTGTTTTTCTTCGGGCACGTCTCGCTTCAAACACCAGCAATAGTCCGCCAGCATATTGATATCCCAGTTTCCCTGGTACCTCTCTTCCATTATTTTGATATCTTGGTGAAATCGTTCACCCTGTTCCTCACTATAATCCCGCAATTTTCAGGAAAATAGTCCAAGTGGGACCACAAAAAGTGCATTTTATGGACATGCGCGACCCATGAGCTTTGAAAGCTTCCATCAAGTTTTCGACAACGGACTCGTATTCTGGACTTCTACGCTTGCCAAGAAAATCAGTGACAACTGATTTGAATGCCTGCCAGGCATTCTTCTCAGTTGGAGTCATTGCGTTTTCGAACTGAGTATCCTTGATCAAAGTTCGAATTTGAGGACCATCAAAAACCCCAGCATTTAGTTTAGCATCAGATATATGAGGAAATTTACTCTCGAGATATCGGAATGCTGAACCCTCCTTATTCATGATTTAATGAAATTTTTCATCAAGCCCAGCTTAATATGAAGTGGTGGGGGCAAAATTTTTGTTGGTGGTACAAGGGGCACTGAAAAGACATTATGCGACCCAGGTTCAAAATTCTCTCTGGATGCCCATTCACGCTGTGCATAGTGCTTCTCATCCGCTCGGCTATCCCATTTGCAGAGGAAACATGGGTATTTCGTGTATCCCCCTTGCATTCCCAATACAAATGCCACAATCTGAAAAAAAATGAAAATATTTAAAGAATTTAGAGAATTTGTTCTATCAGATAAAAAAATCTATGCATTGGACTGTATCACTTCTGTGGGGAAGTTAAGTGTTCTTATACGCTCTCAAATAACCTTTGGAAAAAACAACATAGTCAATAGCAATAGTTTACTTATGATATTAGTATTACCTTCAAATCTCCACAGATCCTTCAGTTATGTTGGTCGTATACGAGAGCATCCAGTAAAATTTTCATGTTATCGTAGCTCTCAGTAAGTTGTACGGAATGTGCTACAGGGACTGATGCAACCCTATTCCCAATGTTGAGAAGTACTGCTTTCAAACTTCGTTTAGACGAGTCTATAAATAGCCTCCATTCTGATGCGTTATATGGCAGGCCAAGGATTCGATTAGCCCCTCAACATTGCAGCAGTACACTAAGGAAGAGGTATTTTCGTGCACTGAAAAAACTTGCGGAATTCTCCCTCTCGTTTCCTATTACCAGGAGAATGTGTTCCCGTAGCCAGCAAGTTGTCCTCTCGAAGTCGTGAGCCCAAGATCTCGGGCAGCTAATTTGGAAAGTCCTAAATCCCTGGTAAGATCATTAAGTTTGGCCTGGTTGAGAGGCCTTGGCTCATTTGAAGCGGTGAGGTATATATTTTGAGGGTATATACGACGGACTGGTCATGGCATTGGTCATTGATTCAATCATCAGAATCATCGAAGTCGTCCAGGGTTTGAGGTGGGTCGGGTATTGGAATTCCAGACCATGGGGTACAGGTCTCATAGCAGAAGGAAATGTCAGGGTATACAACAACAATGTGTTTATTCTTCTGTTAACTCCTGAAAATAGAAACACAGAAACATGGATATAAAACTTGCATATGAAATGAAGAAGCATTCAGACAGTGGCGGCTCGTGAGGGAAGGCTGCGGTCTGTAAGATATGAAATAGGTCGATGGAGTCTGTATATTTCTTTCTTTTTCATTCATATTGTCCCTTCGGGGACAATATGAATGAAAAAGAAAGAAAATATACAATCATTGTATATGTAAATGTAACTTGTATAACAATATGTATGTGTAAATGTATTTTCTATAACAATATGTATATGTAAATGTATGATTACCATTATGGTGATATTATGCTATATATGGTGAATATTACATTATGGTGAATATTATGTCAAGTTTCATACGAGGATTTCAAAATATTTAAGAAAAATAAATTTATAAGCCCACCTTGGAGGTTTGTCATGCAGAAATAGCAATCTGTCACGTGATCCTTTCCTTCTCTCCAAATCATGGGAATTCCAAAAGGCAAAGATTTCGCTCTGCCTTTGCTCCATCTTCTCAAATTTTCAATGCACGTCTTGCAGCACATATGAGGGGCGAAATTTTTGTCCTGGTCCCCTAGCTTAATTCCAAAGTATGCTCTATACATTGTCTTCACAAATTTAGTGATTTGGGACTGGTTATTTGGCATGGTAACCGTCCCACATATGTAGCAGAATCTATTGGGATCATTTTTACACGCTCCATTCATTATGAAATATTTTATCTATATGCCTGAAAAGTAAAAAAAGATATTATACAAGTGAAACAAGTGATGATAGATGTTACTGTTCCAATTCCGCTTTCACAAAATCACGAAAAATTCTATTTTACTTATGAGGCCATAGCCGGATAACCTGAGCTGATTGAGAAAAACGGATTTCAGATTCGAAATCAGCAGGAAAAACTGTAAGAATCACTTATAAAACCCTTGACAGCAAAATTGATGCATACCACTGTTATAGGATTTTAAATATCGCTGCATTCTACTTTTTACAATTTTTTCAAAAACTTTGCTGAACACAGATAATGAACACACCGGCCTGTAATTTGTTGCTAGTGTAGGATCACCCACTTTAAAAAAGGGTGCTATACAACCAGTTTTTAGCGTTGATGGGAATATTCCTTGGGAAATACTTTGATTGATAATTTTAGCCAAAGTTACAGATATTTTATCTTTAACAAGTTTCAATATAGGTACAGGAATGTTATGAATGTTATTTTTTGTATTTTTTAACTTACCAATAATATTCTGGACCTCAGTAGAGGTAGCAGGAACAAAAGAAAATGAATTTAGTGGGCTGGGTAGCATATATTCTCAAAGCTGAAACATCTCTACCAAGATAAACACACTACTAAGCTGGTTATTAGTGGTGGTCCCTCTCTCCTTGCGGAAGCCCAGGACGAAGACCGCAAAGGGATAGTGATTGGGACTATCCCAACTATTCCGTCAACCAAGATATGATTATATTATTGAAGCATCGAGATTAGCATCGCGATTAGTCCAATTAAGTTCAGTATAAAGAGTGCCAACGTAAAGAAGGAAATTGTGTCACAATGTATACAAAAAGAAACCTGGTGTTTACGTGAATGAATACCTTACAAAATTTAAGCAAGATCTGTCCAAAAGGGTTCTAAAATTATAAAAGATTACCCAAATTACTTCCACTCGTGTTACGTGCGCAATGGTGTTATTTATGTGAAAGAATCGCACTCCAGTCAAAGACCACAGATTAATAGTGAAGGAGATCTAAATAACTATTTCCACGAAATAAAGGATCAGCCCCTTATCTAACTCGGGTAATTCTTACCACCGAATTCTATACTTACTTCTCTTTATATTATACAAATCTCCATAACCATACAGGACTAAACATAAAGAACCCATTACAAATATGTTTCATTTAACCGTTGATACTACTAGCACTGTTATTATTATTATTTCAATATTAACATTAATATTATTACTAACTACTGGGATAATTACAAGTACTAACTATTATTATTCTTAGCAGCGCAATTACCAGTATTATCATTATCATCGTATAGAGTATTATTATTATTATTATTAGTAGTAGTATTTTTGGCAGTATGGCTATACATTATTATTATTATTGATGCTATTATTATTTTTAGTAATGTAGGTAATACCTACTTCGTGATCTACTAATCAATAACTACAGAACAATGCAAGAGGCTTGTCGATTCGATGACACGTCGATTGGAGGCAGTAATCCGGCCAAAGGGTGGACCAACTAAATACTAAGACGCAGAGTTAAAAAGTGTTTGATAAAGGTTTAATATATTGGTATTACTCAATAAACATAATTAATATATTCAGTTTTTGTGTAAAACCTGACAAGATATTCTAATATTTTGGTATGTCGCTGTAGATTAATTTTTCACTATTTAATAAGGTTTTCCCCGTTTTTTTTTTTTTTAACTGGCGCACAGAGGTGTCTTTTTATCATAACGACGTTACAGATACTCGATATTCGTCATAAAGGTGCATAACTTAAAGATATTACAGTATCAAGGTCATGAGCACATTTGAGACAGTATTCTATTTTTTTTGGTTCGGAGTTGTAATATATATATATATATATATATATATATATATATATATATATATATATATATATGTCACTTGTGCATGTATGTATGTGTGTATGTATGCTTCCTGTAGCAACTGATGTGCACCATAAACTTGTATAAAAACAATAATAAATTGTAATATTGATATTATTATTGTTGTTGTTGCAGTTACTCTTGTTTCATATTGTCTATTCTACTACGCTACATATACTTAGTAATTCATTGACTGTAGCACTATTATATACGGTGTGTGTATATATATATATATGTGTGTGTGTGGTGTGTGTGTTATTATGTTACTCTCTGTATACGTTTTGCATGCTTTATATATGTGGCAAAGAACAATAAAATTATTATTATTATTATTATTGGTAGTAGTAGTAGTAGTAGTAGTAGTAGTAGTATTAAGTTGTACACGTTCTACAAGGTGTCCATAAAGTCACTCAAGTGAATATGATAATGACCACCACATTCACTTGCGTGACTTTATGAACACCCTGTATAACGGTTTACTTGCAGATGGAAATTTACCAGTCGGGGCAGTGTTTATTTACGTAGTCTCTTCGCTTTCTTCTGAATTTCGGGATAAAGGTACGAATGTAACAGGTTGTGGCTAATGAAAGGAAGGTACGATATTAAAAATTAGATTGACGTTTTTTAAATAAAACAGAAATAATGTGACAAAGTTGCCCGTTTCTAAAATGTGTTAAAAATTAAAAATTAAAAAGATATTGTTACTTATAACATCAAATCTTCAAACAGTTTTAAAATAAATATGGAATAGACCTTGGTAACCTTGGTTTAGCTTTCGCCCGAATTGTTCATTCTGACGAAGGTCAAGCTTTTCACTCCACCTTAGACCTACAGTTTAACGTGGAATCCGAACCACGCCCCACCAGCAGCAGCCCAGCACCTTAACCACTAGGTTACCCAGGATACCCATTTATCTATCAACCAATATTTTTGTTTACTGTGTGGAAGGATGAACAGCTGGGTCTTGCTGCGCGCCACCTCCCGTCACTAGGTCTCGATCCCGGGGCCAATGAATTAGTAGTCAGCGACGCTAACCACTACACCACCGAAGTTGGGTTGTGTATATATATATATATATATATATATTATATATATATATATATGATACCCACAGACCGTGCGTGGAACAAGGAACTCTTTAGGAAAATTAAATCCACTATAGTCCGAATAAGTAATGATGAGTGACAAACACTATAGTTTTTTTTCTTTTTCATGATTATGTGCCTTGAAAAGTGGACACTCAATTTTGCCAGATGAGGTTTAAGTTTTGGTTTTTGGCTAAAAATACAATAGTTACCCCTTTTTCTTTGATGTATTCAATCCGACGTGAATGCAACCAGTCTTTTGCTTATATTCAGGTTCTGTATATAGTTGGGCTGGGATGCTTTAAACCCTAGATCCTGTCCCAAAGCTGAATCCTATCTGCTTTGCAAATAGCTGGTGAGGGAAGCTATATTTTTGGGGCCTCTTTGCGAGTGACCCGTTACCCACGTTGGGCTAACATTATGGAAAAGAAAAACTATAGTGTTTGTCACTTACCATTACTTATTCGGATTATAGTGGATTTAATTTTCCCAGAAGAGTTCCTTGTTCCGTGCACGGTCTGTGTGTATCATAAAAAACCTCAGGGAACCATTCTGAGTTCAATTCCATATATATAACGAACGCGAAGAAACTTAATGGGATAAAAGTTTTCCGCGAAAACTGCACGACCGAAATAAACTCTTTTACGATATTTAAAGCAGAAAGAGACTACGAGAAGAAAATAAAAGAGGAAAGTGTGAATAAAGAACAGAGGAAAACGGAAGAAACGAAGAAAGGCGAAGTAGAAATAAATCAAATACTGTCACACAACGAGGCCGAAACCGCACAGACAAAAGAGAGTATAAAGACAACAGATAGTATAAAGGCAACGAAGGACATCAGTACAAATAGCACAATTAGGAAAAGACACCAGTGCAATCAAGAAAACGGAGTGAAACCGTCTCCCAATAAGGAGAAAAAAACAAAAGCCTCGTGTAAATATGGGGAAGGCATTACTATATACAGATATTATATAAAAGATAATTGCAGATATAAAAGAGGACAATGTATAATGTTATAATGTTATAATGTTTCTGACCAACAAACACCCTAGGATCCACTCATGGCTGGTCTACCTAACTATGTTCATAATTGTGTATTGTGCATGTCCTCCGTGGTGGCGGAGGGGACCTACAATTTTACGTGGGTTCCGAACCACAAAGCCTTAATTTTACTACTTAAACTATACTCAATCTATCAATATATGCGTCTAATCGAATTTAAACATGTTTATAGACGTGCTACCAATTACTTTTACCGGCAAACTATTCCAGCTATTTACTATTCTATGCGTAAAAAAGTTCTTGGCAACTGCTGTCTCGAACCTTCTACTTGTCAACTTACATCCGTTATTTCTAGTCCTATTATATTGAGATGTTTCAAAAAAGCTATCTCTATCTACGTTATCGAACCCATTCATAATTTTGAAAACCTGGATTAGATCACCCCTTAGCCTCCTAGTCTCGAGTGTAGTCAATTTTGACTCCTTAAGCCTATCCTCGTACGACTTCGACATAAGCGACGGAATCATCTTAGTTGCTCGTCTTTGAACTCTTTCGAGTTTGTCTATATCTTTTCGCATATGCGGATTCCAAAATTGGATCGCGTACTCCAAATGGGGTCTAACTCAATGATTTATAAAGAGGAACAATAATATCGCGTGATTTGTACTCAAAATTCCGAGCTATAAAACCTAACACTTTGTTCGCTTTATTGACCGCTGCTGTACTTTGTTTCGCTACTTTTAAATCACCAGTGACTATAACTCCTAAATCTTTTTCCTACTCTACGCTTGCTAACTCCTTCCCTGACATACTATACACAAAATTACCGTTACGCGAACCTATATGTAAAATTTTGCACTTATCGACGTTAAATCTAAATTGCCATGTGACTGACCAATCGACGATTTTATTCAGATCTTCCTGGATTTTACCTCTATCTTCGTCATTAATCGCCCTACCACCCAGCTTCGTGTCATCCGCAAACATTGAAACTGTACTGACTAGGCCGACATCTAAATCGTTAATATATATAAGAAAAAGCAAGGGGCCCAATACCCTGAGGAACGCCACTCGCTACATTAGCGCAACACGACTCCTCTCCATCAACGACCACCCTCTGTTTCCTACCTCGCAACCACTCTTCTAGCCAATTTATTATTACACCCCTGATTCCATGAGCCTTAGTTTTTTCAATGAGTCTTTTGTGCGATACGGTGTCAAACGCTTTTTGAAACTCTAAATACACTACATCAACCGCCCGATGACTATCGTAAACTTCAACCACGCTTTGAAAAAATTCTAAAATATTAGTTAAGCAAGATTTGTTTCGCCTAAAACCGTGCTGAGTATTTCTAACCAAGTTATGCAATTCTAAGTGTTCGACTATACGATCCCTAATTATTGATTCCAGTAGCTTACCTACAACAGACGTTAAACTGATTGGCCTATAATTTCCCGCCGCACCTTTATCGCCTTTCTTAAAGATAGGTGTTACGTTTGCTAACTTGAAATTATCTGGTACGCACCCCTCAGAAATAGACGCATTAAAAATCTTTGTTAGCGGCACAACAATGCTATCTTTTAATTCTTTTAGTTGTATGGGATATATGGAATCCGGCCCCGGTGATTTACGCATTTTCATTTTATCAATATAGCGCATTACCTCCCCTTCACTAACCACAATATTATCCAAAATATTACCATTATCAAAAGGTATTATGTCTATGACCGTAGGGATATTCGTTACATCTTCTATAGTAAAAACTGACGTAAAAAATTCGTTTAGCAAGGTAGCCATTTCCTTGTTTTCAGAAACTAGCTCTCCGTTAACATTTTTCAACGGCCCCAAGACACTTTTTACTGGATTTCTATTGTTGACGTATTGAAAGAATCGCTTGGGGTTTTCTTTACCGTCACGAGCTATGGAGATTTCAAATTCGCGCTTGGACTTTTTTATTACACTTTTCGCTTCACGCCTTAGAGATATGTAGTTGTTTCGTAACCACAAATTGTCTTTATCGCACTTATGTAGCCTATAAGCCCTATCTCTACTCTTTATAATGTCTCCTACTCTAGAAGTAAACCACAAGGGCTTGTTGTTTACTTTCGCACGCTTAATTTTGTACGGTACACATTCCTCATTTATAGTCCTAAATACTGTTTCAAACGATTCCCACATTAGTTTTGCGTTGGAGATCCCCATTACGTTTTCCCAATTGACGTGTGACAATTATTTCGAAATTTACAAAAGTCTGCGTGCTGGAAGTTAGGAATTTTAGTCGAGTTAGCTGGTTTCGAGTGACTTACTGAGAGGACAAACTCTACCATATTGTGATCGCTATTGCTTAACGGTTCTATTACTTGAAGATCAGTGATTAGCCTATCTCCGTAGTTATTACTAAATCTAAAATACTGTCCAACCTCGTAGGTTCCCCAACCTTTTGAATAAGAAAGCTATCCTCGAGAAAATTAACTAAACGATTACCTTCCGCGTCTCCCTGCATTGTATCGTAATTCACGTTGGCGCAATTAAAGTCACCCATAACTAAGCCTGCTCACTACCTATTATTCTCTTTAGTTCACGATATAACGCTTCGTCCGTATCAGCTGTTTGATTAGGGGGCCTATATATAACCGCAACAACAAGTTTGAAATCGTTCAATTTAAGTTCTGCTATAGTCGAATCTATCGGTTCTGGAATTGTGTGCTTTACTTCTATAACGTTCGCAATATTATCTTTGATATACAACATAACACCGCCTCCTCGCCTACCTATTCTGTTTTTAACAAAAAGTCTATAACCTCTAATTTGATACTCCCCTACAAAGTCACGTGTTTCAGTGCTAAGCCACGATTCATTTATCGCAATTAAATCATAGTCTTTACAAGCAATTAAAGAAAAAAATTCGTTTATTTTATTTCGTAGGCTACGAGCATTTAAGGATAGAACCTTCAAATTGTTTGTAATTGCGACACCTTCGCGAGCGCAGGGGAAATTTGTGGAAATTACGCTGGGACCGTTCGAGTTACGGCAGCCTGAAAAGAAGAGACAGTATTATGAAATAGTCTTCCTAAACGCGCAGCTCCAACGTCATTAAGATGAAGTCCATCTCCGAGGAACAAGTCCCTCCTGCCGTAGAAACTGTTCCAAAAATTCGCAAAATGCACTCCTTCCTGTTGGCAAAGAGACTTTAGGTTATTGTTGATATAGGTCGCCTTGCTGTAGAAATCGCTACGTTGGATAATTCGAGGAAGTATACCTGTTAAAACAATCTTATTAGTTTTTTCCTTTAGTCGCTCTAGTAAGTCCCTGTACCTAGCCAGCAGTTCTTCCGATCTAGAATTTAAAACGTTATTAGTACCGACATGAATAACATACGTTGTGTCCTCAGAGGTTCCGTCTGTAAAATGGTCAACACTATTAGTTATATCCTCCACCCTTGCACCAGGGTAGCAGTAACGGCGCCTACGACGAGGGTTTCTCCCACAGAATTCCTCGAGCTGCCCTCGAACAATGGAATCGCCAACGAGTCGTATTTCCGGTTCATCAGCATCTTCGAAACCTAAAACAGAAAACTTATTGTTTGTTATTACTGGTAGACAAGTCTTAGGTTTTCTCAATGGGGCTCCATTACGCACTCGAACGAAGGGTTGGGAACTAGGGGAAGAGAGAGGGCTATTAGTACTATTTATATTATTAGTAGAAACTGAGGCAGGAGGGGTCGTAACTGGAGTCTCAAGGGATTCTAATTTTGCCGTCAGGAGCATCACGCTTTCTTCAAGCCTCACTCTGGCCTCCCTCTCACGTTCTAACTCGTTCCTCAGGACTTCCATGCTTGAGCACCACCTGCAAACTAACTGTTCATTATTATTAGCCATTGTAAACGCGTAAGCGGCAAATTTCCCTTCACAGCGACTGCAAGTACTTGACGGGGGTGCCATGCTCTTAATTAATTAAAAAACAAAAAACAAAAAACGAGCGTTTGGAAATTAATAAATTACAACGTAGGTCTACCGCGTGCTTATTGTGCCGTCACCTGCGCAAACCCGCAAAAATGTTCTTGAAACGCAGAAACAGGTTCTTGTAACACAAATTTATACTAAATGAATATATAATTAAGCTACCGACGAAAGATCTGTAAAAGAAAAAGTATTAATAAAACTTATCTGTCCGCTATTCGACCGACTTTTTCTTTCCGTTTTTCCTTTTTCCCACGGTGGGTGACCACACTCTACTTGATCCCGAAGGAAGGGAAAATGAACCTTATGAAACCTCGTTTTGTAGATGAAACAAAAAAGGCAAACAAGGGAATTTCAACCTTATGAAACCGCGTTTAGTAATAGATTCGAAAAACAAACAAGGCAAACAAGGGAATTTCAACCTTATGAAACCTCGTTTAGTAATAGATTCGGGAAACAAACAAGGCAAGCCACGTGCACTAGCCTTGGTTTAATCAAATAATATAGTAATGAATAAAGTCAATAAATGAAATATATTCATTAATGGATGATTAGTAACACGAAGTAATTTAGTTAAGAATGCACCAAACACTATTTTTTTAAAGACACTTCAACGAAAACCACTTATTCAATTGGTAACACTAGACACTCGATAAAACACGTCTGTTCACAAGGAAAGACTGATCACTTCTGATATGAACTGATCACTTCTGATATGTATATATGAACATCCCCCAATATGCAATTTCTTCTATAATAATGGTCATTGTAAATTTGGAGACATGCAAGTTCTACCACCCGGATATCTGCAGGACTTACGCAAAATATGGAACCTGCAAATACGGGAAAAAATGCTACTATCAACATCTCCCGACGAACCCAAAGGACAAAGTTTAAAGAGCAATAGGAATAACAATAACAATAGGAATAACAATGGGAACACAATAAGCGAACAAAAATCTTTTTTCAACATAGCAGACACGATACGGCTGCTAAATGTCATCCAACGCATGCAGTTGACACAGCTGGAAACCCCCGAGCCAAACCGCTTCCGGGCAAGAAGCTACCAGAACAGGTAGGCTGAAATGGATTTCTCTCAGAGGACCATAGGGCAACGAAACAAGTGATACCGAAGGAAAACGAACTTGAAATGCACAAGGGCAACGAAAAACAAAGAAAATAAATATTGTCCTCACTAATATTCAAGGAATAAGACCAAACCAATCACTCAACAAAGTTTCGTACCCGAAGGGATTTATAGACGAAACGAGGGCGGACATCGCATGCCTCACAGAAACTTATCTTTAGGATTGCCAAGGAAATTGTAAAAACTGCGAACACAGTATTGATAAGAAGGAGATAAATATAGAGGGTTTCAACTTAATAAGAGCGGATAGAACAGCGAGACGTAAAGGTAGCTGTGCTATATATGTACATGAAGGTCATATGACAGAGACGGTAATAAGTAAATCAAACAGCTTTGTGGAACTCCTAGCAGTGAAAATAGAAAAATTAAACGTGATACTGATAGTCATTTAGAGACCTCCAAACACTCCAACCGAAAAATTCTCGGAGGCCACTGATGATATCAGAAACCTAATAAAGGCCATAAATCTTCCATCCCCAAAAAAATGATCTGCGGAAACTTCAACGTCCCATTTAGAAAATATAAAAAGGTGATAAGAATATATATATATATATAATATATATATATATATTATAATATATATATATATATATATATATACTGTATGTATATATATATATATATATATACAGGGCGTCCCAAAAAAATGTATACACACTTTAAATAATTATAAAGGCAGTGTTTATTAAAATACATTTCATTTTCAAAATTTAATAGAATCTACAGACATTATTTAATTGTTTTGTCAACGCCTGTTTTCAAACTGACGTCCGTTCTGATCCAGGCACTGCTGATAACGCGAAGCAATGGAATCGCAAACATCACGAAACATTTCGTTTGGTATTTGTGTGCATTCTCGTTCAATGGCTGCTCTCAATTCAGCGACTGTTGCAGGTTTTATAGCGTAAACTTTGTCTTTTAAGTATCCCTATAAAAAAAAGTCTAGTGGTGTGAGGTCTGGTGAACGCGGAGGGTATTCTACGAAACCCCTTCGTCCAATCCACATCCACATCGTGCCAAGTACCACTCGCAATACTCCACTCTTCGGTCCGGATCATCTTCATTAATAGCATGGACTAATCTTGGAATGTAACTTTTCCATTGACAGCGCTTCAAAATGCGTTGGACAGACGATTCTGAAATTCCTACCTCACGACTCGCTTGCTGCACAGATTTTCTTGGACTTTGGTGATACGTTTCCAGTACTCTTTCTTGCTTTGTGGGGCTTGTCGATGTCCGTGGTCTTCCGGAACGCTTCTTGTGGACATTCTGAACAGTTCCATCGGCTTCAAACTTATCTCTAATTCGAGTGATGGTAAGTCGCGTTGGTGGATCTGTTTGAAACTCCTTCCTAAACTGTCTTTGCACTTCAACTGCGTTTTCACAGGATGTGGATATTTAGTTAATCTATCAATATAATATAGAATTATGAATATATGACATAATCTTTCAAATTTCGTGATATTACTATTATGGCAGGCAATGCATAAGAATTAAAATTAATATTAATGTTTTCATTATGATAAAAATAATAACTTTCTCAAGAGTTTCAGCCACAGAAAATTCAATGAAACAAGTTTCATTCAATTTTCTGTGTTACCAGGTATTTATATTTTGAGGTTTATATATTTGTTTGTTCATTAATAATTAATACTTTACATGAAATGTGCATGACTGGGCCTGATAAGCTACTTTATAAGCTAATTTAATTGTAAATTGCATAATTTATTAGAGGTAATATCCGCATAACATCCTCAGTCAGAAGTGCGGATGCGGATGTTAAAAATGATGCGGATGCGGATGCAGATATCCGGTCCACCACTAAATATATATATATATATATATATATATATATATATATATATACAGTATACATATATACGCCACGACAAGAGGGGAGGGAGGCACAAGAGAAGCTCAGGAGCAAGCAAAAATGCTGATGGCTCTCACAAATGAATTTATGCTGACACAGGAGATAACAGAAAATACCAGAGAAAATAACTGCCTAGATCTGGTATTTACGAATAACACGAACTTGATTGCTGACATAAAAATAACCCCATCCATTATCTCAGACCACATCTTAATCGAGATATCAACAAATATGGCGACAACATTAAAAGACAATACACATATTGAGGAAAGAAGCAAATTTGGGGCCTTTAACTTAAACTCCAAGACTATAAATTGGGAAGCAATCAGATCGTACATGGCTCAAATAGATTGGAGAACAGTTTTAGAGAATAAAACAACTGAAGAAATGCTAACAACGTTGGAAGAAAAGACGCTAAGAATTTTAGAAAAATATGCTCCAAAATCACAGGCAAAAGGAAAGAGCTGGCTAGAGAGGCAAAAGAGAAGAATATTCCGCAAAAGAAAGAGAGTGGAGGCGAAGTTAGCCAACTGCAGAGATAATGCCAAGAAAGTAATATAAGAAAAACTGGAGGGTATCGATAGGGAAATACAAACCCTGATTAAGGACCATACAGAGAGGGAAGAGGAAAAAGGCGGTAGAAGCAAAAAAGAAAAATCCCAAATACTTCTTTAGCTACGCGAAAAGGAAAACAAAAACGCGCGCCGCTATTGGGCCCTTAAGGGAGAGAAATAATGAACTAACCGACGATCTGAAAGAAATATCTGAAACATTGAGAACCCAGTATGAATCAGTTTTCAGTACCCCAAAAAGTGACGAAGCGATACTTGACATAGATGCATTCTTTGAAGAGAAATTGCAAGGGGAGTGTATAACAGGCTTTGATTTTACCCCAGAAGATGTAGCGAGAGCTATAGAATAAGTGAAACTACATTCAGCTGCAGGTCTGGACGATTAGAAGCATTATTGATTAAAAACTGTAAAAATGAAATAGCTACACCTTTATACTGGATGTGGAGAAGATCCCTAAACACTGGGGAAATACCGAACATCTTGAAAAGAGAAAACATTGTCCCTATATATAAAGACGGGGATAGATCTCAAGCAAAGAACTATAGACCAGTGTCATTGACTTTCCACCTCACCAAAGTATTTGAAAGAATAATTAGAGAGAAAATGTACAATTTCTTGGAGACACTGGAAAGATTCAACGAAAATCAGCACGGATTCCGATCAGGTAGATCATGCCTATCACAACTAATTGAACACTATAACAATATTCTAGATACACTGGAAGTCAGTGACAACTACGATGTCATATACACTGGTTTTGCTAAAGCTCTCTGACAAAGGTGATCATGGTACAATAGCACATAAAATGAAATATATGGGAATAACAGGCAAATTGGGAAAATGGATTTACAACTTCAGAGAACGTCTACAGGTCGTCAAAATTCAAGGTATTTCATCATCAGAATTGAAGTACGCAGCTCTGTACCACAGGGTACAGTAATGGCCCCACTCCTGTCATTATCATGCTAACAGACATAGACAGCGAAGTAAACAGCAACAGTATAGTAACATCCTTTGCAGACGATACAAAGATCAGCAGAAAAATCAGAGATGTAAATGAAGTAGAGGCCTTGCAGAGGGACACGAACAAAATACACAAATGGTCAGAAGACAACAACATGATATTTAACACCGAGAAATTTCAGCTTTTGAGATAAGGTAGAAAAGAGGAACTTAAAAAGACTGCATGTTTTGCTCCAGATAGAGAGGAAATTCAGAGAAGCACGAAAGCGATCGATATTGGGGTAATAATGACTGATGATGCGAAGTTGGAGACACAAAATCAGATAGCGATAAATAAAGCAAAATGAGTCGCGGGAAAGGTACTAAGGACGTTCAAAAGAAGGGACAGGACAGTAATGATTCCCCTGCTGAGAACACTGATTATACCAAAACGTGAATACTGCTCAGTCTTGACGTCTCCATACAAAAAGGAAGAAACTAATAGACTAGAAGAAACGCAGAAACATTTCACAGCAAAGATTGATGGCTGCAAAGAGCTCATCTACTGGGAAAAACTCCGTAAACTAAATTTGTAGTCCATGGAAAGAAGAGAGAGGTACATCATAATCTACATATTGAAAATGATCGAAAAACTGGTACCACACCTCAAACTAAACCCAATTACCATTCAGACAACACTGGAAAATAGAAAAGGCAGGATGTGTAGTGTTCCCAAATTAAAGGCTCGACAAGGGACCTCTTCAACACTGCAGGAAAATAGCTTGGTTGTCAGGGGGCCAAGACTTTTTAACCAGCTTCCAAAGGACCTCAGAAATGTTACAGGGGTCAAAGTTGAAGTCTTCAAGAGAAGACTAGCTGCCTGGCTTAGGACGGTAACAGGTGAGCCGAGTGTACCTGGCTATGTACGGTGGAGAGCGCGAGAAAGCAACTCGCTCCTCCACCAAGCCACGCCTAAAGGCGGGGTCACCAGCTTGACCCTTCGGGTGAAGAGAGACCAACACACGGAACATCAACGAGGTTAACGAGGTATATACAGTATGTATATATATATATACACACTCGTATATATACACACTGTGTATGTATATATATATATATATATATATATATATATATATATATATGTGGTATTTCTGGCTCTTTTCAATGGTGGGGGCCCTATATTACAACCAATAAAATGTTGTAATAATGCTTTTATGTTTTATGCATACTTGAATAAACATAATTTGAATGTATAACGTAATAAGAAATATATGGTGGGGCCTAGCCCGACATGCCGCAAAAGACCGAATGCAACATATATATATATATATATATATATATATATATATGATGAATAAACCACGAAGGAAAGGAAACACAAAATGGTGCTCAAGCGCTTTCGTCTAATGACATCCTCAGGAACACTGAAGTATATAAAAAGGTTAAGCCTATATATAGGTTACAGAAAGAAAAAAAGAAAATAAATAACATACATACACACACACACACACATATATATATATATATATATATATATATATATATATATATACATACATATCTATATATACAAATACATACATACATACATACATACATATATATACAATAAACAGAGAAGTAAAAATAATAAAAAAAATTAAAAATTAAAACCTTAAAGGATTACCAATGAGGCGTACAGATTGTAAGGAAAAATATCGATTTTTAGCACAAGATCAAATGGATTATAAAAATACAAATTTATACTGGGACTCTGCCGGTTTTAACACAATGCTGCCTATGGTCAGGTTTCGATATAAAAAAAAAAAAAAAAAAAAAAAAAAAAAAAATGCAAATTAAAAGTTAATCGATTTTTAGCACAAGATCAAATGGATTATAAAAATACAAATTTATACTAGAACTCTGTCCGGGTTTTAACACATTTCTGCCTATGGTCAGGTTTCGATATATATAAAAAAAATAAAATGCAAATTAAAAGTTAATAAAGTAGAAGACAAGTTTACCAAAGATTTAATGTTTTACACTTCTTATCTAAGTCTGCTTTAAAGGAATTCAACATAACAGGATCGAGTTGAAAAAGACCTTTGCTTATGTTGAAGTTATTTGAAAGTTGGATAATGGCAGACTCAAGAATATTTCTATTAACAATGTTGCTTGAATGGAATAAAACTGAAGCATTATTCCAACAAGGCAAAACGAACTTTCTATCGTGTCAATATTAACACTCGTACTTTGTCAAAAAATATTTTAGTACTTCCATTTTTCCCGGGCTTTTTAGGCATTGCTAATGTACTTAAACTTTTGGATATTAATGTAGTATTTTCATATAACAATATTGTGAAAAATATCATAGTAAAAAATAGCCCTACCAATAATTCAGGCATTATCTATAAAATTGGTTGTAAACAATGTGATTCCTTTTACATAGGTCAGACGGGAAAGGATTTGCACACACGTATAAAACAGCATCAATATTCCGTTGGAACAGGACAGTTGTCCAGTGCCCTTTTTGTCCATTTGTCAGAGTTAGCCCACTGTATTGATTGGAATAATGCTTCAGTTTTATTCCATTCAAGCAACATTGTTAATAGAAATATTCTTGAGTCTGCCATTATCCAACTTTCAAATAACTTCAACATAAGCAAAGGTCTTTTTCAACTCGATCCTGTTATGTTGAATTCCTTTAAAGCAGACTTAGATAAGAAGTGTAAAACATTAAATCTTTGGTAAACTTGTCTTCTACTTTATTAACTTTTAATTTGCATTTTATTTTTTTATATATATCGAAACCTGACCATAGGCAGAAATGTGTTAAAACCCGGACAGAGTTCTAGTATAAATTTGTATTTTTATATAATCCATTTGATCTTGTGCTAAAAATCGATTAACTTTTAATTTGCATTTTTTTTTTTTTTTTTTTTTTTTTTTTTTATATATCGAAACCTGACCATAGGCAGCATTGTGTTAAAACCCGGCAGAGTCCCAGTATAAATTTTGTATTTTTATAATCCATTTGATCTTGTGCTAAAAATCGATATTTTTCCTTACAATCTGTACGCCTCATTGGTAATCCTTTAAGGTTTTAATTTTTAATTTTTTTTATT
Source organism: Bathynomus jamesi (assembly GCA_023014485.1). NCBI lineage: Eukaryota > Metazoa > Arthropoda > Malacostraca > Isopoda > Cirolanidae > Bathynomus > Bathynomus jamesi. The sequence goes on from JAJOZX010000717.1 coordinate 1,013,405, forward strand.
ATTTTTACTTCTCTGTTTATTGTATATATATGTATGTATGTATGTATGTATGTATTTGTATATATAGATATGTATGTTATATATATATATATATATATGTGTGTGTGTGTGTATGTATGTTATTTTTTTTCTTTTTTTCTTTCTGTAACCTATATATAGGCTTAACCTTTTTATATACTTCAGTGTTCCTGAGGATGTCATTAGACGAAAGCGCTTGAGCACCATTTTGTGTTTCCTTTCCTTCGTGGTTTTATTCATCATAAATATTTTTCACGTGTTACCTTCGTGAAATAATTTTCATATATATATATATATATATATTTCACATACTACATAATCTTTTCAAAATTAAAAACAAAAATGGCATCAACTTCAAGAGCCTCGGAGTCCACTGGGGAGGGGATCATAAATGTCCCACTTCTGGTTACCCCCCGGCTGCTGATACCTGGAACGCAGACCCGGGCAGCGGGGATGGATCTGCTACCACCCATTCGAGATTTTCTGGACCTCTACCTGATTCATTTTTTTTAAACTCCTGCAACATTCGTGGCCTTTTCTCAAATTTTCAATCTGTCGACCACCAACTCTACTCCTTTAAACCTCATCTTCGTTTCCTCACTGAAACTCAGGTGTCTGGGACGACTGACAGCAACCACTTTCCTCTACCCCGTTTTTTTTCTCTATACTCAATTTCACTCCAAAAGTGGATGTTGCATTGGCCCTATATGTACGCAGTGACCTAACTTGTTCTTGTATTCCTGAACTCGAATCTTCAGAATTCTATACCCTCTGGCTACGGCTTACATGCCATTCTCAAACTAACTACATCTGCGCTGTTTACCTTTCTCTTAATTCTACTGACTAAAAATTCTTCGACTACTTCACTTCCAAAGTGGAATACATTCTTTCCCGGTCTCCACTTGCTGAAATCTCCATTTTAGGAGATTTCAATGTTCACCACCACCTTTGGCTTTCTTACCATTTCCCTGACATCCCTGGTGAACTAGCTTACAACTTTTCTATCCTAAATGACCTAGTGCAGATTGTACAGCACCCTACTCGTATCCCCAATCGCCTTGGAGAAAAGCCCAACATTCTGGATTTATTTCTTACCTCTTATCCTTCTTCTTACTCTGTGAAACTTTTCTCTCCGTTGGGCTCCTCTGATCACAATCTTATATCTGTTTCCTGTCCTATCTCTCCAATTCGGCCTTTAGATCCTCCCAAGTGAAGGCGCCTTTGGCAATTCGGCGCCGCTGATTGGGAAGCCCTTAGGCAGTACTTTTGTGATTTCCCGTGGAATGATTACTGCTTCTGTGGCTGGGGCCCTTCTGGGTTTGCTATGCGCATCGCAGAGGTGATATTCTCGGGCATGGAGGCGTACATTCCATATTCCTTTCCTACTGCTAATGCAAAAAAAACCTTGGTTTAATTTTACTTGTTCTAATGCTATCCGCATCAGAGAGGAGGCTTTCAGAAGGTACCGTCGCCATCCAACGCCTGACTCTCACTTAGCTTATATTTCTGCCCGGAATCGTGCGAAATCTGTTCTTCGACTCTGCAAAAATTCTTTCATCCGACAAAAATGTGAAAATCTATCCAATTATAATTCTTTTCGCTGTTTCTGGCATCTAGCTAAGAACCTCTTCAATAACTTTACTTCCTCTTCTTTCCCTCTTCTTTTCCATTCCGACGGCACAGTTGCTGTTTCTTCTCCTAACAAAACTGAACTATTCGCTCAAACTTTCGCTTACAATTCAACCCTGGACGATTCCGGTGCTGTTCTCCCATCTCCTTCCCCCTCTGACTTTATTATGTCTGAAATTAGAATCTCTTCTAAAGATGTTTTTTCTCCACTATCTGGGCTCAACTCTAGGAAGGCGTATGGTTCTGGTGTTCCGCCTGTTGTTCTTAAGAACTGTGTTTCTGTGGTGACACCCTGCCAAGGCAAACTCTTTCGTCTTTGTCTCTCATCTGGTACTTTTCCTTCCTACTGGAAGTTCGGTTTCATTCAGCCTGTCCCAAAGAAGGGTGACCGCTCTCACTCCTCCAACCATCGTCCAATTGCTTTGATTTCTTTGACTTTCTAAAGTTTTTGAATCTATCCTTAATAGGAAGATTCTTAAACACCTTTCTCCTCACAATCTTCTTTCAGATCGTCAGTATGGATTCTGCAAGGGACACTCTACTGGCGATCTTCTTGCATATCTCTCTGACTCTTGGTCATCCTCCTTTCAGGGATCTCGGTGAAACTTTTGCTATTGCGCTAGACATATCAAAAGCTTTTCATAGAGTCTTCGGTTTCTATCCTTCTATCTGTGCCTTCATCTCTAATTTCCCTTCTGGCCGATCTATAGCTGCAGTTGTAGATGGCCACTGTTCTTTTCCTAAAGCTATTAACAGTGGTGTTCCTAAGGGTTCTGTCCTGTCCTTCACTCTTTTCCTTTTATTTATTAATGATCTTTTAATTCGCACTTCCTGTCCTATTAACTGCTATGCCGATGATTCCACTCTTCACTTCTCCACCCGCTTCCCAAAGCGTCTCTCTCAACAGTCACTCCATGATTCGCGTGGGGCGGCTATGGAGCACCTGACCTCTGATCTTTCTGCTATATCTGATTGGGGCAGAGAAAACCTTGTGGCTTTCAATGCCTCAAAAACTCAGTTTCTCCATTTGTTTACTCGTCACAATCTTCCACACGACTATCCCCTTACCTTCAACAACACACAACTCAATCCTTCCTTTTCTCTTATCATTCTTGGCGTTTCCTTTTCTCGTGATCTTTTCTGGAAAGATCATACATACTTTTTTTCTAAAACAGCTTCTAAGAGGTTAGGTGTGCTGTGCCGCCTCCGCGGTTTCTTCACCCCGACTCAGTTCCTGTCTCTGTACAGGGGTTTTGTTCGTCCCTGTATGGAGTATGCTTCTCATGTGTGGGGTGGTTCAACCCACACAGCAGTACTTGACTGGGTGGAATCAAAGGCTTTTCGTCTCATCAATCCCCCGCCTCTTACTGATTGTCTTCAATCCCTCTCTCTTTGCCGCAATGTTGCCTCACTCTCTCTTTACTATCGCTATTATAACGGACATTGCTCTTCTGAACTCTCTAACTGCATGCCTCTTCCTTTAAGGAGAGGACGCAGTACCAGACTTTCTACACTTTCTCATTCATGTTCTGTCCAACTATCTAATGCAAGGGTTAATCGGTATTTTTAGTCTTTCATCTACTCAACTGGTCAACTCTGGAACAATCTTTTTGTAATCCATTTTTCCTCCTGTCTATGACCTGCTATCTTTCAAACGCAGAGTGTCTAGGCATCTCGACAACCCCGGACCTTGATTTTGGCTCTCTTCTTCTTCTATAGGAGGGGTGCTTTTGCGGGCATTTGCCCTTGGCCCTTCCTTCCTGTATAAAAAAAAAGAGGTAATGAGAAAATACTTCGAAAAAATTAGAAAACCTGGAAACTAGAATGTTCCTTTTCAAAAACTTTGTACAGGAATTTGGGTAAACACAACACACACACACACCACACACACACAATATATATATATGCAGAGAGAGAGAGAGAGAGAGAGAGAGAATGAAATTTTACAATAAAAAAAAGAAATGCTTTTCGTGTATCTCATTTGAAAATTCATTATCAGAAAGGGTGATAAAATTACATTCCTCTAATCACGCTTCTGTGAATAGTAATTGAATAGTAATCTCTTAAAAAGGTTGACATTGGCTGTATCGCCTTTGTCAGAAAGAAAGGTTTTTCTATAGGGTTTTTATTTTATAAGTCTCTCTCTCTCTCTCTCTCTCTCTCTTAGTAGAAATCGCATTAGAAGGGACCCCAGCGGTGCGATGCGGACCTCCGACGCGGACATCGTAAATGTGCTCAATGAGTACTTTGCAGGAGTGTTCACCAGGGAGGACACCCGCATCATCCCCGAGCCAGTTGTCAGGCACAAAGGTGCTCGCCTGGAGAGTGTTCAGTGTACCGCGACAGACGTTGCCGATAGAATAGACAAACTGAACGCGTTTAAGGCTCCTGGGACAGACCAGTTCCTCCCCAGAGTCTTGCGGGATGTGCGCTACCACGTGGCTCCCCACCTGGCTACAGTCTTCAACAAATCGTTGGAGACGGGCCAGGTGCCTGGTGATTGGAGAGAAGCCAACATAACCCCTATCTTTAAGAAAGGGGATCACGAAAGTCCAGGGAACTATCATCCCATTAGTCTCACTTCGGTCGTAGATAAATTATTAGAGGGGATAATAGCAGATAGGGTCGTTGACCATTTGGATTCCTACATGCTGCTTGGGGACTCCCAACATGAGTTTAGACGGCATAGGTCGTGTCTCACCAACCTGCTTGAGTTTTTCCAAGTCATGTGGAGTAGGGTGATTGATATACGTTATCTCGACTTTCAGAAAGCCTTTGATAAGGTACCTCACCACCGGCTAATGGCCAAAGTCCGCGCGCGCAGGGTATCGATGGGAAAGTAGGTGGCTGGATTGGAAACTGGCTGAAGAATAGGCGGCAGAGGGTTGTAATTAAAGGGGCTACCTCGGGTTGGGCCTCGGTCACTAGGGGGGGTTCCTCAGGGTTCCGTTTTGGGGCCACTGTTGTTTATCATTTACATAAATGATATCGACGCTGGCATCGTCAGTAGGATCGCCAAGTTCGCTGATGACGCCCGAAGCGATCAAGCAACTGCGTGCGGACCTACGTAGGATAGAAGAGTGGTCCGAAAAACGGCAAATGCAGTTTAACTTTGGTAAATGCAAGGTGATGCACATTGGCTACGCCAATCCCAAGTCGGACTACTCCATGTTGCGGAGTAATATCGAGGCCACTGATTTGGAAAAGGACTTGGGTGTGCTCATTAGCAGCGACCTTAAGTTTACCAAACAGTGCGTAGAGGTAAAAGAAAGCCCAGAAGCTGTTGGGTTATATCAGGAGACAATTTCGATTTCGGAACAAGGAGACTTTGCTCTCTCTGTACAATTCCCTGGTTCGGCTGCATCTGGAGTACGCTGTGCAGTTCTGTCACCACCCTCAGCCAAGATATTGACAAGCTGGAGCGAGTGCAGGCGAGGGCCACAAAGTTAATCCCTTCTGTTAGGCATATGGGCTACAATCGACGCTTACACGCCCTGAATTTGTTTTCGCTGGAAACTCGGAGGCTGCGCGGTCAACTCATCGAGGTTTACAAGCTCTTACACGGGTTCGATGATGTCGATTTTGGAAGCATGTTTAGTTTAAATGATAACTCAACTCGCAACAATGGTTGAAAGTTTGATTTGAAACGGTTTAGCACTACTATTTGTGGGAATTACTTTACCTATAAGATCTGTGACACGTGGTACAGGCTACCTTCAGAAGTTGTGAAGAGTTCCTCTGTGGATCAGTTCAAGGAAAGGTTAGACCAAATCTTGCACACCATTTGAGGATGTGTGTTACTGTCTTCTCGGGTGGCTGTTCGAGAAGCTAGCTCTAACAATGTCTAGGAATTTTTCCCTGGAACCCGTTGCCATTGGTACCTCCTCGGTATGGGTCGCAAGGCCTTTTGAGGTACTTCTTCTCCTTGTAACTCTCTCTCTCTCTCTCTCTCGCAATCCACCTACCTGTTTGCTAAAGCTACACGAATCTTTGTGATTTTAGAGCGAAATGAGAGATTCAAAACAGAGAAGAGATTTGCACTGCTTTTTCTTCCGTATCGACACTTCCCAGAAACAATGATAATTCTTTAAAAGTTATAATATACTTCACTGAAGCTACTTTTTAAATTTCAGCTTCTGAACTGATGTAAAATTATCTTTTTGAACCCTTAAATGTATAATAAAAAAAATGCTTTAAAAAGATTTGAAATATATGTAGCGGCATACCAGAAATTCCTTTTCCTCGCCTCCTTCTCACGGCTTGAAGAGGTAAACAAGGTGGTGAAATCCGAACACGTGGGCAGAAGCCTATATAAAAATACAGAGTTCACTTTTTCTCTCGAAAAGTTCGCGCCAAACAATCACGCTTTCAGAGCGGCTATAAAAGCATGAGTCCACTTTAATTCGCCCTCACTCCTCATTCTTCATTTCACCCCCACTCCGCTCTCCGATTTTCGACGCTGAACCCCCACTCGATCTGTATTCTCCGACTTTCATCACTGAAACTCTGCTCCCTCTCTACGGCGATCCCAAAACTCACTTGACTTCATTCGTACTCTGTTTTACTCGAAAAAGGGCATCCGTCCTGCTCACCCTCGAATCTCATCTTCATCCTACATGAAGTGCATCATCGTTGCAAGCGTACAATTATTTCTTTCGCAGTCGTAGCATCATCATTTCTGCCAAATTCAAACTGGCTCCAAGTCTTCGTTGTCCAGCTGGCTCTTAGGCTCTCCCGTTTCCATAGCCTATCTTCATCATCAAAACCCAGGTCTGTAAACGTTGCATAGGCCACCAACTCACTTGGCCTACAGTGTTTTTACTACTTTGTGATAGGCTAATCATATTACCAAGCCTATAACTCCCACAGACTCTGCCGATCCGAATTAGGCCTTAAGAAGTGTCTCAGTACTGTTAAATCTAACTCACGTGTTTACGACCGCAATAGATAGGCTGGATGTTAAATACTGTTAAATACTGTATATTTTGTTACCTTAATTATTGTCATTAATACCATTGTACTATTTAATTCTTGACCTGTGTGAAATCAGTCCTGATTGTCAATAATCATTCACTTATAATATTGCACAATTCTGTACAAGTAATTTTTTATCACTGAATGAAATAATTAATTTATTTTCAGTAATTAAACCAAAACTAAGAAGCCCTTTTTGTCTCCTTTATTAAATATATTGTTCATTTGGTCGAATGACCAAATTGGTGACCTTGTTTAAATATTTAATTTTTAACTGAATTACTTATTATAGTGGGCCTACTGTTAACAGGCCACTATATAGGTATATAATCATCTAGTAAACAGACTTGTCTTATGCTTCCGAACATGTGTAAAATATTCATAGAAAGTTTTTTATAAAATCTCGAAATTCTTCTTACAGGTGAACTGTTCTCAGACGTTAATAAAAAGTTGTTGAACAATTAACATATACTGTATAGGACTTCAATTCTTAAAGTGATAACTCTAGGAAACAAAGGAACAAAGTACCACAATACTGATTAATCACACTGATAACTCGTGATTCTTGTACCTCTTTCGCGAAAGAGGGGACGTACAGTTGCACGCATATGCAATGTTCCTCGCTTCACAGGCGACTCCGTACATGTGGCAACGCCGCACCGGTAGTCAAGGTACCCCAACTGGGGGAAGGTGGAGAGGGGATAACCGAGTCCAACAACATATAACAGAGACATATATATCTAAAGGAAAAAAGGACAATTGAATGTGCATTCATTGACATACAGGTAATTGTATTGTAATGTCTGTGTTCATAAAGATAAATAATTAATATGATCGTATACAGCGTTGACCTCCATTTAGTTTACTAGTCTTATACAGTAATAAGGTTCTATTATGATTACTGAAAGTCTATATGAACAGCTACCACAATACAACTTTTTATATACTAGTGAATTTGAACCAAAAATAGACATTACACACCCAATTACAATTACGTTACAATAGTTTATAATGTTTAGAGATTAGCTAGTCGAGAAAATGTAAATTTATGGACAACTTAACTTATTATGCTTTGCCATTTTTGTAAATGTAAAATATTTTTATATAATTACACTTTGAAATGAGCATAAATTATCATAGTGTTTTCTGGTGTTCAGTTTTCTGTAAATATAGATTTTGTTTTGTCATGAAAATTTCAAATTTCAAATAATCAGTAAGAGAATCAGCTAAATTTGGTCGATGCCAACGCCCAAAAAATGGCCAATTCTGCCAATGCCGATGAATTAGTACATTTCATATATATACAGGGTGTCCCATAAGTCCGGCATCATAGGAAAAATAATAAAAAAAGGCAAAACAAAAGCTTTTATTTACAGAACGTGCTCAATATGTCCACCATTGTTTTCAATACACAAATTCAGACGTGATACCCAGTCAGCAAGCACACGGTGAATGATGTCAGGAGTAATGGTGTTACATGCCCCAATAATGCGCTGCCGCAAATGTTCAACACTCCTAATTTTCTCTGCGTATACCAGCGCTTTCAAGTGGCCCCAGAGATAAAAATCTAGTGGCGTGAGATCCGGGCTTCTAGCTGGCCATTCCACAGGCCCTCGACGTCCTATCCAATGACCAGGGAATTGTTGGTACAGGTATTCCCTTATTTGGGTGCTGTAATGTGCAGGAACGCCGTCTTGCTGGAACCATGTTGGGAAATTTCCTTCTTCGTTCAAGACACTGGGAAATGCTTCTTCCTAGAGCATACGTAGGTAGGTGCCTCCAGTGACATGTTCATCGAAAAAGAGGGGACCTATGATGCGATCCTTCCAAATGCCACACCATACCATCACCCGAGATGCACCTTGTTCCTTTGAAGAGGTATACCAGTGAGGGTTGATTTGAGAACAGTAGCGGGTGTTCGTTCGATTTACCTCACCATTTCCATAAAAAACAGCCTCGTCACTGAACAAAATGGTGGACGGGAAATTGGCATCCCGAGCATATTGTTCCGTAGCCCATTCACAAAATTCCATCCGCCGGTCGGGATCATCTTCGCTTAATTTCTGTAGCATCTGAAGTTTATATGGATGCCATTTGTGAGCCTGAAGAATGCGATGGATGCTACTTTTCGACACTCCTGTCTCGGCGGACAATCGCAGAAAGAGACTTATTGGGACTTCTGTTAAAATGAGCCAGGATAGCAGTCGCTGTATCATCGTCAGCGGACCTCCTTGAAGGTCCACTGCGTGGTTTATCTTTTATGGATCATGTTTCCTTAAACTTTGCAACAAGTCTGCTAACACAACTCTGTGTTATTGGCTCGCGGTCTGGAAGCAGTCTGTTAAATTCAGCAGCGGCCTCTCTTTGACTCCGATTTCCTATGAGTAGAATTATCTGGATTCGTTCTTCCTTGCTCACAGACATTATGGCCTGTAGAAAGAGAAAAATATGAATTATGGTTTGTAGAAATAGAAAAATATGAATTTCTCCTATGATGCCGGACTTATGGGACACCCTGTATATATATATATATATATATATAATATATATATATATATATATATGATACACACAAACCGTGCATGGAACAAGGAACTCTTCTGGGATAATTAAATCCACTATAGTCCGAATAAGTAATGGTAAATGACAAATACCATAGTTTTTCTTTTTCATGATGCAAGCCCGACGTGGGCAACGGGTCTCTCGCAAAGAGGTCCCATAAATATAGCTTCCCTCACCAGCTATCTGCGAAGCAGACAGGATCCAGCTTTGGGACATGGATCTAGGGTTTAAAGCAGCCTAGCCCCACTACATTTAGAACCTCAATATAAGTAAAAGACTCGTTGCATTCACGTCGGATTGAATAAATCAAAGAAAAAGGGGTAACTATTATATTTTTAGCCATGTCCCAAAGCTGGATCCTGTCTGCTTTGCAGATAGCTGGTGAGGGAAGCTATATTTATGGGACCTCTTTGCGAGAGACCCGTTGCCCACGTCGGGCTTGCATCATGAAAAAGAAAAACTATGGTATTTGTCATTTACCATTACTTATTCGGACTATAGTGGATTTAATTATCCCAGAAGAGTTCCTTGTTCCATGCACGGTTTGTGTGTATCATAAAAAACTCAGGGAACCATTCTGAGTGCATTCCCATCATGAAACGGACATGTTATGTGCCTTGAAAAGTGGACGCTCAATTCTGCCAGTTGAGGTTTAAGTTTTGGTTTTGGCTAAAAATATAATAGTTACCCCTTTTTCTTTGATTTATTCAATCCGACGTGAATGCAACGAGTCTTTTACTTATATTGAGGTTCTAAATGTAGTGGGGCTGGCTGCTTTAAACCCTAGATCCATGTCCGAAAGCTAGATCCTGTCTGCTTTGCAGATAGCTGGTGAGGGAAGCAATATTTATGGGACCTCTTTGCGAGAGACCCGTTGCCCACGTCGGGCTTGCATCATGAAAAAGAAAAACTATGGTATTTGTCATTTACCATTACTTATTCGGACTATAGTGGATTTAATTATCCCAGAAGAGTTCTTTGTTCCATGCACGGTTTGTGTGTATCATAAAAACTCAGGGAACCATTCTGAGTTCATTCCCATATATATATATATATATATATATATATATATATATATATTATATATATATATATAATATGGTGTTTCAAAAAGAGTTATACAATTTTAAACGTTTATTTACAAAGAACCAGAAACCTCATGAATGTGAACAAAACATTTTTTTAAAGCTTATGAAATGGTATTTTTTTGGCAGTAAGTTTAAGCAAAATTAAGCAAAATGGAGTTAAGCAAAACCTTGTAATTGACGTTCTCGATGTGTGCCCCACCGCGGTTCAGACAGGCTTTGATCCTGACTCCTAAGTTCTGTCCAACTTTCCTCCAGGTCTCAGGGGGCATTTCCTGGAGGTAGTCTAATACCTTCTGCTTCAGATCGTCCAGTGTGGCAGGGCGGTTGGCGTAGACAGAGTCCTTGGCAGCCCCCCAGAACCAGTAGTCCAGAGGGTTCAAGTCTGGGCTATGGGGTGCCCAGTCATGAGCGGTACCCAGGGAAATGAGGCGGTTTCTGAAGAGCTGCCGCAGGATAGTGATGGTGTCACCAGCTGTATGCGGGGTGGCACCATCCTGCATAAACCAGGTCATCCTCAGCTGGTTTGGGGTGACCTTTTGGGCGAGATCATTTTGGAACTGCTGGAGCACGGCCCGGTAGCACTCACCGTTGATCGTCACCGTCTTGCCGTTGGCATCCTCAAATCAGTAAGGCCCTAGCATTCCCCATCTGACATTGAAGGCGCAGAAGCATGTGACAATTTGTTGGTCCAACACGTGTTGTGAGATTGAATTCCCGGCAAAACCTCCGGCGGATCTCTACATATGATTTCGTCTCATACCACAGAGACACCACTTTTGTCTTCTGCTCCACTGTCAATTGGCATAGTTGAGCTAGGGAGCTAGAAATTGCAGAGAACAAATACCAGGATATCACCACCAAAATCTGAAAAAGAAAAGGGTATAGATTAAAAAACAAAGAAATGGCAGGACATTAAAGTTGTATAACTCTTTTTGAAACACCCTGTATATATATATGTTAACCCCTCCGTCTATGGCCTGGGTTGGTTCAAAGTCGACAGGAGTTCTGGTTAGGTGGCAGCAGTAGTTTCTTCTATACTACTCTCCAAATTCTTCTATAGTGGGTCGGAGGATTCTTGGAGGCTTACTAAATTCTCTGAACGTTGCCTGATTCTTCTTATAACGTATCGGGAAATTTTAATGACTAAGTTCTCTGAAGAGAGCAAGGCTCGAAAGAGAAGATAAAGACTGTTTCTTACTGTAATTTACTGCTGAAATGTACAGGTAGTGCTCAGCCTCTAAGTCTAATTCTGAATGAACATGGAAGAATTTTTGTGGGTTTATATACCCATAATTTGCTAACATCATTATTATTAAATATTGAAAAAGCTGCATTATTTTTGCACAATATTTGAAAATAAAGTAAATCTTTTAGCTGTGGTAATGTTTAAACGAATAAACAAGATATTTGAAGATGAAGCCATATTTTTATCTTAAACCGCGTATTTTCGGATCTGATGTTATCATGATCTACCAAGTTAACTAAAAGTGGAAATTGAACTATGCATCTTTACACTAAAATATGCATATGAGTAAAAATTAAAGGTTTAAGATTTACAATTAAATGCTTAGGCAAGACATGACTTCATCTTTTATAACGAAGAGAGAATGTACAAAACATGAACATTGCAAAACTTAAGCAGGATTCATTATTAAGCTAAATCTAAAAAAAATTATTAAGAAATTTTAAAAAGAACAAGTCACCAATTATTTGGCAAAGTAGAAAGCAAATCAAAAATTTTATCCAAACTCGGGTTAGGCGATTTTGGTCCTTATTTAAAAATGAATACATACACGTACATACATATGAATAGAGGTATTATATGAAGTTAAATATATACGAATATATAGGATTATATAAATACATGAACCATATAAACACATGAATTTTACAAATGGATACAAGAACTTTATAAATGAATATAAGAATTACACGAATGAATAAGATAGTATAGGAGTATAGGAATTATTCATGGTTCATTTTTACACACACACACACACACACACACACATATATATATATATATATATATATATATATATATATATATATATTACTGAATTCCCCCAGTTAGGTCAACTGTACGCCCTTAACGATTGGTTACGTTAAGTCGTGATATTTTCGTTAAAACTAACGAAAATATCACGACTTAACCTAACCAATCGTCAAGGGCGTACAATTAACCTAACCGGGCATTCAATTAACCTAACGGGCATTCAGTTGACCTAATCGGGTATTCAATTAACCTAACCGGGTGGTGTGTGTGTGTGTTGTGTGTGTGTGTATATATATATATATATATATATATATATAGCGTTCAACTTCCACCCGGGCAACGTCGGGTCGCTCCGCTAGTTACTGTATAAAACTAGTAAATTACATGGAGTTCAACGCTGTTCACGATCATATTAATTGTTTATCTTTATGAACACAGATATTACATTATAATTACCTGTATGTCAATGACTGCACATTCAATTGTCCTTTAGATATACAGTATATGTCTGTGTTATTTGTTGTTGGACACACACACACACACACACACACACACACACACACGCGCGCGCGCGCGCGCACGTGCGCATCTTCGCATACGTGAAGTATTGACTTTTTAAAAATGATATACCCGAAAACTAATTAACAAAACCTAATGCAACCTTAGTGCCAGGAAGGGCGTGATAAGTGTTTCGGTCGTAATTGAGGACTCGAAAGGGGTTTCCTGTTAAGTCGCTAATTAGTCAGGTAATCGCTAATCTAGCTTAACCTAACTTAACCTGGCATTACCTAACCTAATCAGGACTAATATATCTTTTTTTCGACAGTAAAAATGTTTCTTGATTTTTTGATACAGCTTTTTAATGTTCTGAGGAACCAAACGTATTAGCTGAAACAAAAATTCTCCCACTACATATGTCTACCAAACCATATCCCACCCGCGTTTTCAGATATGTGAACGGATCTTCTGCCAGATCATGGAAGGTCTGCGACGCTCCCGTTTTCAGAAAATATCTGCAATTGAAGTTATTATTATTGCATGTGTTGTGGACGGAATTCTGTCTGTTTCACGTTGAAGCGCACGTTGTACCTCTGCGGCATTTTCGCTCTTGTGATACAAACGAAAAGACAATATTCGGTCTTATAATGATAATCTCGCGATCATCGTCGGAGAGTTCATTTGGAAAAAGAAAAATGTTCTTTAATATGTTGCAAACCTGTCTGGATCATCATTACAAATAAAGTTATTAGGCATCAAACCTGTGCAGTTAATTTTGTCATAACACAAACACAAACATGTGATGCATCTGGTTCTTGAAGGATCATGCACCATGACTGGTGGGAACTGGATGTGTCTGCAATACAAACTAACGAAAATTGGGCGAAAACGAATATGGATTTGGATGTTCTTTGGACTGTGTTACACGGAGCATTGTTCCTTTCAGTGGTGATAGACCAAGTACGGAGGCCTCGTCAGTACACTGACCCCTTATTTGCTTGGCAATGCTGCTGCGATCTGCTGGTACCCTGAAATGAGCGTATGGGAGGAATGATACTCTGAATGAGAAGGTATTGAATTTTTCATCCTTCTACTTAAGCTATGAATATATATATATATATATATATATATATATATATATATATATATATGAAGAAGGAACCCACTCTTCAGGAAGACTTAAATTTTTATTTCTTTAACACCCATACAGTTTCGGCTCCTCGCGAGCCCCTTGTCAATTGGTAATCACGGCTCGCGAGGAGCCGAAACTGTATTGGTGTTAAAGAAATAAAAATTTAAGTCTTCCTGAAGAGTGGTTTCCTTTTTCATACTTCGTCGCGACAGTGCGTTATTTTACATTATATATATATATATATATATATAGATATATATATATAACATGAAATTTCGAAATAGATCTTTCAATTTTCGTACGTTCATTCTGAGTTCCATTTTTTTTCATTTCTCTGATCATCCACTTCAATTTCCATTTTTCTTCTCCCAAAAGACGCCATTTACGAGAATTCAATTAAGGTCAAGAAGTAAACTTACACAAAGGATTCTCTTTATTATTCACTCTGAAATGTTACTCCTTGCCCTTACATTCTCTCTCTCTCTCTCTCTCTCTCTCTCTCTCTCTCTCTCTCTCTCGGGTACGACACGTATATAACTTAGTTTAATGTTATTATACCAGACTGCTAGCCAATATATTCAGTCAAGGGAATTAATTCATTAACTGATGTGCTCTTTAGTGGTTGAATCTGGTATTACGGGACTATTACCTCATTAAATAGTAATGGATGAATATGTTGGTATCATCTCTCTCTCTCTCTCTCTCTCTCTCTCTCTCTCTCTCTCTCTATATATATATATATATATATATATATATACGGATCTACAGATCTACAGAAGCTAAGGCTAACAAAGACCCTAAGATCCACTCTAAGGTTAGCCCGAAAATCCACTCTAAGGTTAGCCCGACATCCACTCTAAGGTTAGCCCGAGATCCACTCTAAGGTTAGCCCGACAATCCACTCTAAGGTTAGCCCGAGATCCACTCTAAGGTTTACCGTAAGAATGGAGAGGAGACTCGTATAATTCCACCAATTCCCTATTCCTACCCTCCATTTTATTAAAAATTATCTTTCAGCTGTCCATAAAATATTGATCGCCATTTTTTTATTATTGCACCAACTTTTATAAAAGAAATAAAAAGCTAAAATTGTTTTTACACATTCTAAAATAGTGTTTTAATTTCAAATACTTTTCTTATTTTGTTCTCACCTTTTAATTAAACAGTAAACACATTTGAAATTTCACATGTTTAACCCCTGATTTCGTTCTGAACACGGCTTGATATAATGTCAGAACATGTCCTACATACGGATGGATGAGAGTCAGCTTTGGAAAAAAAGTTCGCCGTAAAACATAAAATTCTGTCCTATCACCCAAATGAATAAAATAACCAAAGGAAACCATAATTTTTATATCTTTTGACGAGTTTTTTTTTTCAATCGTATGTGTACAAGGAAAAAATATATACAAAAGGTTGACAAAAGTAAATAGACACGTTTTGTTTTACTAAAGTTTTTTGATTTGAAAATGAAAGTAAATACTACCGTATTTCCCGGCGCATAACACGCACTTTTATTCCCCCAAAAATACTCCAAAAATCACCCTGCGTTAAAATTAGTTCGTTAAAATTGTACATGTGAAGTGAGGTAGGAGGTATATTTTTTCCTAAATTTTTATTTTCCTAAATTTTCTCTTCAAAATAATTTTCTCTTCAAAATTAGGGTGCGTTATACGCCGGGAAATACGGTAAATAATAAATTTACTGAATCAGTATATGAAGAGCTCATTTCCCAAAGGTGCTAAGTCCATTTTTGGTCAAAGTTGAGTTTGTACCACTGAAAAACAGTTTATGCCCATGTGCATCAAGGTGTGTTATCGATTAGTTTCAAAAGGTATTATATCCCTTTCATAACGGACATAATAATATGGCTTTGTTTCCAAAAGGTGCAAAGCCCATTTCACTTTGTTTCCAAAAGGTACAAAGCCCATTTCACTTTGTTTCCAAAAGGGTCTAAATCCACAAATCCACCAACAGCACCCTCTATAAACTACAATGTTAGTACAATTGTATACACTGTACCTACATCTTCAGTAAGAGATATATGAGGATGTGTGGTGAACACTATGCATGGTGAGTCCAACACATGCATGGCATGGCATGGGCTCAACAGTGGTGTGTGGCTCATCGTCAGGATGACATTTTGGCTTCATATAATTTGATATGATTGATTGAACTGGTAGAGATATTGAAATAAATAATACTGGCTTTGTACGGCTGTTTTATTGTGTTTGTTTCGATGTAATTCAGAAGTCTTTAGAACGACATGTATTTGATTGTGTTCCAAAAGGTGTTAAGTCCACCACCAATTACAATAAAAAAATGTATTTACAAATTAACCATGTGCACTAGATTTTATCCAAACATCTTTTTCTGCATTATTAATGGCATTCATTACCAACATTAATGTAAAAAAAAACACTAAGGATAGACTATAGTAAAACTATATAAAATGTCCCAATATCTTAAAAACTGGTTTTATGGATTTAGCGGCTTTTGGAAATCAGCTCTTCATATTTGGAATTGTATTACTTTCCCCTATGCATTATGTCAAGCTGATACACGCCATGACATTTCGTTGATCAACTTTGCTATTTATTTTTAAGGTACTGTAGCCCATTCTTCTTTTATGGCTTTGATGAGACTTTCCAGAGACGTATTTAACATAGGTGCAACCGGCGCAATGCACCGACGAACCCCTTACTATTACACGCGCCCCTAAGGATGACGGGAAATTTTTTTTAGCCTATATTTTGATCAGGCAAAATAATTGTTTGTTATTTATTCACTTGGTACTTTCCTGTTATCCCGGACCCCAGACTTTTTGCCGAAAATATCACAACTTAACCTAACCAATTGTCAAGGGCATACAGTTGACCTAACAGGAAAGCACCGGTTTTTCTGTTATTATTATTAATAATCTTTTAAAGTCTCATTATGGACATACAAGAAATACGGTTAGGTCAACTGTATGCCCTTGACAATTGGTTAGGTTAAGTTGTGATATTTCGGCAAAAAGTCTGGGGTCCGGAATAACAGGAAAGTACCATTCATTTTATGTGGTCTGCGCATTAAAACACAATATAATTGTAAAAATACATATAAGTGCATTATATTTCTGTTTTTGCAGCAATGAAAGTAACTAAGTTATTTTATTAAATAATTCAATTATTTAAAAATAAAGGAAAAGCGTTTCCTAATTATTTAAAATTATTTTTCAAATTATTTTTCGAAATATAAATTTGCATCCAAACTACAATTTATTATTAACTATTAATTTGAACGTAAAATACTTTAGTTTATAAAAATAATAAAATTCATCCGTACAAAACATACTGTATTTCCTTTCCGAGGAATTTATATTTTAAGTCTTATTCGGCTGCCAGACGTAAGTTTTAGCTTATGCGACGGTGCCAAATCATCCTATATGTTTATTACTTTAGTAGTTAGCAATGGCGTACATAAAGGTGGGGGGGCATAGGCCTCCCCCCATTGTAAAAATTGTTACGGATCTTTTCCGTTCTACCCCAGCAACAATTTCTAGTGTAGTTTTACTTGCTGAATTCAATAATATATATTTTATTTTGGAGAAAGTATTCGTGCTTTAATTAGTTATGGTTATAATTATTAATTTTTTTCTCTCTTTTGTAGATATTTTATGGATGATAAATGGAATTTCATAAACATAGTTAAGGAAATAACGTTCTACCCCAGCCTTCTTTAGGTAACCTTATAAGGCTAACTAACGAAAATATCACGACCTAACCTAACCAATCGTCAAGGGCGTACAGTTGATTTAGCTAAACAAAGGAACGAGAGACATTGGGGAACATCTAGAAATATGATAGATTCTTATTTATGTGAATTTCTGTGGAGAAAACAAAAAGGAAAGGACATTTTTATTGAAATCTTAAATGCAATCTCTACTTTTAAATAAAATAAACGGACTATAACTCTTTTGTTATTAATTTCTCCAAAATAAGATATATATTATTGAATTCAGCAAGTAAAACTACAGTAGAAAATAATATATAATTTCATTTTTTTTTGCTGGGGTAGAACGGAAAAGAGCCAGTGTTACTTAACCTTTGGTTAGCTTTCACCCGAATTGTTCATTCTGACGAAGGTCAAGCTTTTCACTCCACCTTAGCCCAGTGTTGTCAACTTGGGCTACTTTTCGCAGATTAGGCTACTTTTTAGAGTCCTCTGCTAAAAAATAAAATTTTCTGCTATCTGCTACTTTTTGGGCTACTTGTAACGTACGTCATCATAAATTACGCGCAAGACAAGTTTCAAACTTGTCCTCTGCGGAGTATAAAAATTTGTGTGAACTGTGCGTAATTTGTATTTCAAGTGATATAAATTTGTGTGTAATAGAAAGTCAGTGGCGAGCGCTTTTACTAGTTAACTGGTCACAACATTTTGAAAATGAAAAAATATCTAGTGACAGTCATACGTTTTGGTGCAAGGTGACTACTATAAAAAACGCTGCAGATGAATTTTTTTTCCAGGAGTTAGCAAATTTTGCTCTAACTATGCTCTCTCTCCCTATTAGTAATGCTGTCGTGGAGAGAGTATTCTCACAAGTAACATCTGTGAAAACTAAAATAAGGAACAGAATGGGACTAGAAATGTTAAATGCTCTAATTCGCCTTAAAACAACATTACGAAACGAAAATAAATGTTGCAGTGAGTTTGAACCAACCAAAGAAATGCTAAATTTATGCAATGTCTCAATGTATTGCAGAGCGTCAGCTAGCAACGCAATGCAGTGCACAAAGGAAGAAGAGGAGATTTTGGAATCGTGTTTATAATAATAAAGTAAAGAAAAATTAAGATTTTTATTTTTTATATATATATATATATATATATATATATATAATCTGCTATTATTTTTCGTAATTCACTATTTTTTATTAATTTTACTGCTACTTTATAAAATAAGAGTTGGCAACACTGCCTTAGCCCTACAGTTTAACGTGGAGTCCGAACCACGCCCCACCAGCAGCCCAGCGTCTTAACCACTAAACCACCCAGGGTACCCATTTATCTACCAACCACTTTCTTTTATTGTGTGGAAGGATGAACAGCTGGGTTTTGCTGCGCGCCGGCTGCCGTCACCGGGTCTTGAACCTGGGGCCGATGGATTCGTAGTCAGCGACGCTAACCACTACACCACTACTCTCATTAAAGATATTTGAAAAAGAAATTTTCAAAAATCGATAACTTTGCAACATTCACCACAAAAAAATCAGTTATTTTATGGTTACCAGGACATGTTATTAACTCAAAACTCAAAATCAGTTTTGGCTGGCTTAGGAACGTTTATATTTGTCTTTATACGTACGATTAATTTGTGCAAATTTAATTCTTTGCCCATAAATTGGAAATAAAATACAACTGAAGCCTTCCAAGATGCAATTCATTTTGATTCCAAATCAATCATCATCAATTTTGAGGTGACACACACACACACACACACACACACAATCTCTCTCTCTCTCTCTCTCTCTCTCTCTCTCTCTCTCTATATATATATATATATATATATATATATACAGTGGGGGGAAATAAGTATTCATACACCTGCAAAATTGTTTTTCAATAAACTTACAATCAAATGAATTACTTCAAAGTTGAACAAAAAATGGCTATTGGCATACAATTAATATGTATTAAACGAACGAACCATAATTACAAATAAATAACTCGACAAATTAAATTTACGAAATTAGGTGGGGAAAAAAGTATTCGTGCAAATTAATTTTCATAACTTAATATTTAGTTGCGTAACCATTGTTGGCAATAACTGCTTGTAGACATTTTCCGTAGGTTCCTACTAGTGCTTTGCAACTTTGTCGGAATTTTAGCCCACTCTTCTTTGCAAATAACCTTCAAATCTGCGATGTTCCTCGGGTTCCTCAAATGAATCTACTTTTTTAATATTCGCCACAAGTTCTCAATCGGATTCAAATCAGGCGACTGGCTAGGCCACTGCAGCACCCTCACATTGTTCTGAATGAACCACTCCCGAGTAAGTTTGGCAGTATGCTTCAGATCGTTATCTTGTTGGAAGCACCATTCATCTCCAAGCTCCAACTGTTGGACAGAGGCGAACAAATATTCTTCTAAAATATCGCCATACAGTGCTCCATTCATTGTTCCCTCTATGACGTGAATTGCTCCAGTACCATTAGATGAAAAGCACCCGCATTCCATGATGCTTCCGCCTCCGAACTTTACAGTAGGGATGGTGTTCTTTGGATCAAGAGCGCATCCATCTTTCCTCCACACATGACAAGCCGTGTTCCTTCCAAATAACTCTATTTTCGTTTCATCTGACCAAAGTACGGTATTCCAGAACTCTTTAGGCTTTTCTAAATGCTCACGGGCAAACTTCAAACGAGCATCTCTATGCATTTTCTTTAGTAGGGGTGTTTTCCTTGGACGGCGAGACTTCAGGTTAATCCTGTGTAGTTCATTACTGATAGTCCGTTTAGTGACCGAAGTTCCTGCAGCCATTAATTCTTCTTGAATCTCCTTGCGAGTCGTCATACGGTTTTCTTTAACTTTTCTTGCCATCCTTCTCCCAGCTCAGTGAGAAATTTTTCGAGGAGCACCAGTTCGAGTTGTGAGTAGTACCCGTCTTCTTCCATTTCAAAATAACGGAGCCTATTGTACTGAATGGGATATTTAACCTCTTTGAAATGTCTCTGTAGCTCAACCCTTCATTGTGGAGCCTGATTATCTCATTTTTTCTGTTCAACAGAGAGTTCCTTCGTCTTCGCCATGGCAACAACCTTCATGCATTAAGACTGAACAATGAATGAGAGCTGCAGGAAATGACGTCATCATAACGTGTCGCAAACAGTGTTGGAACATTCCAGAAGACTCATGTAGATGCTAGAGACCTCTATTTGTCCTTTAAAGAACTTATATTTATGTAACTTTTCCTAAGTGTACGAGTACTTTTTTCCCCACCTAATTTCATAAATTTAATTTGTCGAGTTATTTATTCGTAATTTTGGTTCGTTCGTTTAATACATATTAATTGTATGCCAATAGCCATTTTTTGTTTAACTTTGAAGTAATTCGTTTGATTGAAAGTTTATTGAAAAACAATTTTGCTGGTGTACGAATACTTATTTCCCCCCACTGTATATATATATATATATATCGTGTGTGTGTGTGTGTGCCCACCCTTTAAGAAATGCTGTGTACGCCCCTGGTAGTTAGTACCTTACTATCAGTCATCAAGATAGAAATAATAATAGACCGGATCACCTGAAGATCAGGGACCCCAGCCTTCTTCAGTTAGCTTTATAAGGCTAACGAACGAAAATATCACGACCTAACCTAACCAGTCGTCAAGGGCGTACAGTTGACCTAACGATTGGTTAGGTTAGGTCGTGATATTTTCGTTAGTTAGCCTTATAAGGCTAACTAAAGAAGGCTGGGGCCCTGATCTTCAGGTGATCCGATAGACCTATTTCGAGGTTATTTTTTTATTATTCTAATTTTAATTTTATCATTCGTATTTTTGTCCTCAAAATTTCAATTACCTTTTGGTTTCATCTCCATTTAATTTCAGTTACTTTTCTCCTTTACCATCATTTTCAGTTACTTTTAGTCGTTTAGCAACACATTCGAGACTTTCAAAGAAGCTTCACTAGTTTATTCGACTTAATTCACTCTTAAAACTTAATAATTTAATATAATTTTGTTTGGTATTGAATTCGTTTTCGAAAAGTGAACTTTATTATTTGGTGGGACACCTCTACGGGTTGACTGGGTGGACTAATGGAAAGTGAAGTTCATTTACTGAATTGCTTTCTTCAGTAAATATTTAAATCCAAATATCATTCGAGGCTGGGCCCCTGGGAGTGAAGTACTGTGCCAAGGCCATATAAATAAATATTGTAAATACAGCATGAACCAAGAACTTATGAAAAAAGCTACAAGCATAAGTCTGGTGCATCGAAGCGAAATGCAGCAGAAGATCGGCTAAGAGAAGAAGCTGCCAAAAATTGCCAGAAACTATCAGATTTCTTCAGTGAGTGAGACCATAATAAGTCGCAATCAAGTTGTCATTCTGAACCAGAGTCTGAAGTAGAACTTCAGCAGCATCCTGTGCATAATGAACCCGAATGTAAGACCCAAGAAATTCGGAAAAAGTGGAGCTGCCTTCCGATATTGCGCTGTTCAAAGGTATGCAGCTAACAGGAAAGCAGAAAACTAAGTTGGCAAGATTAGGAGCTTATCAGTCAAGTGGAATATTGTTTCCAAATGGTGTTAATCTTAGTTTTTCTGGAAAATACTATGTATACACCAATAATTTTGGTGAACAGCGAAGTCATTGGTGGCTTTCTTATTCAGCTAGCATGGATGCCGCATATTGTCACAGTTGTTGGCTCTTTGACCAAGGAAATGTGGTGTTGTGGAAAGATTGGGTTCATTTATCCACGCGAATACAAGAACATGCTAAAAGTAAATCACATTTTTACACAGCAACTGGCAAGAAGACATATTTGGCAGATAGATCTGTTGATGCTTCTCTAAAAAAAGAAAATGATGAAGAACAACAAAGGTGGAAGAAAGTTTTGACTATTCACTTTGACCTTCTACGAACTGATACTGGCTTAAATTCACCGTTGACGGGAAAAGCCAGTCACTGTGGTGTTTATCTTACATTTATTAAATTCTTGTGAAAACATCATCCGAAACTACAGCAGCACTTACATTCTTAGAGCAAAATAAGGTATCTGAGTCCAACTATTATGAAAGAGCAAGTCAGACTTATAGCTACTTTTGTCAGAGGTGAGATTTTAGCAGATATTATGAAGTCTGTTCTGTGGACTATTATAGCAGATAGTACCACTAATACTTTAAAAACAGATCAAGTAGCCTTGATGATTCGTTTTGGTTCTCTGAACTATTCAGACAACATAACTAAAGTCAAGGAAGTATTTCTTGAATATTTAAACTTAAAAGATCATGGAACACGTGATTTTGTGTCAGCTTTGCTTAATTCCTTTAAACAATATGATTTGCATACACACACACACACACACACACACACACACACACACACACACAACATGCTCGGACAAGGATATGATGGCGCCAGAATTATGAGTGGCAAGGATAGCGGTGGCAATGAAAACTTCAAAGCATATACTCCATATGTGCACTGGCCACCTCACCAACCAAACTTAGTGTTTAGTCATGCTGCTGAAAAGTGTGTCTCAGTTCAAAGTCTGAACCTCTTTAGAATAATTCAAAGCTGTTACACTTTCATCGCTGATTCTCCACAACGCCGCTGGGCTTTGTTGAAGGAAGCTTGTAGTACCAATGAGCGAAATGTTCGAATTCTTGATGAAGTTCTTACAGATGAAGATGAAGATGATGATATGATTGAACTCGAACATACTGCAGGCCTAATTTGAAGTAAAAAAATTGGAGAACTATGTTGAAAGGTTTGTCAACAAGAAGATGGTCAGCTAGAGCAAGAGCAACAACTGCACTTCTTTTTTCAACCCTCTGTACATGGAGATATTTATTTATGAAGGAGGAAATATATTTTACGAAGAATTTTTTTTTCTCGATAGTGAAAAAATCTTGCATCACTAAATTAAGAAGAGCACATTTGAAAATTTAAAACTTTAGTTTTGGTAAGATCCTAATTAAAACTTAAACTTTAAATAACTAAATTTTGCTATGTACAGCATTAATCATTTCAGACTTAATTTGTTCTGCTCTAATAATCACTTATACAGGGTGTTTCAGAAGTCCGGAATCATAGGAATATTTATTTTTTGGTTTATATATATATATATTAAAAATATTTCCTATGATTCTGGACTTTTGAAACACTCTGTATATATATCTGAGAATGCGTTTTAATGTTAGGTAACTAATTATTATGTACAGTAGGTCGTAATCTACCTGCTTTAAGTTAATTTCTAAAAACAATAATATGCAAAACTCTCCATATAAACTAAAAAAATTTGAACTTACTGAGTAAGACCAGTGCGCATGCGCAGACAGAGCAAACTTCTGAAAAGGTTTCAAATATTTTCATCGACATTTTAAAACCAATACAGATTCTTTGTTTGCAAAAGAAAAAACATGCAATGTAATGAATACAGTCGGCCCTTCTATAACGCGTACTATTACAACGTGGATTTGTATTTACGCACTAAGTATTTTAAGACCATAAAAATGTTATTACACGGAAAATTTTAAATTACGCGCAAAAAAAAAAAAGTTAAAAATATCAAAACCGCAAAAACATTCGTTGGCTTATAGTTAGCTAAGTACTGTCAGATTAAACATACAGTCTAACGTTCAAAACCTTCGCTCACCGAGAGTTTAATTTTAGTATATCTATTTCGCACGGAACAATATGAAAAATGTAAACGCAATACTATGAAAACTCCCAGATAACGTTCAATGGCTAATTCAAAACCTTCGCTCACCGAAATTTTAATTTTACGTCTATTTCGGGCAACTTAAAGAGCTAACAACAAAAAATTTGTCTGAAGTATTTACATTGGCTGATCACATAACAAAGATTTTTTCCGACAATGATCCAAACATGGAAAGGAGCAGCACATTTAGCAGAAAATTGGGTGAATCTCTAGCAGGCTATAAAGAAATTTATCGCGAAAAAAAAATTGTCCAAAGCAGTTAACACTCGATGCATATTTTAAGAAGAAATCAGACGTTAGTGACCCAGATGTTCCTGAAAAGAAAATGCTGAGGAAGCACGGCAGTCAACTTCAAGTGAGGTGTAACCAGTGTTGTGCGCGCTACTCTTCAAAAGCAGCGGCGCTACCGCTACCGCTACTCACGTGAAAAGGTAGCGGCGCTACCGCTCTTTCTTAAATAAAGTAGCAGTAGCGCTGCCGCTACCACTACTTTCTAAAATGTATGTTAATTATCAAAAAATATAATTCAATAGAAAATCGGTATATGAGCGAAAAAATCATGCAATTATTATTATTATTACGTGACAGAATAATATTAATAATGATAAAAATATAATAATAATGATAATAATAATAATAACGAAGAAAGATGGAAATTTTATTTCATCAGCAAAACTTGAGCCGAAACTCAACTTGAACCAGACTTTAACGTTTTCTCCTTATCTAAACAATTTGGAAAAACAGGTATTGACATTTCCATATAATGTAAACACAACTTGAAATAACAGACATATTAACATGTTCATCTAATCTAAACTCGATTTAAATCAGATTTTAACGTTTCCACCTAATCTATGGCTAAGTGATGGAAAATGTTTTGTTAATTTTCAGGAAAACTAGCTTCTCAAAATTCTTGTCAGATAGCCCTGCTCTCTTGGAACGGAGAATATCTGTCCACTCTGTCCACTGCTGCACTGGATGGTATAGCCGTATTTAACGTAAGGAAAGCTTTTTCAAATTCTGGCCCAGGAAAAACGCCTTTATGGATCTGCCGAGAATTATCTGAACGAATGAATGTGGCTACCTGTTCAGTGAACTTAGTTTTCTTCTCTTTAGAGTATTTTCTTTTCTGTAAACAGTGAAAAAATCGTCATTCTCATCTTCGGTTTCACTACAACGATCAGGAGATGGTTGTTCAGGATTTTGTGCAGACAGTAAAGTGTTTCAACATGTTTCCGTGAACAGAGGCAGACAGTAAGGATAGAAACTAATACAGTATTTCAATTTTCATAAAAGTAGCGAATAGCGCCATGGAATTGCCTTAAAAAGTAGCGAATAGCGCCATGGAATTGCCTTAAAAAGTAGCGAATAGCGCCATGGAATTGCCTTAAAAAGTAGCGGTGCTACCGTTTTCGCTACTTTATTTAAATAGTAGCGGCGCTACCGCTATCGCTACTAAAAAAGTAGCGGCGCTCTTCCCAACACTGGGCGTAACATGTATTTACTGTACTTGGCTGTATTTTTACTGTACTGTACTTGGAAGTAATTTTTTTTTTTGTAACTTTCTTAAATAGAATTTTTACTGTAATATGTGTTTCTTCATACATTACGCACTAATATTATTGATAAAAGCATTTTAACAATTCATAAATTGAATTTTAAGGAAAAAATAATTTTGAAAAAACGGATCCCTGACTTATAACATTAATCCTATGTAAAAACAAGCTTGTTACAGCGCACGATTGCATAATGCGCCTTTTTCCAGAACGCATCCCGCGCGTTATAGCAGGGCCGACTGTACAGTATATAAAATATTTTAATGTACTTTTTAAGGAGTCCTTATTTATTTATTTACGTGAGGCTACTCTAATTTTTCTCGTTCAGAGTCAAAGATAATAGAGAAAACGCTGAAAAACTTCTGACCAAACATACGTATGTATTCTGTAACATGGTCTAACAAAACACGTAAGGAAATTACATGTTTGTATAGTAAAATACATTTCTAAACTTCACGTTAACGTCATCATACATTCAAATACATTTAATAGTTTCATATATCTATTATATATATATATAATAATGATTGGGGTTGTTTAACCTCCTTCGCAACATCTAAGGTCATATGACGGAGGGGACCTACAGCTTTACGTGGGATCCGAACCACGGGTCGCTACATAATCCGGACACGGAGGACGGTCTCCCATCCAACTACTACCTAGACCCAATGTCGCTTAACTTCGCTGATTAACGAGAAGCAGTGTTACAACATTGGCTACGACGCACAGTGCCACCAATTGTAAAAAAATCGGCCAAAAGTAAAAAAAAAAGTTTGTTTGAATTGGTACCAAGTTCTTTTCTCCATATTGTAAAGTGCTTGAGGACTCTTAAATCGTATCTTATTCACATTGTAAGGCTGGTTTAATGGGATCAAAAATAGGATGAAATACGTTAATTATGAAGATAGATAAATATATCTTATTTCCATAAAATATATATGATTATTTAACATCTCTGTTAAATGATTTATAAAAAGTTAAATCTTCAATTCCTAATCATCATTGCATAGAATAACCCTTCATATGATAGGTAAAGACATTAAATATCTAATTTTAAATTTCCATATTCATTTAAAAAAATTAAAATAATAATGTTTTATTTAAAAAAAATAAAAATATACAAATAATTCACTTAAATTTCTAACTATGAAAAGGAATTCGATGGGGACGAAATCATTGCGAGTTTGTACAGAAAAATACTGAAAATTAAGAGGGAGAAAGAAATAGCTGCCCATATTTGTGCAATTTCAAAGAAGATTCTATTTAGTGGTAGACAGTGCAGAATAATGAGCGCGCATCATCTCACTTGCTGCAGCATGTTCAAGCGTGTTGAGCATAAATTACTATATATAGGCTTGCTGGCGTTAACTTTTCTCATTATTAGTTATACTGTGATTGAGCGTAGTATTATTATAATGTGAATTGCCTTGATTTATTTTAGGTATGTATGTTAATTATTACTATATGAAATAAATTAATTATTGTGAATAAATGTTATATGATGCCAATTAGCAGTTATGCCAATCGTGATGATTACAATAAATATTTTTAGTATATATTAATCTTATGTTATTTTTTCAGCTGTTGAAACTGAAACTAAGATTGTCTTATCAGTAAAAAGGCTAAATCTCATGGAAATAGTTAAGCAGCATGGGATAAACAATGAAAATATTGCTCAATTGATTTTAAATCATATATTAGAAACAATCCCCAGTTGACAGAACGACACTCAGATGAAAGTAAAACTGAATGCATCAAAATAATAACTTTTATTTCTGATCTAAAAAAGTTCCACGGACAATATTCAAGAAAGCTCGATAGAGTAATAGAAAATAAAAGAGAATGGCTTGAGAAATGCATGATATTGCCTATCGAAAATTTGAAAGATACGACTACACCACAACTTCGTCCTGGACGCCCACCTACTGCATCATGGAAGGAATTGTCAGAGAGATCAAAAAGAAGAATGACAGCCGCATTAGCTGATAGGACGAAGAGTCGCTCGCTTTTGCTGTGGCAAGGTTACTCAGAGGGGACTCGCAAAAACGAGATTTTGCTTTTGTAATAAAAGAAGCAACGATGTCTTCCTCTCGACCAACTAAAATCAAGAGAACTTTAAATTTTAAGACGCCCATTAAATACACAAATGAAGAAGCATTAGCTCTTATTCTTCAAACAGATATGAGCTATAGGGGTTACAGTATATTGAGGAAATCTCTTTTACAACATGGTGTTAATGTATATCCTTCGAATAAAGATCTGGCGAAAACTAAACTGAGCTGCTACCCTGAAGAAATAGAAATTTCTGAAATTAAGATGCCACCATCCATTCATGGGAAAGAAGTGATAAATAAACATATTTTACCAATTGGGATGTATTCAGAAGAGGCACAAGACGCTCTTAATAAACGCGTAAGAAATGCACGACAGCACCATTCAAGAAAGATATCAAGGCATGACACAATTTAAGATCATCTCCATTATTTCTTAATGTCTAGTGATCCAGTTATTAGTAGTTTGAGGAAATTTGACTCGGTTAAAAAGAGTTGTTTGTCTCATGATGCTGTCTCACTTCTGAAACATAATAGTGATCTTTCAAATTTAGATCTAAGTTCTGATGATGATGATTAGGCCAAACCTTTTTCATAATAACTATGAAATGAAATTCAAAATTGAATTTAATGTAGAATTTAAATGTTTTACAATATGATTTATTCCAATTAGTAGCTATGCATTATATTTGATGTTATTATTTCTTATCTTAACAGCTATAAACTGTTATAAATATATTACATTTATTTCCATTAGAATTTTATAATATACGAAAAATTTATTTCAAATTATAAAAATATATTGATATTTTATATAATTTTTGTTTATTTCTGTTAATTGAAAATGTGATTATAATGGCTTACAGTATAATAAATATATTTTGATTTATTAATTTCATCTCTCTTTCCTTTATGTAATTATAGATTTAGAAGTTAGTTATATTAATCACTAATATAAAATGAAATGATCAATTTCCAAAATGGAGTCTTATCATATATACTCGTACATATCAATTGAAAAGTATCAAATGTGCTACTGCTGTTACTATTATTGTTCTTATTATCATCAACATTATTATTAAAAATAGTGGTATAAATTAATAGTAACCTGAAAGGTTTCCCGTCAGATCTACTGTAAGCTGAGTGCAATACATCACAAATCAACAGATTGTGTCAGTTAGGCATAACTCAAGTACAAACACTAAACCAATATAAATGATAATAAATAAATACTTATTGGACTGTAATTGTCTTAAAACAAGTTAATAACATTTAGTTCAAGTATTCTCTAAATAACCAACTGATTGAAATATCGTCAAAAGCCAGGAGAAGCTAAGAAATAATTTTGGCCGTTTTTTTTATACAATTGGTGGCACTGTGCGACGTAGCCCATATATATATATATATATATATATATATATATATATATATATATATATATAATATATATATATATGGGATGAATTTCACAATGAGAAAGTGACACCCTAGTATATACAGGGCGTCCCAAAAACATGTATACACACTTTAAATACTTATAAAGGCAGTGTTTATTAAAATACATTTCATTTTCAAAATGTAATAGAATCTACAGACATTATTTAATTGTTTTGTCAATGCCTGTTTTCAAACTGACGTCCGTTCTGGTCCAGGCACTGCTGATAACGCGAAGCAATGGAATCGCAAACATCACGAAACATTTCGTTTGGTATTTGTGTGCATTCTCGTTCAATGGCTGCTCTCAATTCAGCGACTGTTGCAGGTTTTATAGCGTAGACTTTGTCTTTTAAGTATCCCCATAAAAAAAAGTCTAGTGGTGTGAGGTCTGGTGAACGCGGAGGGTATTCTACGAAACCCCTTCGTCCAATCCACATCCACATCGTGCCAAGTACCACTCGCAATACTCCACTCTTCGGTCCGGATCATCTTCATTAATAGCATGGACTAATCTTGGAATGTAACTTTTCCATTGACAGCGCTTCAAAATGCGTTGGACAGACGATTCTGAAATTCCTACCTCACGACTCGCTTGCCGCACAGATTTTCTTGGACTTTGGTGATACGTTTCCAGTACTCTTTCTTGCTTTGTGGGGTTTGTCGATGTCCGTGGTCTTCCGGAACGCTTCTTGTGGACATTCTGAACAGTTCCATCGTCTTCAAACTTATCTCTAATTCGAGTGATGGTAAGTCGCGTTGGTGGATCTGTTTGAAACTCCCTCCTAAACTGTCTTTGCACTTCAACTGCGTTTTCACACTTCCAGTAGCATTTTAGAATTAATTTCCTTTGTTCAAAGCTTAGTCTGACTGCCATTATTAATTCTAATGGGTTTAACTTGGAAAGAAAGAAACATCAATTGAGCTATCAGCTGTTAAAGTGTGTATACATTTTTTTGGGACGCCCTGTATATACAGTATATCGGGTGGGCAAAAAAAAAGGGAGACCTCGAACTTTGGCTGTAAAATCCAGTTACAGCATGGTCAGATTTCAATATTTTTTTCACACCCCACAACTAAGTAAATTTCCTATACGGTGAGCGGATTTCAAAGAAAACTAATGAAAATTACGGATTTATTGAACATTTCTTTATGCCACTGGAAATTCTCCATTTACACTACTACTGCATTGTCGTGTCGGCCAAAAAAAAAAAGGGAGACCTTTTAAATCCTTTATATCTCGGCAAATACGGTAGATAGAACCATAAAATTTTAATATGTTAGTACTAGGTAATTTAATGGTTTGTATACCATCTTTTAGCATCTGTTTTATCGATTTTCTTGAGAAGCTTGTCCAAACCTCCCGCAGTTGGCTTACGTTAATTAAAATCGCTTTAATTATCGCAAGATTTTTCTGGAATATTCGCCATAAATCCAATTTCTCAGCTAAAATGCTAAAAGATGGCATACAAACCACAAAATTACCTAGTACTAACATACTAAAATTTCATGGTTCTATGTACCGTATTTGCCAAGATATGAAGGATTTAAAAGGTCTCCCTTTTTTTTTTGCCGACCCGATAATGCAGTAAATGGAGAATTTCCAGTGGCATAAAGAAATATTCAATAATTCCGCAATTTTCATTAGTTTTCTTTGAAATCCGCTCACTGTATATGAAATTTACTTAGTTGTGAGGTGTGAAAAAAATATTGAAATCTGACCATAACTGGATTTTACAGCCAAAGTCCTAGGTCTCCCTTTTCTTTTGCCCACCCTATATAATATAATAAGGGTAACTGCACAGTGTCTTATCCTATAACTGCTTTCATATGGGACGTGACCCCCAGAATACCCAAATAGATCTGCAGGGAGTTCGCCAAAAGGGCAATAAATTGTCTCTCTTAAACCAGATTTACTGATTAACGAATCCAACTATAAAAGTGCCATAAAGCTGCGACTAATTGCTACGGGGTTTGTACTATTTTTCACGCGAAATATCTTCAAAATGGTTGAGAGAAGGAACTTATTTATGGAGACAGAAGAAGAAAGGAGGAAGGAAGAGATGGTTTTCGAGAGTTACATTACCATAAAGTTAAACTAACGTCGTTTAATTACTTTTCTTTTACAAAATTAGAAGACTGAATTGGTATAATATACATTCAGAAAATACTATCTAGCATGACTGAAAATCTATTGTTTTTACCTAATCTATGAAAGAGATAAATATTTTACTCACTATATATATATCAGTGGCGTGCGGTGATTTTTCGTCAAGGGGAAGCAATTCAAGCAAAAACAACAAAGATTATAATATATATAAAATAAAAATAAAACTTTAAAATACTCGTACATAATAAAAACAAAACACATATAATCATCTACTTACTTTACTTATAGGTTAATTCTATTCTTCTTTCTTTTTTATTAAATATATCTATTATTTCTTCTTTCTTTTTTTTTTTCTGTTTAAGGTGCTTGCAACCCTGCTGGATTATTGACACCATTTTTTTTTTTTTTTTTTTTTTGTCCGAAGGGAGGTTGTAAAATAGACTAATCTAGGAATTTGTTTCTTCGTAAAAGGCATCGGTTTTCATATCCTTAAGAAGCTTTTTCTCAATTGAGATTAAAGTTGCCAGATATTTCAAGAAAATTAACTATAAGATCTGGACAGCGAAATCTAAATTGCTTCCTTTTTGACATAGGGAAGGATAAAATAACGATAAATATATATTCTTTTTCGCTTAACATGGCCATGGAATTTTTTAGTAGAAAAACTATATATGAAACTTGTTGTATTCAATAAATACTACATTATTAAACATTAAATGAGTTTTTAGAATGGAAAGAAACAATTTGTAACAGTAAAAAAAAAAGCGAAAGTCATTGGGAAAAAGGATGCATTTCGTCAATTGTTGTCCAACTCGAAATTTTTTGCGTCGGCTTTCTTAAAGGTTCTTGCACGAACGGCAACCAATGTATATACTATGTATCCACCTGATTACCAATCAAATGCTATAAATAGTATAATAAAATGATTTTGTACAAATTATTAACACATATTGAACTGTTTAAACTTTAAAGTATAATACAGCATTTTCTTCTTTCTTTGAATAGGGAAGCATTGCTTCCCTTGCTTCTATGGACCGCACGCAACTGATATATATATATATATACAGACACAGTATATATACAGTATGTATAATATATATATGCTTTGTTATAGTCTTATTTCTGTCCCTTGTCAAAGATAAATATGGGACATTCTATCCAGCATTATTACAGGCCTATTGGTCTTGTCTCCTGCTTCTCATAATTGCTTGAGAAACTTTGTTAATCCGATTAAATAATTTATGGACTACTCCAAATCAGTTTGATTTTAAAAGGTTCCATTCAACTGATTTGTGAATCTGTGTATTGAAGGAATTGATTTAAATACACCGACAGCAATTCATCTATTTACAGGTGCTTCTTGAATATAAGCAACGCAAATGATAAAGTGAACAACAATATTTTATTTTAAAAATTAGAGGATAGGAAGGTTCCCTGGTACATATTAAAAGCATCGACATTTTGGTGTCCCTACCAATTTTTTACTGTTACATTGGGTAATGTATTCTCCGAGTGGTTTGGTTCCTCCTGCGGTGTTAGGGAAGGCTCCTTGCGCTCTCATCTGCTGTTTAATGTGTATAGTAATGGCTTACTTATTTCACTTAATGAAGCAAACGTTGGAAGTTGCACAGATAATATGGGGATAAATAACTTAGTCAATGCCGATAATATGATATTAACAAGTTCCTTAGTTAAGGGTGTGGATTGTCTTCTAAAAATTTGTTATCGGAACCATGATCTTCTTCTTCCGCAGCTTATTATCCCATCTTTACATGGGGTCGCTGTTTTTGGTTCGTCTTCTCCACTCTCCTCTGTCGTATACCACGTCCTCCTCCAAGTCCTTCTCCCTGATGTCCGCCACCACACAGTCCCTCCATCTCGTCTTCGGTCTTCCTCTTCTTCTCCGTCCCGGCAACTCCATCTCCAGCACTCTGCGCCCCACTTACTCCTCCTCTCTTCTCCTGACGTGTCCATACCACCTCAGCCTGGCCTCCTGCACCTTCTTAGATGCTTCCGCCACCTTCACTGTTCCTCTTATATGCTCATTTCTGACCCTATCCCTCCTCGTCACTCCACACATCCATCTCAACATCTTCATTTCAGCCACATCGGTTTTTCTTTCATTGCTCTTCTTCATTGGCACAGTCTCCATTCCATACAACATTGCCGGCCTCACCACTGTTTTGAATACCTTTCCCTTCAGTTTCACTGGGACCCTCTTGTCACAGAGCACCCCTGATACATCTCTCCAGTTCTTCCACCCCGACTGTATTCTACAGTTTATCTCTCTCTCTGCCCCCCTCTGCATCCACTGTTGACCCCAAGTATTTAAAATACTCCACCGTCTTAACACGCTCTCCACTCAATGTCACTTCCCCTCCTCGGTCCTGCTGCACATCACATCTCATATATTCGGTTCTTTCGGCTAATTCTCATCCCCCTACTTTCCAACGCCTCTCTCCAATTTTCCAACTGCTGCTCCACCTCTTTCGTCTCCCCACTCAACACAACATCGTCTGCATACATCATGCACCACGGCGCCTCCCCTCTAATCCTGTTCGTCAACACATCGAATACCACATTGAAAAGGAAGGGGCTCAAAGCTGATCCTTGGTGCAGACCAACTTCCACCCCAAAGCTCTCTGACACACCCACGCTACTCCTCACCTTAGTTGTTACTCCCCTGTACATCCCCTTGATCAGTTTAACATACTTCTCCGGTACCATCTTTTCCCTTAAGCATCTCCAAACTTCCTGCCGTGGTATCCTATCGTATGCCTTCTCCAAGTCAATAAAAACCATGTGCAACGCCTTCTGCCCCTCTCTGTACCTCTCTGCCAACTGTTTCAATGCAAAAACTGCATCTGTCGTTCTCCTTCCCGGCATAAATCCAAACTGTTCCACTGACACTTCCGCTTCGTCTCTCAACCTACTCTCCACTATTCGCTCCCATATCTTCATTGTATGTGATATTAGCTTGATCCCTCTATAATTCGTTATCGGAACCATGATATTATTTTTAATGTTTCAAAAACTAAAGTTATGCAATTCCATCTCTAAAGCTCTAATCAGTCACATAATATTAGTTTCAAAATAATAACAATAATAATAATAATAATAATAATAAATAATAATAATAATAATTCAGAAAGAACACATTACTGTACAGGGTGTCCCAGAAGTCTGGACTTATAGGAAAAATAGACATTATATTTTAAAGTGAAACAAACACATTTTTAATGTCAGTTTTACATTATTCAGGAAAGAAAATACCATGATGGCTCAGTTTACCAATCAAGAGAAGGTGGAACTGGTATTGCTACATGCTTCCAGAAAAAGACAGAGGGAGGCATGTTCGTGAAATAACTGACATGCCTCCGTCTGGCTTTTTCCGGAAACATGTACTGTAGCAATACCAGTTCCACTTTCTCTTAATTGGTATACTGAGCCATGAGGGTACTTTCTTTCCTGAAATATGTAAAACTGACATTAGAAACATGTTTGTTTCACTTTAAAAATAAAATGTCTATTTTCGCTATGAGTCCAAACTTCTGGGACACCCTGTACATAAGCTACAGTATGCATCACATCCATGTAGGTTTAAGGAATGTTGGCATTAACGTTTAATTTTGTATCTTTAGTGACAAGTAGTTTAATTACAATATTCTTATCTGAATATGCCGTTGGGAAGCATGACAGCTTTCCAGGCAAAAATCTTTGAGATTCATTTCAATTTTTACGAAGGAAAATGAGAAACATAAATAGAATTAATGGAATAATTGGAAATAAAATAAAGTTGCATTTAGTTAATTCTGTCATTACGAATGAAAATTGAGGTAATCTTCGAAATAATAGAAAAAGAAGAGGTAAACAATACGGTATAATAATAGGAATAATAATAGAAATAATAGAAAAAATAATAGAAATAATAAAAATAACAGAAAAGAAAAATGGTAAACAATATGGTTAACAGAATATATTGAAATACAAATAATAAATTAATTTCTATTTTTAATAAATTAGAAATGGTGATACAATCTTAGTTATTAAAATGCGGATAAATGAGGTACAAAGAACCTGGAGGTGAATCCATAGAGCAAGTACAAGAATTTATGTATTTCAGTCAAATTATCACCAGCTCATTGGATGGTGATAGAGATACAACAAAGTAAACATGGCTAGACGGAATTTAAGATTCTCTACAAGCGAAGCTAAAGACACTCTCTTTCCTACCTTCTGCACTAATATATAGGCAGTAATTTTAGGGTAACTATAAAAAAGGTTCTGGGAGAACCTTTAATTTACTGTATAACAGATCTTTTAGACTGCTACACAAGTTACCTTCAAGTTGTTCAGTTTGGCAAATGTTTGCTTAACCGCGATATCTCAAACCTTGGTGAAGAATCACGTGTGCTCGATACAGTCTAATGCAAAGAATTAAAATTCAGCCAACCCAATTATTTTAAGCTATTGATCAGTCCTGCACTTAAATATGATAATAATGAATGTTTGTCTTCCAAACTATGGTATGGATTTCGTGGTATGAAGACGTTTGTCTGTAGCTTCACTTAACTTCGATATTACTATTTCTCATTACTTCTATTTTAGTTCTTAGTATTTGTATATATTTTTTTAGTCTACTTTTAGCGTTTTAGTTATTATCATTATTATTATTATTATTATTATTATTATTTGCATTTAATTTCCAATATTGTGAATAGTTTTTTATTTTCATTACTGAGTTTCTTAATAATAATTCTAGATAAGAATTTGCAGTATGCTAAGAATACTGTCTTCATTTTTTCTTCTGCTGACGCGTTTCGTTCATATAAGAACTTACTTTGAACATCTTCAGAGCTTTATAACATAATTTTAAAATAAAATGGGTTATATATATATATTTTTTGATTATAAATTTGATACAATTTCAAATTAATTTAAGAATATTCGAAAGTTCATTAAATTTTATATTAATTTTCAGTTTTTTCATTTTAATGTAAAAAGCTTCGGCAATTTTTAGTTTTTGTACGTTATGTGATGAGGATAAGATTTGAAAGTTTTGTGAGATATTTTCTAACTTTAATATTTTATGATCTACTCTGTAATGTTCGTTAATTTTACTTGGACGATATTTATGTTGGTATGCTCTCTCTTTAATGTGGTTTGTGGTGTAACCAATGTAAGTCGACGTACAGTCAACTACAGGACATTTAAATTGGTACACCACACGATGTTGTTTATCAGGGTTTTTGTTACGTGTCGAAAAATGGCTTGATAACTTTTTGTTTTTATAGTATATGTTAACATTGATAGTTTTTTCTTTATCCATTGTTATATTGTTTAGATATTTTTCTTCATGTTTTAGTCTTGTTGGGTTTCTTGTTTCGAAGTAAAATTTTATACCTGTATTTTTATTTTTACTAGTACAGTTCCCGCCGCTTCGCTGACGGTTAGACAGGCTAAACTACAAAAAAAGAACCCAGCCGTGAAAATTTTGAGCTTCACATTGTGTCAACATTTCTGAATCTGGTATCTCCCAAAACCTCCTCACCCCCATTCATACAACTTGGGGACTAACCCCCTCCCCCATTACCCCCACCCCTCCCCATTACCCCACCCATCCCCGATTACCCCCACCCCCACCCCTCCCCATTACCCCACCCATCCCCGATTACCCCCACCCCCACCCTTCCCCATTGCTAAACTACAGAAAAGAACACAGTCATGAAAATCTTGAGCTTCACATTGCCGCCCGTAATACAATTTCTGAATTTTTTTTACAATTTCTGAATTTTTTTCTCACAATTTTTTCTCACAATTTCTGAAAGTGTGACGGACAGACGGACAGACGGACAGACAGACAGACGGACAGCTCTCTTATTATAATATAGATTATTATTATTATTATTATTATTTGCCATATGGACATGAATGGTCTGCCAATAAAGTATTTTATTTTCATCTATCTATCTATCTATCTATATATATATATATAATTTAGAACGGTTTAAGTACACGATGGAGGCAGATTTTAAATTAAAACCTAACACAGACATTGAAATCTGATGTAGATGAACATTGAAAAGTCGTGTAACAGAGAAAGCATGCAAGAAGGAATGGTACGGATGTAAGTCCAGTTGTAGAACTTTTTCATATGCGTAATTGTGTACGTACAGTTCTGAAAAAAAGTTCACCGAGGCAGTAAAATCTATTGAAAAAATACTAATATTTTCAATATTCTGAAAAAATTCATAATTGGGTAGAAAAATTATTTTATGAAATAGGATGGTACTTTTTTTCACTATTTTCCCGACCAATTATGATTTTTTTAATTTTGAAAATTTCATTATTTTTCCATAGATTTTTTCCCCATGTGGTGAACACTTTGCCACAACAGTTGCGACAAAAGTAGGTGTAATAAACTGGTGTGTGACCCGGTATATATCGCGACTTCCGCAATGGACGGCACACGAAGCCAAACAACTTCGCTTTCATATTTGCGAATTAAAACTCAGCATCTTTTTTGCACATTTAGTTTTCCACACAATTACTGATATTAAAAGGTCATTAATATTAATGGAATTAATCAGGAGAAAGCGCGACATTTGTCCGCGGATTCCATTTCCGCAGTTTAACAGCAATCAAAATTTAATTAATTACGTTTTAATAAGAAGGAAAAGAATGTATAAACAAAATTTATTACAAAGTTTGTTTAAAGTTTCGCGTTAATAATAGAATGTAAAAATGGAGGAAAATAAAAGACAATAAATAGAGAAAACAAAAACGAAAATAGAATTAATTTATTTTAAGTGGGACAAATTCATTTTATATAAAATTATTTCGTAATTTAATATAATTTACGTTTATAAGTTATTATTTCTTGGCCTGGAGGGCTTACATTAGGCTTATTTAGAGTGCGCTACTGTAGGTTAGGTTACGTAACGTTACAAGGAGTTACAAGGACAAGAGGAATATAAGGAGTTACAAAGACAAGAGAAAACTTCAAAGGCCTTTCGGTTCACTCTGGGAGGTTCCTGTTATTAAACTAGCGCATTTTTTAATTATTGTAGCAGCAGTAGAAAACTGGATGGGAAAGTATAAGGCTCTCTTAGGCTTAGGCTTAGTTAGATCACAATACTGTAAGTTACGTTAGATTTGGTTAGATTAAGTTGACGCCATTCCTATTCTCATCATATCC
The DNA here is from genome assembly GCA_023014485.1 of Bathynomus jamesi. Taxonomy (NCBI): domain Eukaryota; kingdom Metazoa; phylum Arthropoda; class Malacostraca; order Isopoda; family Cirolanidae; genus Bathynomus; species Bathynomus jamesi. The sequence goes on from JAJOZX010000717.1 coordinate 1,052,081, forward strand.
GTGCAGTTGGACTCTTTCAGTATTCTTGAGTACTTTTATTAAACTCAAACAAAATATAAATTATCCGTTTATCCATGGCGAAGTCGATCTTAAAAAATACACCAAAAATCGTATACAATTTTCCATTCTGGCTTCCTTTATGCGTGTGTCTCTATCGAGTATTTCGCTCATATAAATTTGATGATCCCCCAGAAATCGCCATTGGTTATCTTTTGAATGCAAGTTATTGTGAATATTTCAGAACATAAGACGCAGGTCGTTGTGAAATAATAACTTTTTATTCTACCAGACATTGCTGGTAGAATAAGTAGGAAAAATGTCCTATAGGTAAGTTTGAAAGGCGTTTGGGAAAGTACAGTAATACTTTAGAATTCATCCACATCATGTGCGCAAAACAGAAAATGGGGTGAAGCTCAACTATTTTACGTTTAATTTACTTATTTAATATTTGGAGCTGAACCATTTATGATTTTATCCAATTCATTATTCCCTGCTTTTCAATTTCATGCTCTTTCTTTAAATACAGGGTGATTACAAATGAGCTTCCCGATTTTAAACATTTATTATGAAAAACTAACAAAGCTACAGCGAAAAGCAAGATATACAAATAAAGAAGAACTCAAAAAGTTTTATTTACAAGTTATTAAAGTTCAACAGGAGCTCCTTTTGTAGCTCTGCAGACATCAAAGCGGTATTCTGTTTCCCTCCATACATTTTGTGGCATATCACACTGAACTTTTCTAACAACCTCACGTATCCTTTCCTTCAAATGTTCTAAAGTTGTTGCCATTGGTGGAACAAAAACTTAATTTTTGACATAGCCCCCCAGAGCAGTGGCGTAGCTACACTTTTAGCGCCCTGGAACAGTAGGCAATATAGCGCCCCCTAATATTAATCAGGGGTATAGCAGCCCCTCTTTAAGCGTATTATTATATTTTAAATTAAATTGTATTATACCTAATAATTAGTTTGAAAACAACTTACCGAACTTCAAAAGTTTTTTCTTCTAGCTTTCTGATTTGCAAATTGGTCAATCACATGGTCAAAATCAAGACAGCGTGCTTGCCAATGAGCTTAGCCGATGTTGAGACATACTACTCCTTAGATAAGTCTTTATCAGTCTTAATTTTGAAAAACTTCTCTCTGCTGTTGCTGTAGTCACTGGTAGAGTGAGAAAAATTAAGCAAACGCTAACTAAATCAGGGAAGCTACTCGAAGCAGGTGTATGAATTAGAAGTAATTCAGTAACTTCGCGTATTATTGAAAGTTTTTGTAAGTCATTATGAAAGCATATTTTAAAACGTTGCAACTGAGGACCCAATCCTGGTGAAATATCTTTTGTATACGCTTCAACAAGAAGATTGGATCTTTCATTTATAGCTTTGTTGGATGAATTTGAAAGAAAATTGGGTGATAAACATTTAAAATTTTCGCAAACTTTAAGAATTGATTCAAACCTCCGAGTTAATTGACTGACGATTATATCTATGTTTCGGTTAAATACTTCGACTTGAAAGCGTTTTTCACAATCTTCTATGCGATCATCTGCATGGAGTTCATCAAACATTTTTCTGTACGATGTAACCTTTTTTTAGGAAAATAACGATCGATTTTCCTTTATAGATAACTCTATTGCTTCTTTTTTTATGGATTGCCAATTACCACTCATTTGAAAACTGAGTAATAAGAGAGGAAACCATTTCAACTGACTTTTCTATGTCTTCGTGTTTTCCTTGTAGCATCTTCGATACTACATTAACTGAGCCAACAATTTTAGTCTGAACGGTAATTAAAATTATTGTCGGAAATACTCGTAGTTCAAAATGATTCATTAATACTTTAGCTTCATGCTGTTCCTCTTTGTTTTTGCCATTTAGTGATAGGTACGTTAAAATCTTAAAAACGTCAAAATAACGAGAGCAGAGCGTTTCGAGAACTTGAATGCGTGAAAACCATCTAGTTGGACAAACTCTCTCTAAGGTTTGCGTCATGTAGCCTATCCTTGTTTTAATTCCATCAATTTTGACCATCTACTAACTGCACTAAAAAATGCATAAAGTTTTTCTAATTGGTCAAAAAAATATCTGACTTCGAGAATATTTGAAACAGAGTCGTTGACAACTAAATTTAAATTATGAGAGCAGCAGTGAATGTACTGTATGTGGCGGATGAATGTTTCTGCCTAATGCGCGCTTGAAGACCTACATAGACGACACTCATGTTCGCAGCGCCATCATAACCTTGTCCTCGTAATTTTGACAAATCGGTGAAATCCTCCATAACCTTCAATACAGTACTTTCTAACTCTTTAGATGTTTGATTCTTAATCTCTGTAAACCCGCAAAATGATTCATTAATCTCTAGCTGCACTGGTTTTTCACGTTCATCTTTTTTTATTAGCACATAGCGAAACACCGTGCTAAGCTGATCAATTTTTGATATATCTTGTGTTCTGTCTGTTATTACAGATATACTGTAAATGCTGCTTCTTTCATTTCGCTCTTAATTGTCTGAATTATTTCATTAGCCAATAAGTTAATTATTTCATTCTGAATTTCTGCACTAAGTACGTAACAGTTCCTTTGGGACGCTTTAAAAGTTCAAATAAAACATCATCATATCGAGCTAGTAATTGAATAATTTCAAGAAAATTTAATTGTGAAGTTCCATGATCATCTGTAATTCTATGAGCTCGAAAAGGTAAATCGTTTGTAGCGAGTGTTATTGTTACATCAACAATACGTCGCAATATCTTACGCCAAAAATTTACTTGTACACTTGTTTGTCTGTTGATTGCATCAACAGTAGAATTAGTTTCCCAGCGATAGTACACCGCGCAGGAAATAGAGTGTTGATTGGATTCTTCTTTGTTCAATATTACGGTTTATACGAGCCAGTCCCGCTGTTCCTTGCACAAAACTTAAATCTAAATTGATTGATCAAGCAGCCACAAGGGTGACAATAGCAAATGTTTAATTCCGTTGAATAACACAACCATTGCCTCCTAATTTCGAACTTTCATTGTTTTGAGATTTATAGTAGTACTTTTCATTAAAGCCTCTATGCGGTTACGCCCGTCTTTATCGTTGGGAAATGGACCTTCAGGTTGACAAGGACCATTTTAATAATCAATCTTTTTGTTCAGGGGTAAGAATTCCAGAAAATTAGCTGTCTGAGGACTGAATAATTTCTTCTCCGACAGTAATGTTTTTGTGTTAAAGGTACAGGCTGTAAAGGAGCAACAGATGAATCTGGCTCTAGTTCCGGTAATAGCTGTTCTTCCAGAGTGGCAACGCCTTCGGGCTGAATACTGCAATCGCTGTTACTACTGCTACCACAAATTACTGTCGATACTTCTGAGACTGTGTGAGGCTTATTTGAATGAGAAGTAGAGGCGTGATTGTTTTAAAATATGTTAATAATTTACACCCTTTTTGCAACACTTTTTTTTTCAGATTCTTCTTTTTCTCTTTTTCTCTTTCGAAATTCCTCACCACTCAGTTTCTTAGAAGACATTGTCCGCAATAATTGAGTGACAAATATTCTATCCGAAGCTAATTCTCGAAAAAATACAGGATTTCCATTGAGTAACAAAAAAGTTTATGTAAATTTTATTGCAAAATTTCTATTGGGTACTTATAGGTTATCTCCCCCCCCACCAAATTTGACAGAATATTTTCGTTAAAACTAACAAAAATATCACGACTTAACCTAACCAATTATTATCAATGGCGTACAGTTGATCTATTAGTAAATAGTAAATACTATTCCGGAAACAAACAATGTTATAATTAATAATAGATGAACTGTACACCCTTAATAATTGGTTAGGTTAAGTTTGATATTTTCGTTAGTTTTAACGAAAATATTCTGTCAAAATTGGTGGTAGTGGTGGTGGGGGTGGGGGGTGGGGGATAACCTACAAGTACCTTCTATTGTTTTAAAGTATAAAAAACTATTAAAAATGTAATTAAATTGTTACTTTAGCCGCGCATTGTTAATAACAAACGTACGTGCTATAAGTTGCATCATTCGATTGAAATTTATATAATACAATATTACATTATGATATTACACAGTTTGTGATAACGTTTAAATGAAATTAATTTACTTATACAAATTTAACTTACTTATGAAAATTAAGCAAATAATTAACAAATACTAACAGTAATAATGCGCTTACCTCAAAAGTAAATCACTTTACAAATATTTTTCGGACGTTTTCCAGTTTATGTACCGTTTTCTACAGTACATTACATACAGCATAGTAAACATCCTGTGCCCAAGTGACGAAAGTTATAATGTGGGTTAGGTTAGGTTACGTTAGGTTAGGTTAGGTTATCAAGAACTCATATTTGATCACTCATTTTTTATCTGAAAAGAAGCAAAAATAAATTATATGAAAAACGGTACACAAACTGGAAAAGGTCCTTTTTTCACTTATAGCTTATAAAAGTTTATAATAAAGTGATTATTTTATTAAAATTTAGATTACAATCAGCAATTTAAGTGCACGAAAAACACAAGCTGTCACAGCTACAAACAAACTACATATATTAACTCAGCGGCGTAGCTACGGAGCGAGCGGAGTTAGTAACTAACTCCGTCCCTTCTCAGCGGGTAGTGCACGTGCACTTCTGCAGTTTATTCTACTCAGCGTCAATGTCAATAAGGCGAAATGAGGTATATAAGTCCAAGTAATAATCGTCTTTACAGTAGGAATTTTTAAGTGCTAATTTACACATTTCACGTGAGTAATTTTTCTGCTTCAGCAGAACATTTGTTGTCTGGCAAGCCAAGTCGTTATATTGTTGAGTCAAAACAAGACAGACTGCGAGATTCACTGTTGATAAATTTGCAGCATAGGTAAAAATTCAATGGCTGCAGCATAGGTAAACATTCACTGTTGGCAAATTTTGCGACCCCTATTTTTGCGGCGCCTGGAGTAAACTGCTCCAATTGCTCCACAGAAGCTACGGCCCTGCAGGCCCAGAGGAAGAAGTCAAAGGAGGTAAGATCGAGCGAACGAGCTGGCCAAAGAATGGGTCCGCACGCCCGATCCAACGATCAGGCAATTGCTCATTCAGGAATGTTGTAACCTCATTGTGGAAATGGGGTGGCGCACCATCCTGCTGAAACCACATATCAGTTTTGTCCTCTATCAGCTGAGGCATCAGCCACAGCTGTAGCATATCGCGGTAAATGGTACCGTTAATTGTTTCTTCAGCAAAGAAGAATGGACCGTACACTTTCTCAGCGGTATGAGCACAAAACACGTTAACTTTAGGGCTATCTCTGACGTGTTCAACATTACAAATAAAAATGCCCTGAAATATTCTTTATTTGTATATCTTGCTTTTCGCTGTAGCTTTGTTAGCTTTTTCATAATAAATGTTTAAAATCGGGAAGAGCATTTGTAATCAGTCGGTATGTAATTTTGAAGTAAATTGGCTTAAATAACCTCTTGCATAAGTGGAACTAAGCTGACGTTAGCTATACAAGAAAGGAAAGGTTGGTTGGTTGGTTGATCCCTTTTACGTCTTTCGTCCAATTGAAGTTACTGAGACGGGCATTAAGACCACCAACCGGGAAAAATAAGCCACCTTTGAAAGGAGAACTGCAGAATATATTACGTGCAGCGGACTCATTACTACACCCCACTCCCCATTTATCAGACTGGCAAAGGACAGTCCATGACTAAGTTTAGAAAGGGAAGGAAGATATTCTGATTACTTTAGACATATCTTAGACTGAAAAACTATAGCATCTTGTTTTAAACAATAGCCAACCAAAACAGAATACCAACCAAACCATAGCTTAATAAATGGAACTCTCATCCCGCAGCATGCATGCAGGACACACTTATATACGTCTCAGTCGGTTTTATATCGGTTATATTTGGCTGAATTAATTAGCCTCAGCACCGTGCCAGTTTCTGGTCCTTTTAACTGGTTATGTCTTGGTTGAATGAAGTGCAAAGAAACCGAAGATTTTACCTTCGACCAAATAGCCCGAGTTGTGTCCACTCTCCTCTCTTTTGTAATTGGTTTTCGCTCAATATTCTTTAAGGCTTTTTATGACTATAAGTAATTGGGTGCACGTAAAATGTGTGTGCAAGATGCGAAGAATTTAAAAGAAATTCTTTTCCAAAATCTTTATGTAAACTTCCCAATAACATTTTCTCAACACTTTTTCTGCCCTCATTGGCTGACGGGAGAATGTGTCTAGTCCGCCTGTCATTTTTTTATACTTTTCTGGAAGTTCATTCACACGTAGCTACTCGTAAGTGTAACGTGTGTTTGTTTGTGTATGTAGGTAACTGAGCATAAATGAGGATGAGTGTGTGATAATTCACAGATGTAGTGGAGTAATTCTTTTGTAAGATAACACGTTTGGTACCTCGGAACATTTAAAAATTTGTATAAAAAACCTGGAAAAAAATTTACTGTCGGGAAAAAATATGTTTTTAGTCTTGACTGGGTTATATTAGATTAGGTTAGGCGAGATTAGCGAGTACCTCGCCCGAAATGCTTCCTGGTTCGATGTCACAAAGGACAGGTTACGTTAAATTAGATTTGGTTAATTAGTTTTTAGATATATGGATTTTAGAAGGTCCGTTTATGCAGAGATGCGCACATGTGTGTGTGTGTGTGTGTGTGTGTGTGTGTGTGTATTCCCATTTCAAAAATTTATCTTGCATTTTTATAGCCATGCATGTCCTAACTCCAGACTTTCCTTCGGCTAATAAAGAATGAATGAAACTTGGTTCTTGTTAGTTCAACTTCGTAACTCTGCCTCTTGTTTACGTAGCCTTATAACACACTCGTAATAAAAAATATTTAAACAGATAACAATGTTCTTAACCTTTGTTAGACGCAAAATTTAATTATAAATAATAAAACTAATCATATTTTGGAAACAGTCCGTTAATTTACATTAATTAAGAATGTAAACAGGAACACTTCCCTCTTAGTGTGTAAAAAAGTTTTCTTCTCCGTATGAACTTTCTACGTACCATATATATGTACACACAAAATTAAAAAGAGAAAATATACACAAAAAATAATCTTCCAAAGTTTTAACTACGTAGTCCAGACGCTGTAAATTAAATATTAGATTCATATTTTTAATAAAGCGGAAAAACAACTTTGGTGTGTGAAAGTTCGATCCAGAGCAACGGAGTTAATCTAGATTTTATGAACATAGAATGTCTTGGGACTTGGCAGTATACGAAGGTGCGGTCTCTCTGGAATGATGTCTAACAACACTTAACTCCAGTTTATTATGAAAAACGCTCAAATTGCTTCTCGAAAGTCTGTATAAAAACTAAAAATAAGAAAATAATGAAAGATGAAATAAAGAGAAGTGGTATGAAAGAACATTATTTTTTTTATTGTTCTTAAATTATATACAGTATACACGTAGAGGAATGTACGACTATTCGAAAAGAAGCAAATTAAAAATGTTGAGACGCACAAACAGTTACATGAATATGAAATTAATTTAAATTGTTTTACCAACTTTTCACTGTGGACAGCACGAACGGTGAAAAAATTAGACCGCAAATGAAATATCCTAAACGTTTTCTCGTCAATTTAAACTTTAAATAGTCGTTGTTCTCGTAGATATTCTCTCCCAATTCTGAATTAAACGTTTGCTCGTATCTCAAAGTTAAACGCTTATTAGAGAGAAAATTAAACTCACACATTGCGGAGGAAGTCAGCTCTACCTTTGTCTATCAGCAAACACTTCAGAAGAGTTCTCTATATTCCAATCTCATTCACAGCCCTTCACAACACTCGACAGCTCTCCAGATCTTATAACAACTTCCCATACGTGAATTTAAGTATTCTGAGTAGGAAGACATAGTGTAAGGAGACCTCATTTATCAGATTGGAGTAAACTTGAGTGGTGTAAAAAAAAAATATATATATATATATATATATATATATATATATATATATATATATATAAATATATATATATATATATATATATGTATATATATAATAATATATATATATATACACACAATGGCGCTCATAAGTATACGTACAGAAAAATATTTCAGTTATATTCGTCCTTATCTTTTGTACCATGCACAAGATAATTATGAAAAGTTTACCGTTTGTTTGGAAAAATTTAACACATAAAAAATTTGTTTAATTTCAACATATAATGAAAAATACCAAAGAATTTGAGGAAATAAAACAGGTAAAATGCAAAAGTTTTCATATATTTGCTTACAAAGTTGTTTAATACTTTGTGCGTCCACCTTTTGCTTGAATGAGTAATATGGTGGCATTTATGTAGATAGAAATGGATCGCTTGGAGAATTTCCTCGCTTGAGATCCCCACGTCCGTTTGTGCGTTACATTTACGGTTAATTTTGGCACGATGACGTCCCGTAGTCCTCACGTCCGTTTATGAGGCGCATTTACGGAAAATTCTGGCACGATGACGTAACACGGTCCTCACGTCACTTGAGATGTACTTGAGGGTGAAGGTTAGATAACCTAAGGTTAGGTTGAAGGAGACTTCATGAACGTTTATGAGCTATATGTGAGGATGGCCTAACCTCTGGGGGAAATGCTGTAGCCCCGCAGGGGTGCCAAGGACGTCACCCGCTTTACGCCCACGCGTCCCACGTACGCCCTTGCCCGGACGCCCATACGCCCATATTGAACCCACGCGCCATCCCGGCGCGTCTTTATTCATGTCCACACTCTGCCAAGTCGTACTATATCATTTTCAGGAGCGTTTACAGATTAACTCCTGAAAGATGAAGCGGTGGTTTGTTTGTGCATGCAGGAAAATAACGCTTTCATGCATCATTTTTTTCTACTGATATATACACAGTATATATATATATATATATATATATTATATTACCCTGAGAATGTGAGGCCCAAGACTTTCTAATCTTTTTAATCTCCAGCACACCAACCTGAATACTGTCTACGAGGGCATGAGGAAAATCGGAACCAATTACCTCCTCCACTAAATCCTACAAGTGAAGCGAAATGCTGCAGAAGGGTTCGAACGCAGATCGGTTCTTAATATGAAATTAAAAGAACTTTAATGTTTCAAGTTCACGATTTTCCTCTCCTACAGTTGCAGATTAAAACCGAAGCCTAGTAGGCCTATATTAAGACATATAAGGGGTCATAAAAATAGTAATACAACAGATAATAAACATGACATTTCCTCCTCGCAAGGTAGTACAGTGAATCTCTACCTCTGTGAATATCATTCTGTCATGTCTCTTCTTATTTTGATTTATATCATTTGAAGAAAATGTGAAATACAATAATAATAATTGAACACAAAAAGAATTTTTGTTTAATAAACTGTTTTTTTTTATGAAAAATCTGGAAGAAAACTTGTGAATTTAATTTTTAACTGAAATATTTTTCTTTATTAAGGGAGAATATTATATTCAGTTATTTCAAGATGAAGTACTCAAAAACTTTTCATGCATTCTTAATCCATGTTTAATTATTTATTTACTTTCAAATATGTACTTAGCTATTATTTACTTTATTATATATTTATCTTCTAGCATATGATGTAGGAATTACACGGTTAATTGTTATTGCAAAACGTTAATATTGTTTTCTAAATTATGTTACCAAAGTATTTAAAGAAAATTCTCTTTTAACATTAACAACATTGTCCTAAAAAAAATTTTAATATGCTACAAATTCTTAGATGGAATAGTCTAAGCAATGATACTCTCTATTTATTTATTGTAGTATGTAATAAGCAGGGTTTTATTTCTTTTGATTATATATTTTCATGAATCGTCATACGAAAATATATCTAGAAAATATAATTTCTCTCTCTCTCTCTCTATCTATCTATCTATCTATCTATCTATCTATCTTTCTTTCTCTATCGCGCATTTATATATACTCGTGTGTGTATATATATATATAAAACAATAAAATAAATAAGCAAGTATGCCTTAAATTTCGTTTTCTTACCACAAAGTTAAAATACGGATACAGTTTTTTTTACAAGCATACCAAAATATTAATAGATTTAAACCAATATATACAGATAAGTTAAGGGTATTCTGTCAAGGAATCTCACTAGCCTTACCCTAGCTAGTATTTATTTACGTTACTATAATAATATTTTTTCTAAATTGACGGCTGTTTACAATATCTTAAATTTTTCTCATAATTATTACCTATTAAGTCAAACACTCTTTGTACCAAGATATCAACCAATTTTACAAGTGTTCAGTACAACAGATAGATTATCCATATAAACATTGAATAAGTACGAAGATAATAGCTCTCCCTACTTGACATATATATAAGGCGTCGCGCAGCAATGGCGAATGAGCCGAAACAAAGTTTTGAGGAAACGGCTTTAAAGTTTGTGAAAGGCTTTGTGAAACCTTATTAAAATAGGTGTAATTTGATGAGGTTTTTTTTAAACCTTGTAAGTAATTCTATGAACATTGAATGAATGAAAGATTAAATGATAAAACAGAAGCGTTTAAAGTTATTGAAAACGGAATTTCGCCCGTTGGTTGATTCGTCATTGTACCGCGCAACACCTCATATATATATATATATATATATATATATATATATATATATATATATATATATATATATATATATATATTTATATATATTAGGGCGGTTCTTGTAATAGGGGTGAAAAATTTTATTGCAGGTAAGTAAGTCACTGAGCATGTGGATTTTTTAATTTTACTTGTTTACCAAAACTTTCATGGCAAATTTCTACTTGGTAGCAAAAGTTTAGTGGGTGCTCAAGGGTAGATGAGACACCGAAAAAGATCAGCTAAGGAGGACAGTGACAGGAGAAACGGGAGTTTCAGCATTCCCTGTCTCCTGCCTAACGTTCCCCCGGGAGTACTTCCCTGGTCGATTGGTGTCTACAATCTCCTCCTGGTTTGGCTTTGTTTCGTTTGAAACCTTGTCAGAAAACAAAGATGAAAATGGTCGAGGCAGCAAATTTATTACAGAGAGGAATACTAAAGAAAGCTCGGAGAAAATACAAAGGAAACATTTCAGTAGAGAGAAAATGGATCTCTCAGACTTTGTCGATTCAGCGTCATTTAAGTTATTTGATACTTTCAAGATCAGCCGAGGGTTCTTAGGACATCTCCTGATGAGTGGAAAAATCACCAAGACGATAGACGATCCCTCCTTTCCATGTAAAAATTCAATGTTATCAACGACAGTGCTGAAAGGGGCGTGTCCATGATAAAGAATTTCAATGCAACCATTACCAAAGTCGAGACTCAAAAGCAGTTCCTCTTACATGTAGTGGAAATGCACCGGCATTAATTTCCTGACCAGAATAAGTCGACATTGGCCACCAGTAAATGTTCAGGCGACTACATTTCATGTATGATATTAAGGTGATATCAATGCATTTGTGCCATCACTGAACGTTATATTGTGCGAATTCATTGTTTATCTAAATGTTATTTATCCAATTCACCCACTTTACATATTCTAATGCTTGAGCACCGAGTAAATACTCCCGGATTACACTCAAATTCGTCTCAGTTTTATGTTCTTAAGTCTAATAAAAAAGTACATGCTTGCTTGAATTTTTAATTTTCATTTATTTGAACCTTTCAAATGTTCCGTGCGATAATTCCTCATTTAACGAAGGTCAAGCTTGTCGCCCCTCCTCTCGAGTTGGCCTGGTGAAGTAGTGAGTTAGTTTCTTGTATTCTCCACCTCACATAGCCAGGTACGCCCGGCTCATCGGGGATTGTTTTGAGCCAGGCGTCTAATCTTCTTTTGAAGATGTCCACCGCAACACCACTCGTCTTCCTTAGGTCTTCAGGCAGCTGATTAAACAATCTTGGTCCTCTCACAACAAAACTATTTTCTTTCAGGGTTAAGGATGTTCCCTGTCTAGTCTTTAAGTTGGAAACACGAAACAGTCTTCCTTTTCTACTTTCCACTGTTGTTTGGGGAGTTACAGGGTTCAGAGTAAGATTAGGGACTAGTTTCTCCATTGTTTTCCAAATGTAAATAATGGTGTATCTCTCTCTCTTCTCCTTTCCAGTGAATATAGTTTTAATTCGCATAACCTTTCCCAGTAATTTAGTTCTTTGCACCCATTGACCTTGGCTGTAAAGCTTCTCTGAATCCCTTCTAGATGTCTAATGTCTTCTTTTTTATATGGGCATGTTAGGACCGAGCAGTATTCCAACTTGGGTATGATCAATGTTTTCAGTAGAGGAATCATTATATTCCTATCCCTTTGTTTAAAGGTTCTCAGTATCTGCCCAGTTATTCGCTTTGCTCTGTTTACTGCTATCTTATTTTGTGTTTCAAATTTCGCATTATCAGTCATTACAACCCCTAAATCTTTTGCTTTAGAATTTCTCTGAATTTCCTGTCCATTTGAGGTATAGTATTCCATGGATTTTAGGTCCTCCCTTTTCCGTACCGTCACAGTTGAAATTTCTCGGTGTTAAACTTCATATTGTTGTCTTCCGTCCACTTGTAGATTCTGTTCATGTCTGTTTGTAGAGATCCTATATCTTCTGGGTTTCTTATTTTTCTACTGATCTTTGTGTCATCGGCAAAGGATGTTACTGTGCTGTCTCTGATAAAGTCCTCATCTATGTCAGTTAGCATGATTATGAAGAGGAGTGGAGCTAATACTGTTCGGTGCTACTGTAGTATGCTGTCTACCTACGATTCGGCGGTTGGTGCTGGTTAAGTATGCGGTCTACCATCTGAGTTTTGACAGAATATTTTCGTTAAAACTAACGAAAATATCACGACTTAACCTAACCAATTATCAAGGGCGTACAGTTGATCTATTAGTAAATAGTAAATACTATTCCAGAAACAAACAATGTTATAATTAATAATAGATCAACTGTACGCCCTTGATAATTGGTTAGGTTAAGTTGTGATATTTTCGTTAGTTTTAACGAAAATATTCTGTCAAAACTCAGATGGTAGACCGCATACTTAACCAGCACCCGGCGGTTTACCTTTCAAGTATAATTTCTTATCTTGTTTGCTAATTGCTTGTTTACATCCCAATGTTAATCGCCCTTGACGATTGGTTAGGTTTAGTCATGATATTTTCGTTGGTTTTAACGAAAATATCATGATTAAACCTAACCAATCATAGGTAGACCGCATACTACAGTAGCACCTACTGTTCCTTGTGGTTCTGAGCTGAGGACCTCTGATTCTGATGAAGATATTCCTTGTACTGTAACGATTGCCACCGCTCACTAAGGAAATTATATATCCATTTCCCTACTTTTCCTGTTATTCCCATATATTTCAGTTTATATATTATAATTCCATGGTCACACTTGTCGAACGCTTTGGCAAAGTCTATATAATATATATATATATATTAGAAATGTACCGATGCGGGTATCGGCATCGGCGAAATTTAACCGATTCCACCAATTCTTATAAAGTTCATGACACGATTTTAAGAAAATAACTTATTCCAGCGATAAGTTCGTAGCCTATCTGGTTCAACATCTTCAATAGAAAGTGAACGTTTGGTTAATACCTGTAAGGCTGGTATATGAACCAAAAAGAACAGATTATGCTATGATAATGGCGAACAATTTATGTTCCTTCATCACAGTTTAAGAATCTTTGACTTCAATTATTAATTAACCAAACGTTTCTTAATTTTCTTCAATTTCTCATTTTTAAGTTTCATCAGTGAAATTTTCAACACCCTATATTTTGAGTTGCATAATAATTAAAGTAAAAAAGGATACTGTATTATTGTATTTTGAGTTGTAAAAAACTAATTTTTATTATTAATCCTATAAAAAATATGCTACAGTGGATAAAGAAAACCTCCATTAATACTTTTTAATTTATTTTTATAGCTTTTTATAGCTTTGAGCGTTCAAAGTTGAAATATCTAAAAACAATAATATTGAGTACTAATTTCGTGAAAAAAAGGTGTATATATATATATATATATATATATATAAGAGTTGGAATTGGCATCGGTAAAATTGTTTGTGGAATCTGTACATCTCTAATATATATTGTACGCTTGTTTCAAGGGCAGCATTGTTGTCCAGTCTTGTAATGTCAGTGCAAAATGTGATGAAAGAATGTTCTTTTAGAATTATTTACGGTTAAACAAAGGTAAAGAAGGTCAATGTGTGACCGCACCATCTGTTGTAAACGCGACTCCGCCGTGGGGCGGGTCAACAGATGACGTGAATGAGCTCGGGAACCCATTAGGTTGAGCCCATTACTCGACTCTCTCTTTACCTCCCTCGCGTTGAATGAGAGGCGCCTCTTAATCGAAGAGGAGAGAAGGTGAGGAGCGAACCCAGTACTTCACTTCAACTTCCCGAATCGGACACTGCAAGGACTTTATGTCCGGTTAACCCTTATGATTTTCTTACATCCATCAAACACTAGTTTAATGTTATGTCAAAGTATGGCTTAAAACTATATCTTTCATGGAATACTGACGGGGAAGCAAATTGGGAAGTATATTGTTGCTCCTAGAATTTTATACAGTCGCACCCAAAAGTCTTGTCCCTTCAGTTATATCGTAATACGTCATTCAAAGTATGTGCAAGATTTGTGCAAGATTGTAGGTAGTACTAAAGATAAAAATAAATAATATAGAACTTGTAAATTATTGAATTCTTTTACATTCATAACACTGGTATGCATATGAAATTTTTTTGTCTGCTGTGAGGGTTTTTTTCAACTCATATTATATAATTCGACCATGCTGAATTCGAAAATGACATTGGTTTTCCTCAATCAGGTCAGGTTTTTTCTCTATTGGCCATTTATTATAAGTCCAATTTTATCCCCAAATTTATTGATTTTTTTAGCTTAAACACTGTAGATACGAGTAATATTATAAGAACACTGGTGAAAAATGAAAACATTGTGTGAATAAATACTTTTATTCATACAATGAATATGGAAAAAAGTTTATTGAGGAAGGAATGAAGTTTTTTTGGCTTTCCGTCTGTGTTTTTCTTCGGGCACGTCTCGCTTCAAACACCAGCAATAGTCTGCCAGCATATTGATATCCCAGTTTCCGTGGTACCTCTCTTCCATTATTTTGATATCTTGGTGAAATCGTTCACCCTGTTCCTCACTATAATCCCCGCAATTTTCAGGAAAATAGTCCAAGTGGGACCACAAAAAGTGCATTTTTATGGACATGCGCGACCCATGAGCTTTGAAAGCTTCCATCAAGTTTTCGACAACGGACTCGTATTCTGGACTTCTACGCTTGCCAAGAAAATCAGTGACAACTGATTTGAATGCCTGCCAGGCATTCTTCTCAGTTGGAGTCATTGCGTTTTCGAAATGAGTATCCTTGATCAAAGTTCGAATTTGAGGACCATCAAAAACCCCAGCATTTAGTTTAGCATCAGATATATGAGGAAATTTACTCTCGAGATATCGGAATGCTGAACCCTCCTTATTCATTGATTTGATGAAATTTTTCATCAAGCCCAGCTTAATATGAAGTGGTGGGAGCAAAATTTTTGTTGGTGGTACAAGGGGCACTGAAACGACATTATGCGACCCAGGTTCAAAATTCTCTCTGGATGCCCATTCACGCTGTGCATAGTGCTTCTCCTCCGCTCGGCTATCCCATTTGCAGAGGAAACATGGGTATTTCGTGTATCCCCCTTGCATTCCCAATACAAATGCCACAATCTGAACAAAAATGAAAATATTTAAAGAATTTAGAGAATTTGTTCTATCAGATAAAAAAATCTATGCATTGGACTGTATCACTTCTGTGGGGAAGTTAAGTGTTCTTATACGCTCTCAAATAACCTTTGGAAAAACAACATAGTCAATAGCAATAGTTTACTTATGATATTAGTATTACCTTCAAATCTCCACAGATCCTCCAGTTATGTTGTTCGTATACGAGAGCATCCAGTAAAATTTTCATGTTATCGTAGCTCTCAGTAAGTTGTACGGAATGTGCTACAGGGACTGATGCAACCCTATTCCCAATGTTGAGAAGTACTGCTTTCAAACTTCGTTTAGACGAGTCTATAAATAGCCTCCATTCTGATGCGTTATATGGCAGGCCCAAGGATTCGATTAGCCCTCAACATTGCAGCAGTACACTAAGGAAGAGGTATTTTCGTGCACTGCAAAAAACGCGGAATTCTTCCTCTCGTTTCCTATACCAGGAGAATGTTGTCCCGGAGCCAGCAAGTTGTCCTCTCGAAGTCGTGAGCCCAAGATCTCGGCAGCTAATTTGGAAAGTCCTAAATCCCTGGTAAGATCATTAAGTTTGGCCTGGTTGAGAGGCCTCGGCTCATTTGAAGCGGTATTTTGAGGTATATACGACTGGGACTGGTCATTGGCATTGGTCATTGATTCATCATCAGAATCATCGAAGTCCAGGGTTTGAGGTGGGTCGGGTATTGGAATTCCAGGACCATGGGGTACAGGTCTCATAGCAGAAGGAATGTCAGGGTATACAACAATGTGTTTATTCTTCTTGTTAACTCCTGAAAATAGAAACACAGAAACATGGATATAAAACTTGCATATGAAATAGAAGAAGCATTCAGACAGTGGCGGCTCGTGAGGGAAGGCTGCGGTCTGTAAGATATGAAATAGGTCGATGGAGTCTGTATATTTTCTTTCTTTTTCATTCATATTGTCCCTTCGGGGACAATATGAATGAAAAAGAAAGAAAATATACAATCATTGTATATGTAAATGTAACTTGTATAACAATATGTATGTGTAAATGTATTTTCTATAACAATATGTATATGTAAATGTATGATTACCATTATGGTGAATATTATGCTATATATGGTGAATATTACATTATGGTGAATATTATGTCAAGTTTCATACGAGGATTTCAAAATATTTAAGAAAAATAAATTTATAAGCCCACCTTGGAGGTTTGTCATGCAGAAATAGCAATCTGTCACGTGATCCTTTCCTTCTCTCCAAATCATGGGAATTCCAAAAGGCAAAGATTTCGCTCTGCTTTGCTCCATCTTCTCAAATTTTCAATGCACGTCTTGCAGCACATATGAGGGGCGAAATTTTTGTCCTGGTCCCCTAGCTTAATTCCAAAGTATGCTCTATACATTGTCTTCACAAATTTAGTGATTTGGGGCTGGTTATTTGGCATGGTAACCGTCCCACATATGTAGCAGAATCTATTGGGATCATTTTTACACGCTCTATTCATTATGAAATATTTTATCTATATGCCTGAAAAGTAAAAAAAGATATTATACAAGTGAAGCAAGTGATGATAGATGTTACTGTTCCAATTCCGCTTTGACAAAATCACGAAAAATTATATTTTACTTATGAGGCCATAGCCGGATAACCTGAGCTGATTGAGAAAAACGGATTGCAGATTCGAAATCAGCAGGAAAAACTCTATAAGAATCACTTACAAAACCCTTGACAGCAAAATTGATGCATACCAGTGTAATGAAGTCCACAAGACTACATTAATATAATATTTCCATCTTTCTCCCTTCATTGAACGTTTATCATATTTTTTTTAAAACTAATTTCTTCCTTATACAGTCTATATAACAGTGAAAGATAATCAATTCTTGTTATACTCATACTTAATTTCAGTGGGACAAGGATTAATGGTCGTGGTGTCTTTTGACATTCCGCACTACACCCCGAGTCTGGTCTCTCAGAAACTGAATCACATATACACTATACAGTGTAGTTGTCTTATATATGTAATGTAGGTGTTCTCTTTCCTCTGTTAAAAGCGAAAAATGAAACAAAAACCAAATTCAGAGTTAATTTAGTTTCATTGTGGAAGCGGAAACGCATTGTGAAGGATATTAATAACATATTGCAGGAACTCGCTTTACTATTCTCTCTCTCTCTCTCTCTCTCTCTCTCTCTCTCTCTCTCTCTCTCTCTCTCTCTCTCTCACACACACACACACACAGTCTCAGCGAATTATGTAGGATATTGTACAAGAACAAGAAAATGGAGTTTAGAATGGAAGTTGAGAATATTTCAATTTAAAGTTTACAGATATGACAACACGTATGGATAACTAAAATTTTATATGTATATAGACCTATACACGTGTGTGTGTGTGTGTGTGTGTGTGTGTGTGTGTGTGTTCAGAGAGTGAGAGTGAGCGTTTTCATGAAGTCTAAAGGATTTTCTGAAATTAATATTAGCTAACAGTTTCGACTTTATTCGACTTTAAAGACATTTATTACGAAGCATTCCAAACCTTTATAGCTGTGCATATTGTCTGATGGGGATTATCGCCCACTAAACCTCTTAATTGCTTAATTGGTTGTGGTCGTTTGAGAAGATGATGGCCACGGACTTGAAAGGAGACAGAGGACATTAAAGACGAGGAAAAAGACATAACCCGAAAGAACGAGGGGAAAAGTTCTTTTTAATGATAAAATTATACTATATTTTCTTTATAAACTAATATAAAAAAAATATTGAACATCCTAAAGTTATATTTTGGTTTATAATACATAAAGGGAATGAGGTAAAGTTAAGGATTATATTAAGTGCTGACACAGGACGTAATATACATAAATTTTGTCATTGTAAACTTAATACTTTATTCCCAATTTGTGACTATAGTTACGAGGCGTGAGATTATCATGCCAAGAAAGCTATTTATTTTTCCCAAATATTGGCTGTTAGGTAGGATAAGCGGGTAAAAAACTTACCCGTACCTTTGCTCGATATCATGTGGATGAATGAGAACATAGAAACTTTTTCCAATGATCAAAAAAATCTAAAATTGAAGATGTTTAATATTCATTGCAGAAAAGTAAGGAAAGGTTCTGGTGGTAAAGGGACTTTTTTATATGGAAAGAGCGGCCGAGGGCGAATGCCCGCAAAACGCCCCCCCCCCCCCAACAAAAGAGGAAGAAGAGAGCCAAAATCAATGTCCAAGACTTTCGAAATCCCTGGACACTCTGCGTTTGGAAGATTGGAGGTCATAAACAGGGGGAAAGATGGATTGAGGAAGATTGTTCCAGAGTTGAAAGATGAAAGATTGAAAATATCGATTAACCTCTTTTGGACCACTGGGTCGAATATGTACCGTTTCCAATACACGCATTTATAACTTAACCCTACAAAAAATTCAGTCGTCAAGAGGTTAAACCTTGCGTTAGAGAGTTGGACAGAAAAGGAATGAGAATATGTCAAAAGTCTGGAACTCCTTAAAGGAGGAGGCATGCAGTTAGAAAGTTCAGAAGAGTACTGTCCGTTATAATAGCGAGAGTAAAGAGAGAGTAAGGCAACACTGGGCGAAGAGAGAGGGATCGAAGTCAGTCAGTAAGATGCAGGGAACTGATGAGACGAAAAACCTTTGATTTCACCCGCTCAAACAGAACTGTGTTGAGTCATCCCACACATGAGAGACGTACTCCATACAGGGGAGGACAAGACCACTGTACAGAGACAGCAACTGAGTGGGGGTGAAAAAACTGCGGAGGCGGTGCAGCACACCTAACCTCTTAGAAACTGTTTTAGAAAAAATGCATACGAGATCTTTCTAGAAAAGATCACGAGAAAAAGAAACAAAAAGAATGTTAAGAAAAAAGGAAGGATTGAGTTGTATATTGTTGAAGGTAAGGGGATAATTGTGTGGAAGATTGTGACCAGTAGACAAATGAAGGAACTGAGTTTTTGAAGCATTGAAAGCCACAACATTTTCTCTGCTTCACTCAGAGATAGTAGAAAGAGGGACGCTTTGTGAAATGGGTGGAGAAGTGAAGAATGGAATCATCGGCATAGGAGTGGATAGCACAAGAAGTGCTACTTAATAGATCATTGATAAATAAAAGGAAAAGCGTGGGTGACAGGACAAAGCCCTGAGGAACACCACTATTAATATTCTTAGGAGAAGAACAGTGGCCATCTACAACCACAGCTATAATCGACCAGAAATGAAATCAAAGATGAAGACAGACAGAAGGACAGAAACCGAAGGAGGGCAGTTTGGAAGTTAAGGATTTACGCCAGACTCTTTCGAAAGCTTTTGATATGTCTAGCGCAATAGCAAAAGTTTCACCGAAACCACCGAAAGAAAATTGTGTGAAGAGAGATGTTTTCAAGAATCTTCCCATTAAGGATAGATTCAAAAATTTTAAAAAGGCATTTGGACGATAGTTGGAGGGTTGAGAGCGGTCACCCTTCTTTGGGACAGGCTGAATGAAAACGAACTTCCAGCAGGAAAGAAAAGTACCAGATGAAAAACGAACACGAAAGAGTTGGCCTAGGTAGGGTGTCAGCACAGAAGCATAGTTCTTGAGAATAGCAGGAGGGACACCATCAGGCTCGTACGCCTTCCTAAAGTTCAGCCCAGATAGGGCACAAAAAAAAAAAAGGAATTCCAAAAAAAAGATTCTAATTTCAGATATAATAAAGTCAAAGGGAGGAGGTGGAGGAACAGTACCGGAATCATCCAGGGTTGAGTTGGAGGCGAAAGTTTGAGCAAAGAGCGCGGCTTTATCAGGAGAAGATACGGCAACTGAGCCGTCGGAATAGAAAAGAGGAAGGAAAGAAGAAGGAGAAATAAAGTTGTTGAAAAGATTCTTGGCTAGGTGACAGAAAGAGCGAAAAGAATTAGAATTGGAAGGGTTTTCACATTTTTGTCGGATGAAGGAAGTTTTGGCGAGTCGAAGAACAGATTTTGCACGATTCCGGGCAGAAATATAAGTTAAGTGAAAGTCAGGAGTTGGATGGCGACGGTACCTTCTGAAAGCTTCTTCTTTGTTGCGGACAGCATTGAACAAGCAAAGTTAAACCAAGGTTATTTTTGTATTAGTAGTAGGAATATTATATGGAATGTACTCCTCCACGCCCGGGAGAATCCCTGACAACGGAAGCAGTAATCATTCCATGGAAAATCAGAGAAGTACTACCTTAGGGCCTTCTAATCAGCGGCACGAGAACACTCTGTACTTTATTCAATTTCTTATTATTTTATAACTTTATGAATATAGGAGAACCTGCAATACGTTCTTTATTAGTATCATAGTATTAATGCTAAATGAAACTTAAATCACCTGTTCAGTTATTGGCCAGATGTTTACATTAGAAGAAGAATTATTTTTTAAGTTGTATGCTTGTGCTAAAAGGTAAAGGAGATGTTAGAAAATGTGCTACACTGTCATTCACAAACGATAGCCTTCCATCTCGTAATATGGTGTATATACAGTTTGGTAAATTTTATCACATTATTACATAAATTATTTGTGATTTATTGAAAAAAGCTACAAAATATGAATATATTTTGATGCACGAAATGAGACACAAGATATTCTTCAAATTTTATACAAATTTAATGAGTATGTATATTTCTGGCTTAAATAGGGATAATTAGGTATTAATAAAAATGTTTCGGTTCTTTTAACCTCCTTTTTAACGACTAAGATAATGCGACGAAGGGGACCTATACCTTTACGTTGAATCTGAACAACGGGTCGTTACATCTGGAAGTAGAAAACCGGTCATTAATCTACATACTATCCAAATCCAATGTCGCACAGAAAACAAAGACGTTCCGCAACATTCCACATGTAAATGCAAAAAACTTCACTTTTTTCTACATGAAGGTCAAAATATGGAAATAAAAACCCACTCTAATAGACAGAGTTTATTTCCACAACAGTTTCGACGCCCCACTGGCATCCTCCTCGGGTGGATACAGAAAAACGAGGAGGATGCCAGTGGGCGTCGAAACTGTTGTGGAAATAAACTCTGTCTATTAGAGTGGGTTTTTATTTTCATATTCCACATGTAGAAATATTATCTTCTATTGTCTCAAATCATTAAAAAGAAGTTTGAAGACAATTTCTTCTGTCTAAAGAACTTATGTGTCATTGAAAGGAGTTATAATATCATCCGAGAAGAAGCTTTGATATCCAAAAGAAGGAAAAACTTCCTGTAGAATGCACCTTCAAAAAGAAGTTGTAAGTTCTAAATTTAGAAGGTTTTATTTTGAGTGCGCTTAACTTCGATGGTCGACGGAAAGCGGTGTTGAGACAAAAGTCATGACGAAACCCGATAATTAAGTAGCTTAATAAAAATTCTTATATGAAATATAATGAAATATAGGAGTTAGTCTCATTTCTCTCAGTAACTTACATAATTGGGATCAGCTCATTTTTCAATTTGAATAAATGTAAGGAATGCTTAAAACAAAATAGAATCGGAGATTCTTTTGATAATAAGGTTACGATATCATTTAATTGTGAATTACAGCCTTTGAAGTAATCTCCTCAAACTTGTACATTCACTTTCTCAATGATCATTCAACTTTTGGAAACAATTTTGAAAGTCCTCTTTGGAATGGAGAGAAGCATACATGTTGCGTTCGATTTCGTCTTTGAAGCGCTTTCGATACTCTCAAAATCACGTTTCTGCGCAGAAGCAAGAGGAAATTCGTATGGAGTAGTTTTAGGAGAGCAGGTTATGTTGCAGAGTTACAGAATTGTTACAGAGTTACAGAATTACAGACAAACACAGACCCTAAGATCCACTTTAGGCTAGCCCGAGAAAGAAGTAGGAAACAAGTAAGAAAAAGCAAATGAAAATACTGTAAAGAATACTAAAAATTTATATCATGCTTACACTTACAGACGTGTAAAGCTTTCAAGCAAGAATGTTAGTAGTAAGGAAATATAGAAAAAACAAGACTCTTCCTCCTTCGCCAGCCACTGCTCACAGAAAATTGTTGTGAAAGAAGATGTACAGGAAAGTAGGAAAAAGTGTAATGAGAAGAATAGCTTCAGAGTTCATTCACACCATGCTTGCACTTATCTCGTGTATCCAATTACGCATTGCATTAGAGGATAGTGGAAAATAAAGATAGCATGAAACACTTAGCTACTTAATTTAGTCTATACCATGCATTTTTAAAGGATTTTTTTATTATAAGCAAGAAGTCATCATTTCATCGCTACATCATTTCTCCGATGGATGCCAAGACGATCGTGCTGAGAAACTTCCCTTTAAAAATTAATTATTTACGTTGCTGTCTTTTGCTTTGGAATTATTTAGATAAGGGAACACTGATCCAGAGGCATCTCCAGCCAGTCAGCACGCCCGAATTTAAGAATTCCCCCGACAGTGTATATATATGATTATTTTTTCTTGTTTTTTACGATGCCATGTTTTAATAAAAAATGCCACACGAAGAGAGCGTCGTGTGTTGAAGTAGTGATATGTTGCAGAAATCAGAATCTGGATTCCAATATATTCATCCTTTTTCTAGACTATTTTAAGAATTTATTTCAAGAGACTCCGATAAAAATTCTTGGTTCACAGGAGAGAAATTTATAATGGAAAAGGACTATCAAGTAGAAATAATGATCATTATCATTCTCACTTTTGAATTTTCTTGGCGTGCCTCTTTTGGTCTTGACAAACTAGCGCTTGGTTTCCGAGTTGTAGCTGAAAATCCACGTTTCTATACAGGTGATAATATTGGTAATTAAGCGGCACATGTCGAGAGACTCGTTGCTCTTTCTGTCCAGCATTCACCAAGCACGGAACAAACGTTCCTACCAGAGATAAAATCCAGTTTTCATTGTTGACAGAATGGCAGATGTTATTTGATATGATGAGCTCTTGAACGATCTCTCCAACAATGATACGACTGTTGGACTGCACCACTCGTTCGTACACGAAGTTGAAGAGCATTCGAATTGCGAGTTATCTTCATATGATTCACCTTCATCATGGATGGAAACGTGTATTTCAGAAACACTTTCGAGCGTTTAATCCATTCGATACTATAATGACGTACGGCAGTGGTTTCCAAACTGTGGGGCGCGCCCCCCTGGGGGGCACGTACTATTGGCTAGGGAAGCACAGCCTCAAGGGATACTTAAGTCAACGCCACGTAAGAGTGTTGGAACGCAGTCAATTGTTTAAAACCAGCAGCGTTTGAGTTTTTGTGTCAGTCAGCTGAGGCTGACTTCGGACTGACAACTTCTGAGAAAGAACAACTCATAGATTTATTAAGTGATGGTTCGCTAAGACAAGCATTTGATCCAGGAAATCTGGCTATGTTTTGGTTGAATATAAAAAAAGAATACCCAGACTTGTCAGACAAGGCTATAAACACTCTTCTCCCTTTTGTTACATCCTACTTACGTGAAACGGGATTTCTGCTGTTGCTGTCATGAAAACAAAGTATCAATCTCGGTTAATTATTGAAAAAGAACTAAGAATCGCTATTTCATCAATGACTCCACGATTCTGGAAACTTTGTGCGGAGAAACAAGCTCACACATCATACTGATGAAAGTAAGTGTTTTGTTTAATAATATTATGTTCATTTGCTTTACACATGTGCTTTTTTTGGTTACCTCCAAAAAAAAATATATATACATATATACACAGTGTATATATATATATATATATATATATATATATATATATATATATATATTATATATATATATATATATATATATATATATTTCCACCTTTGTTACCTTGGATTTGCTTCCGCCGGAATTGTTCATTCTGACGATGGTCAAGCTTGTTGCTCCACCTTAGACCTAAGATTAACATGGAATCCGAACCACGACACACCGGACTGGATCTCACGGCCTTCCGATCAGCATCCCAGCGTCTTAACCAGTATGGGTTCCGCATGGGACGCTCTACTGGCGATCTTCTTGCATATCTCTCTGACTTTTGGTCATTCTCCTTTCAGGGATTTCGGTGAAACTTTTGCACTTGCGCAAGACATATCAAAAGCTTTCCAAAGGGTCTGGCATAAATCCTTAATTTCGAAACTGCCCTCCTTCGGTTTCTATTCTTCTATCTGTGCCTTCATCTCTGATTTCCTTTGTAGCCGATCTATAGCTGCGGTTGTAGATGGAAAGATCATATATATATATATATATATATATATATATATATATATATATATATTAGGGTATTTCATAAATAAAAAAGTGTCAAATTTTTATGGGCTCTGTAAATTTTCTGGTTTTATTTGGTGTCGTAAAACACTTCAAAAAGTTCCAGAGCTCTAAGTTAAGTGCAAGTGCTGACTTTAAACATTGATCAATTCCTTATATATACAGGGTGTTTCACAACCGGTCTGCCATACCTTGGGGGGTAATTTGGGGGGGGGGGTAGATATCGAGTAAAAAGTTTATACAACATAGTGCTATTTCTAACCGTTGCGGAGCTACGGACGTTTTAAGATGTGCAAACAACAAATCCCTACTTGTGTGTAATTCGATAGATGGCAGCACAGGTGGTAGTTTCGGTTAACGAAGTTACCACTACTAATCCTGTTTTTTTCTTTCAGTTGGTTCTGATTTGTGGTAGGAGACACTGTGTTGCGCTAAGGTGAACAATCAAAATGAATCAACAGTTCACACCCGCTGAATGCGGGGATATCCATTTCATTTATGGAGTCTGTGATGGTAACAGCAGAACGGCAGTTGAGGAATATCGAAGACGTTTTCCGAACCTCCGAATACCGAACAGGCAAGTGTTTAGTGACACACACACCAGAGATTAAGGGAAACAGAGACAATTGTTCCACGTAACCAAGAACACGTAGCACGACGGCCCGTTGCTGTGGAGGAGCGCATACTGGACCTAGTACAACGTAGCCCAACTACCAGTGTTCGAAGGATTTCTAGACGAATTGGTGAATCCGCATCGCGTGTATGGCGAACCATACATGATGAGGGTTTGTATCCCTATCATTTTCAACGTGCGCAAGCTCTTCAACCGGATGATTACGATAAACGTGTTCAATTTTGCCAGTGGATGGTTATGCATCGCCAAATCCTTAATCGCATACTGTTTAGTGATGAAGCATAATTCATTCGGGATGGAATTAACAATACGCGAAATTCCCACTTGTGGTCCGTTGATAATCCCCAGGTATCGTTGAAGGAAACTTTCAACAACGATTCTCGGTGAATGTTTAGTGCGATGTAATTGGAGATCAGCTGATTGGACCGTTCGTTTTGGAGCAACGATTAATTGCTGATATTTATCTAAACTTACTGAAGAACGAATTGCCCCTTTTGATGGAGGACGTGCCCTTGGAAACAAGGCGCAGGATGTTCTTTCAGCACGATGGGGCTCCACTACATTTTGGTCGTCATGTTACGTATTACTTGAATCAGCGGTACGGGAATCGTTGGATTGGTCGTGCTGGTCCAATATCGTGTCCCCCCCGAGATCTCCGAACCTATCCCCGTTAGATTTCTTTTAATACGGTCTTATGAAAGAGATGGTCTACAAGACCAAAGTACAAACGACAGAGGAACTCTTGCGTCGGATGATGATGCCGCTGCTTACATACGAGAACACCCCGAAATGATTCAATAGGCAGTGGACTCTTGTTTGGAACGAGCAAAGCTTGCATTGAAAACCAAGGCGGGTATTTTGAACATTTATAAAGTGTATCTCATAAAATGTAGCAATAAATACATCAGATTAATACTGTACTCTCGTTTATTTTTTTCCGTGTTACTTGCACCTTACAGTAAAACGTCCGTAGCTCCGCAACGGCTAAAAATAGCACCGATGTTGTATTAACTTTTTTACTCGATATGATATCACCCCACAAATTACCCCCCTCAAAGTATGGCAAACCGATTTTGAAACACCCTGTATATATAAGGAATTGATCAATGTTTAAAGTCAGCACTTGCACTTAACATAGAGCTCTGAAACTTTTTTAAGTGTTTTATGATACCAAATGAAACCAGAAAATGTACAAAGCCCATAAAAATTTTACACTTTTATATTTATGAAATACCCTAATATATATATATATATATATATATATATTATATATATATGCAGGATAAAAACGAAGACGTAGAGCAAAAAGTATTATATTTGGCTGCAGCCAATTGTTAAATATTGTGAGAAAATTTTATTTTCACACTGATTTTAAGATTACCTTTGTAAATAGTAATACCCTGGATTGTTTTTTCCGATGTAAGGACGAAATCCTCCCCTGCAATGAGCTGTTCTGTCGTTTATTTGTTTACCTGCCCTGGGTGTTCCCAGGAGAACTACGTTGGCAGTACAGTTCGTTCTTTGCGAGCAAGATTTTGCTTCCATATGGGTATTAGTCATAGGACGGAGAAGGTTTTGTTGTGAAAAGAACAGTCTGCTATCAAAAGTCATTCCATCAGTTGTTAGACTGACGTTTCTATTGGAAATTTTAAAATTCTTAAATCATTAAGATGCTCGTCCTCGCTTCGTATTTGTGAATCTTTCTATATTAAGTTTTTGAACCCTAGTTTAAACACTGATTCTGGCTGTTACCCCCTTTACATTAACTAGATGAACTACCTTCTAAATTTTCTCTGCGACCCTGTCTTCTTTTTGCTTCAGTTTATTGTGGCTGTTCTTTGAATAGAGGTGTGTCGGTTTATTCTTGTAGTTTTCCGTTTAATTTTTTTTACTCGCGAAGGTTTTAAACCGTTTTATTTTTAAATGATTTTAGTTTTAGGTTTTACATCTATCATTCATTCCTATATTTTTTGTGTCATTTATATACTTTACTTTTGATTTGATCTTGTTCTAGCCTGTTTCTAATTTGTATTTTCTATTTTGAATAATTTTAATTTTGTACATTTGTTCAGGTTTTAACTCTCGTCATTTATATCTTTTGTGTCATTTATTAATTTTAGCTTTCTATTAATTAGGCTTTGAAGATGGGTAGAGTGACTTTTTGCTCTACGTCTTCGTTTTTATCCTGAATGTAAAACTACGTCTCCTTAGGAGGGATCCTATTTCATATATCCTATTTTCATATATTTTATATATACTCTCTTTCTAAAACAGCTTCTAAATACGCACTTTCTTCACCCTCACTCAGTTGCTATCTCTGTATAGGGGTCTTGTCCGCCCCTGCGTGAAGTACTCTCCTTACACTGCATTTTTCTCTTTGCAAACGTGTAGAACTATTTTGAGTTATTTTTTTATGTTTTCTGATACCTTGTTTTCCTCCTCGTTCGTCTTTTGGATCAATATTTGTTTTCGGTCCATTTCTAGTTTGTACAGCTTTTCCTGGAGTTTGAGTGTCCTTGCTTCAGCCCTGCATCTGTCGACACTTTTTACAGTTTGTTTCCGTTTGTACTTGGATTTTTATTTGATGTGAAATATTTTTTTTGGTTTTAATTTGTATTGTTACTATTTTATGGACTATACTATTGGTCTGGGAATTAACTTTTTCATTTTAATTCATTCTCATTTTCACCCACACCCATACCCATACACACATATATATACGAGTATACACTATAGAGTATATATATATATATATATATATATATATATAAAAAGAAACATAATATTAATATACTTGTAGTTACAGGATACCTTTTCAGAAAATTTCTTAAAAACAGAATCGAGTTTGAAAAACAAATTTACTTTAGTCCATCAATAAAACAAAATAACACGTTTTCTTTCCGCCTTTTCACGGGAGAGACTAATGATTATCTTTGGCTTTTGTCTCTTCTCTGAAGGTAATCGACTTATTTATCATAATGAAGGCTGAAATGGGGAAAATTTTAGGTTTAAGAAAGAAAAACTGTACAGAAATGATACGAAAAATTACTTGGCTAAAGTGTAGGGAAATACAATATATATTTTTATATTTCGCTTCTTAAATTTTACTCGTGATGTATTTTTATGATTTTTAGGAAAATCATATTGGTATTGTTCTTGCACATGTAAATTTCATTTCTTAAATGTTAAAACATATTTCTTCTTATGTTTGTTATGTACAGTTTCAGAAAAAATCCGCCTATAAATCTATATTTTTTTTTAAAACATGCAAAAATTACTAATTGACATGATTCTCTCTTTAGATATTTTATTCTTTTTTTGGTGACAGAAATAAAATTTGAAAAGCAAAACCCAATTATTTTGTGTTTTAGGCCAGTGGTTCGCAACCATTTTTGGGCCATTACCCAAAAGTCCCATTCTACTCCGACCCATTACCCCCTCTTTGGCGAAGCAAATATTTTAGGCTTTTTTAAAATAAATTACTCATTACTTAAAGTTAATATATATTTATACTTATACTTTATAATATATATACTTATACATCTATATACTTTATATTTATTATTTGTCTTATAGTTATACGTTTATTATTCATATCGCAGTACACATATACAATTCAATGCGACGGCTGGACTTGCATTTCTAGTGCAAGTTTTTCTGTTCGTGGTTTTGTAGCATTCGTAGCGATTCTGGCATCGCGAGAAATATCCAACCGGTTCCGCTTCTTGGTTTTTATCCCCATCACCGTGGAAAACCCTTGCTCACTAAGGTAGGTCGTTGAGAAAGAAGTCAGCATCTTGAGAGCCCGTTTTGTCAAAGTTGGTGTACCATCCAACCGGACAATCCAGAATGATTGCAAACCTTTCTCTTGCAATTCGAGTTTCCAAGCTTCATTTGCTCTCAGACTGATCCACTCCTCTTTAGCGGGAAAGTCATCGTCATCGATTTGAGTCTCAAAGACAGCAAAGGGGTGCTGAAACCACTAAAGACCAGTAGTGTCCAGGTCCGGAAAGTAAAGTTTAAATTTCCTCACCAGGTCGTCCAAGTGGGTTCCAATTTCACCTTTCATGCCTTTTAGGAGCTCTTGGCCGTCTTCGTTCTTATCCAGAAACTTGTCCAACGTGGGAAACTGTGCCACCACATGTAAACAAAACTTTTCCATCACTGCCGTTACCCCTCAGGAATTGTCGTATTACCCCCAGGTTGGGAACCTGGATTTTAGGCGATCTTTAAAAAAAAGATATCTTTACGTTTATAATTATTGGGACCAATAAAATGTAAAATATAAAACAGACATAATAAAATATAAGATATTTGTGTGTGTGTGTGTGTGTGTGTGTATTTTATCAATATTCTGTGCATATCATACACTGGGAATAATCATAGTTAGATCGTTTTCATTTAGTTTTTAAACAAAACCTCGCAAAAAACTGTCTCTGAATAGACATGAAAAGGCTTATCATGAAAATTCGGCTTCCCAAACTTTTACTTTATTCGTGAAAGTTCCCTTTGTTGGGTTTCTAAAGTTCATTTCAACATCTCTCTCTCCTTCTCTCTCTCTCTCTCTCTCTCTCTCTCTCTAATCTATCATATCTATCTATCTATCTATCTATATACTGTATATGTATGTGTGTGTATGTGTATGTCTCTCGTCACAATAAATCTAAATTGTTTCTGTAACCATTTTAGTGAGAGCTGCACATACACACACGGTTTTTCTCTTGGTCTTTGTTAATTTTATGCGTGATCATGAACACGCACGCACACACACACACACACACACACACACACACAATACACACACATATATATACGCATAATAGCAACAGCACCACAAACGTGATAT
>JAJOZX010000717.1:1087500-1142500 GCA_023014485.1 Bathynomus jamesi
AGATCCCGGGTTCGATTCCCAGGTGGTATTCATTTTTTCATTTGTTGTTTTCTCTTTCTCGTCTTGCGCGGAATATCTCCTATACAAGCGTCGTTCTTTACGATATATATATATATATATATACTAAAACTGTATGTACAGTATATATATATATATATTTGAATAATAATTCATATTATTTCTATTTCTATAAACTATTCTATATTCTATGTAAATCTAAAAGCTCCCCTATTGGAAAGACTTATTATAATATGATGATAATTTCTAGATGTAATATATATATATATATATATATATATATATATATATAATGACTTCATTTATATAATCCGTAATATTATAGCTGCATAATAAATTAAAGCATCGTCTGTCAGTATTAAATTACCAATTACCATTAACACTATATATATATATATGTTAAACACAGACCGTGCATGGAACAAGGAACTCTTCTGGGAAATTACATCCACTATAGTTCGAATAAGTAATGATAAATGACAAATACTGTAGTTTTTTCTTTTTCATGATGGAAAACCCAACGTGGGCACCGGCTTACTCGCAAAGAGGCCCCAAAATATAGCTTCCCTCCCTAGCTATCTGCAGAGCAGATAGGATCCAGCTTTGGGACAGGATCTAGGGTCCCGGTTGAGGTTTAAGTTTTGTTTTTTGGCTAAAAATCCAACAATTACCCCTTTATCTTTGATGTATTCAATCCGACGTGAATGCAACGAGTTTCTTGCGTATATTGAGGTTCTGAATATAGTAGGCTAGGTGTAAGCTGTAAACCCTAGAACCTGTCCCAAAGCTGGATCCTATCTGCTTTGCAGATAGCTGGTGAGGGAAGCTATATTTTGGGGCCTCTTTGCGAGTAACCCGGTGCCCACGTTGGGCTTTCCATCATGAAAAAGAAAAAACTATAGTATTTGTCATTTATCATTACTTATTCGAACTATAGTGGATGTAATTTCCCAGAAGAGTTCCTTGTTCCATGCACGGTCTGTGTTTAACATATAAGTTTCTCAGGGGACCATTCTGAGTTTGTATTAATATATATATATATATATATACTGTGTGTATATATATATATATATATACTGTGTATATATATATATATATATATATATATATTATATATATTAGGGTTATAACTTTTATACTTTTTTTCAAATAAAAGATCTCCTGTATCATAAATCGATGAACGTTTGCTTAAAAACAATGAAAAAGACCCTAATTCCTCTCAGTTTTGAAAAAGGTCACCCCCAAATCAAAAGTTTGAATCACCATAACCATATATTTACGTTACTACTCATAAGTATATAAATATATTATTATTAGAGGGCGGACTTTTAGGTTTTAACCTAAAAAATATTTTCGAATATTTCAGTACGCTAATATATCGTGAGATCGCCCGAAAAATCACTTCCGGTGCTCAAATTCGATGACTAATATCAATCCACCCATACAAGAAAATTCTAGAACACACGACATTGTTCTTCATGCACTCGCAAATTGTATAAAAGCACGAAATGAAATCAACCGAATCACTTGTGTCCAGTATTGCGCAATAGTTACTCAACTGTTCAGTTCAACTCAACTTCAGGTAAGCTTTTATTATTTGTAATATGTTCGCTTAATTAAAAAACGTAGCGAAATGTGGAATTCGCTTCTGCACTCTTGAACATTCCAGAACATTTTTAAATTTATTAACCATAATAATTTGTTGAATTTTCTTCCATTTTAACCCGTAAACAAAAGCGTATCCAGAATGTTTTGTAGATGGGAGTCAAACTCAAAAAATATATAGAGCCCAAAATATTTGGTGATAAATATTTTCGTGAGACGTTCTATGGATGTTCTACAAATATTTTCCAAAATTTTATCACCTAAAAATAAATATTTGGTCATATTTTTTCACCTAAAAATCCGCCCTCTAATTATTATATTATTTCTATATATTATATTAATATTATATATATAATATATATGTAACAAACAAACAAATCAACTTAATACCTTTTTATATCTGTTTCAGAAGCAATATAATGTCACACAAGAAAGTGATACTACCATACAGAAGAACAAGGATATCTGGACCAATAATCTGGTGAGATTCCAGCAGTCACATAGAAGAAGAGGAAGTGTGCCTTTAGAAGAATCTTCACTAGAAGAAAAAATGCAGAATGCCACTCCAAATCCAAATCATTGGACGGTACCAGTTTCTTGGAACAGAAATCAAAGGAAGAAAGGAGCGAATAGTGGAAATTTCCAAAGAAGTTACAAAATTATGGAAGAATAAATTGAATTTTCCGC
This sequence comes from Bathynomus jamesi, assembly GCA_023014485.1. Lineage (NCBI taxonomy): Eukaryota > Metazoa > Arthropoda > Malacostraca > Isopoda > Cirolanidae > Bathynomus > Bathynomus jamesi. The sequence continues at coordinate 1,089,811 of JAJOZX010000717.1, forward strand.
ATGTGTCAGATCAAGTAATACGAGCAAAGCTTGACAAGGTGATGAAGACTTATGATGAATGTGTCAGGAGGGGAAAATATGATGCCCTGAATGAACTTTTTGATATCACTAAAGTAAATGGCCAATGGTTATCCTCGGAAGACAAACGACTGTACCACCTTCAAGTGGAAAGCAAAGGAGAAGTGGGGTACTCTACAGGTCAAGTTGCAAGTGAAGAAACGATTCACCCTTCAAAGAGACGAAAATTGCCTGCTGAATCAGCATCAACATCTTACAATCATGTATCTGGTGGTAGTGGTACTGAATCTGAAGAGAGCGAGCATGAAGATGAAGATGAGAGTATTACTCCACCAACCAGAAGACATAACAAAAGTAAAGTTGCAACCAACTTGGTGACATCCACAGGAGTATCAACAAGTAAAGCCGCTAAAATATGCAAACAGTTGTCACTTGATGGTATTGACATTCCAACACCAAGTCAAGCAGCAATTTACAAGTCAGCATACAAAGAGGCTGCTAATTGAAGGAGGAAATGATTGAAAATTTACAGATGGAAGAGTGGTCTTTACATTTTGATGGAAAGCGCATTGAGGAAAATGAGTATCAATAGTGGTACTTAAAAATGAAAGAACCGAAGTAAAATTGGATGCATTGCGTCTGAAAGATGGCAAGGCTGAAACTATTGCTGAAGGAATTGCAAAAGTTATTGATGAATACACCTTATGGAATGCAATAAAGATGATCGTTGCTGATACAACAAGTGTTAACACTGGGAAAAAGAGTGGAGTTGTTGTCAAATTGCAACGAATGTTCTCAGAGAAGGGTATCTGCAAACCACAATTTATCAGTTGTCAGCATCACATTCTGGACAGGATTCTCCGTTTGGTAATGGACGAAGATCTTCGTGCTAACACCAGTTCTCCAAACATCGAATATCCATTGTATCCCAACTGGTGAAGAATTATGAGGAACTAAAGGCACAGTTTGTTAATGGAACAGAAGAGGTCCTCGAGAAATCAGGATGGAGAGATGATATTAAGTTTTTGTACCATCTAACACGGGTGTTTAGATTCTTTGAAGAAAAAGGGAATTTTCCTTTGATTAACTTTCAGAAAATTCCAAACATCAGCAATGCGAGGCGGCATTCAAGAGCCATTCTAGCTATCCTTGCATTTATTCTTATACCTACAACAAGGAAGACTTTGGAGAAGGTATGCAGATTCATTTCATACAACTGGGCAGAATATTGGTTTACTAATCAGATGTACAATGAAAATGACTTCAAGAACTTGTCAGAAATATTGAAACCTTACAAAAAAGCATTGAACTCATTGGAAAATCACTGGAAGCAGGAGCCATCCCCACTCAAGATACCAAGAAGTAATCAGTATGCAGAACGTGCAATCAAAGTTATGCAGGAACTGTATGCTGCCTGCAGAAACAAAAACAAACTGCAACTTCGGTTTATTCTAAGCAATAAGCAGTAATATATGTACAAGTATTATAACGATTATGTTGCGAGTTCTTTATTATATACATGGAATATGCAATAAAGTTACGTATGCAATAATCGATTTTTTGATTTCGGGGTGACCTTTTCTAAAAAGATATTAAAATGAAAGTTAATTTCTTGTTTTTAGGCAAAAGTTCATCGAATTAAGTACAGGAATATTAGGTTGTAAAAAAGTTATAACCTTAATATATATATACTGTGTGTGTGTGTGTCTATATATATATATATATATATATATATATATATATATATATGTTTACCGCCCACGTGGTGTAGTGGTTAGCGTTGCTGACCACGAATCCATCCTACGACTACGAATTCATCCTTCCACACAATAAAAATTGGTTGGTAGATCAATGGGTGCCCTAGGTAGCCTAGTGCTTAAGACGCTGGCTGCTGGGTGGGCGTGGTTCAGATTCCACGTTAAACTGTAGGTCTAAGGTGGAGTGACAAGCTTGACCTTCGTCAGAATGAACAATTCGGGCGAAAGCTAAACCAAAGTTAACAAGAGTTATTTATAGATATATTCTAGAATGCCCGCTGCGCCTTGCATAGCAAATACTCCCCCGAACACAACCTTGGTAGGACTGGAAGGTGCGAGTGTGTTACTAAAACCCTCTTTGTTTCTTTGTTTCTCCCTTAAAGTGTATATACATTTGGTAAGATTACCCCAGCTGTTTAGGAGATACCCTCTCAGGCGCAGATTACGCTCTAACAGTTCTTCATCAGGGATGGATGACTGGGAAGACCACATGTGTTACTAAAACCTCCCCTGACTTTTCCTTAATGTATTATTGTATATACCAAATTCGCTGTAGATTACCCTAGCCGTTTAGGTGTGCATAAACGAACAGACAGACATCATCATCATCATCATCATCATCATACATATATATATAATATATATATATTTCCCAAAGAAACACTATATCATATTTGCTTCTTTTTACAGACACAACAAACCATGGCTCCTATATAACCACCTTTTAATACCAGTAATAGATTTCAGAGAGAACATTCTTTTAACTCTTTAGCTGTTTTTAATTAAGGTTAAAACACTAAAAAAAAACATTATTAAGAAAGTGAAGAAACGTCTCTTTTTCTTTTTTCCAAAATAGTTTTTCGCAGGAAAAAAAAATTAAAAAAAAACCAATCACTCTAATGGGTCAAACAAAAATCGTGGAAAAGCTGAATAAAATTGGTATATGTGTGTGTGTGTGTGTGTGTATATATATATATATATATATATATAATATATATATATGAGAGAAAGAGAGAAAAAGAGACAGAGAGACACAGAGAGAGAGAGAGAGAGACAGACAGACAGACAGACAGAGAGACAAAGACAGAGACAGGCAGAAAGAGAGACAGACAGAGAGACAAAGACAGAGACAGGCAGAAAGAGAGACAGACAAATAGGGAAATGACGTGGGAATCTTTCATGCTATTATTTATTCAATTTTAAACACCGTGAAGTACCATCCATTTAGTAAGAGTAAAATGATAATATTGCAATAATTGATCATCTTCCGAATGAGGTAACAAATGTTTAAATGCTTTTCTAAGTTTTAACTTATTTCCCGATTAATTACCGACTTTTAAACCTTTTTAGAACTTGAGTGAGAAGTTTATTCCATTTAAACTTCAGCTGAACTGCGTATAACTTCCTTGATTTATTCATTCAAGAACAGCGGAACACTATATCATTTATCCTTCATCCTATTCCTTGGGAGGTTGTATATAATTGCAATTTGAACCTCCTGATGAAGTTTGAGTATTAGCAATATTCCACATTCCTGGCATTAATTGATTCTCAATCAGAATTACTAAATAATAACTAATTAATATTGTTGTAATGTTAATATCAATTAACATTATGTTAAAATTTTCTGGGTCTTATATATGAGTTTTAGTAGTATGTGGCTGCGTTGTATTTAGAATTAATTTTAATTTTTTATATTAGTAAAATTTTTAATGACCTGGAGCTTATCTGAGGCTGGAAAAAATGGTTTAGTGTTAATGAGAACAAATCAATCATATGCCGCTGGTTGCTAAAGGATTATGTATAAGATCCAATCAACCAAGCAATGAAATCAATCAAATCAGCTTATTAATAAAATAGGAAAATTGAATGCTAAAGTACAACGAATAGGGATGTTAGCTATAGGGCAGGAATGCCTCTTATTAATTTGGAGTCATCAGCTCCAGCTACTAATAAACAAGATCTTCCAATCCGAGAATCAATGATCATAAAGAAAAAAGAGCAACCTTAACTGCTGATAAAACTTTTATTCCTTTAAATATTTTATGAAATTAAATTTTTACCAACTAAATATTAGAAAAACACATTAACTTTTAAACTTTACTTTTATATATTTTCTTATATAATTTTAATGTGTTTGTGATTAAAAAAATATATTTTGTAATTCAATTTATAAAAGAATTTTAGTTGGAATGAAATATAACTTGAAGGAAGAGAGCAACAGTACTTCCTTTGCGCCTCGAAGTATTCCTCATTGGCATCGACATGCTTCTGCCATTTGGCGAAAGCTGTGTGTGGGCGAACGTTGTCGTGAAGAAGGCAAACGTTCTAGTCCCTCAAGTGTGTCTAGAGCCACGCTTCTCAAACTAGGGGTCGCGTAAATATTATTGGGGGTCGCAGAAACATTTGAAAATATTATTTTTCATAAATATACAGTGTTAGTACCTATTGCTTTTATGACATTGAGTGAAGGGTCGCGAAAAAATTTGTCTGATCCAAAGGGGTCGCAAGTGAAAAAAGTTTGAGAAGCCCTGGTCTAGGGCATGGCTCAGATTAATCAGTTAATCATTGTCTCGAATTTAATCATTAATTAATCAAAAAACATATTTTTAGAAAATGATGGGAAATGATTAATTTTCCTCATAATTTCACCAGCATTTTACCTTAAATTTTGTAATGTATCATTTGAATTTGGTACCTTTCTGCATGTAAAACTGTCTAATCCGCCATGCCTGATTTCTTGAACTAAAGCAAAATAAATGTTTGAGCAAAATGTTTTCTTCGGTCTTATCTCACGCAACAGAAACAATAAAGCTCTTCTTACTCTTTTCAGAAGTATTTAATTTTTAATAATTTTAATCAGTTAATCATTGATTAATTAGAAAATTTCATCATTTATAACTTTTTTCGAAAAATGATTAGTTAACCATGCCCTAGTGTGGTCTCTTCCGCTGGATGGCATTTCTCCGTTTCTGTAGTGACTCACAATATCTGTTGGCATTCACAGTGGTATTCGGCTCCAGAAAATCAAACGGCATAGGCCGTTTGTAGTCCCAAATGACCGTCACCATGACTTGACGGATCTCTGCGCCCTAAACTTCATCGGGGTAGGGGAAGTGGAAAAGTGCTATTCCTTGGACTGTTCTTTATTTTTCGGCTGGAAGAATGGGAGCCATGACTCATCACTAGAGCCTGGATGTTTAGGCACTAAAAACCCTTAAAAAAGGCAGGCAAATAGGCAAAATAAACATTAAAAATAGGCAGTAAAACCCCCCAAAAAGGCATTATAAATTTGCTTTCAAAAACGTTTAATCTAGAATAATACCTTTATATACGCATAATACATATTACAATGCCCTTAGTGAGCAAAACAGTAGGTAGGCTAATACAAATACTGTATTAGTCACACAATAACAATGATTTAATTTCCAAAAATAAAGTTTAATCTAGAATAATACCGTTATACACGTATAAATAATACATATTGCAACACCATTATAGTGAACAAAACAATAGATATTGAAAATGTTCGTTACACAATAATGACGAGGATTTAAATTTCAAAATTTTTTAATATAAAATAATACTATTATGCACGCTCAATTTCTGTTATATATATATATATATATATATATATATATATATATATATATATATATATGATGAAAAATAACTACGAAGGAAAAAAGGAAACAGAATGGTGCTCAAGCGCTTTCGTCTAATGACATCCTCAGGAACACTCATTAGACGAAAGCGCTTGAGCACCATTCTGTTTCCTTTTTCCTTCGTGGTTATTTTCATCATAAATATTATTCACGTGTACTTTCGTGAAATAATTTTCATATGTACAGTATACACAGCGTGTCCCAAAAAATGTATACCCACTTTGTTCGATAATACCAGGCTATAGGATAATAAATATATTACTTTTTTATATGTTTTTTAATAAAGAATGTTCTCCTGAATCTAATATGTAATTATTTTTATTAAAAATTGAAGAACAAAAAAGTTACAGAGGTTTAAATTATAATTATTATTTTCGAGGCTTCATGTGCGATATTTTCTAATATTTTAACCGACTGTTTGAGATACTATGTTAGTGTTGATATTGAAGCATAAATTGTAATTATAGTTAATTAAAAAATTTACAAATTCCATGGTTAAATGACACTTTATCTAAGATGTTCGACGTCTTCCAGAAACGTTGTTTTTGTAAGTTTTGCACAGTGCCGGGTTTTCAAACTTATCTCGCCAAAATATTAGAAAATATCGCACATGAAGTCTCGAAAATATAATTATAATTTAAACATCTGTACCTTTTTTGTTTTTCAATTTTTAATAAAAATAATTACATATTTAGATTCAGGAGAAAATTCTTTATAAAAACATATAAAAAGTAATATATTTATTATCCTCATAGCTGTAAGTGGGTTATACATTTCTTTGGGACACGCTGCATATATATATATATATATATATATATAGATATATATATAACAGAAACTGATTGGCCTATTTTGGGACTTTAATGGAATAAATACTAGAAAATAATGGAAAAGGCAAATAGGCAATTTATGACGAAAAGGTACTTTTTCCTGTGAATGCAAAAATAGGCAAAAAAAAAAAAAAAAGAAGACATTTATAGCATTTTGCCTGAACAGCGCGGCTCTACTCATTGCCATTGGCTGTGCTACTGCACAGGTGCTGCAACAAGTCCTGACATGTTTGCACTCGACAGGTTCTCCGGAATCCACTTGGCAACAATGTTATGGTAGTCCAACTCGGTAGGCAATTTCCCAACAGTGTCCTTATTCCTTATTAGCATTAAGCTATGGTACACTTTCACGAATTGTGATGCATCTATCGAATCTTCAAACTCATCACGCGGCCTTGTTGTCGTCTGTCGTTGCAGTCGATAGGTGATCACTTTGAGCTGCGTTGGCAACCGTCGTCTGGCCACACTTTTGAAGTTTGCAACTACATATGACGCGTTCGGTGGAGAAGGGGCGAACGCCACAAAATTCGAAAAATTGAGTTTTTTGTCGTATAATTATCCTTTAAAACTTTGCTTTACCTATGCAAAAATTAGATGTTAGTCTGCACTCTTTCACGGTAAAATTTAGGTTTTAATGTATCTCAGAGAAATTCACTCCGCATCATTGCTTCACATTGAAACACATCTATCTACTTTCTGGTCACTCGACAATGCCCTGTGATGCTCAATTTGGCCAAATGAACAAAATAAAAAATAATTACAGCAATATTATTTACACCAAAAAAGATTATGTTACGGCCATAATACAGCCGTTCGCAGCGCTTCCTAGTTGTAGAAATGAAACAGCTGATTTTCTCGATTTTTGACGTCCTAAAACGTGCATTGTCATTAGGAAATCAACAACTACTAAATTTACAGATGCAAGAAAGTTAATATTTGACTTTCAACACAAAGAAGGCTACGTAATATCTACTGCATACGCACAACCCCAGATAATAGCCATCCCGTCAGACTGCAGAAAGGGAAAAAATCCTACAGTGTCAGTTATCAATCTAGCCAGCAGACACTGCAACCAAAGTATTCCCAATTGCTGCCAATAACTAAGGAAAAAATAAAAGATCTCAAAGATAATCATCGACCTAATGCCTGCAACTGCAGTGAACTATTATACAAGATTGTTAAAGGAACTGGAAGAAACCGAAACAGTTGAAGCAGGTAATACAACATTCGACGAGAGGACCAAATAATGGATTACACCAGTAACATCAGAAGCTATCAATAATAATATTGTAAAATTTCTTGGCGTTTTATTATATCGAATATTACACAACAATATTTACTCAAATAGTGTTTCAAATTCATACAACATTTCAATAAACCGGAAAAATACAAAGGTTTAAAGTTTACAAACTTTAACTGCATTTGTGGCAAATTCGAAAATGTTGCGTTCGCCCCTTCTCCACCGAACGCGTCATATAACCACTGCTCCATCATTGTCTCGTTGCGGAACAGTTTTGTAACGGACGGTGAATGTCTAGTCCACCGACACCTTCAAAGGGTCAAAAAGCAAATATAGACTGCTGCGGTAACAGGAGGTACTTTCGCTCCATTTTCAGGGTTCCTGCTAGTGAAATGACTGAAGTTGGACAGGCTACAGGCAGCAGCAGGTCTGAACACGCGTCATGAGCAAACACAGACAGAGGACTGGTAAATAGCTTGAATAAAGGCTGGCTGATTTTTAAATTATTACATTAGAGTGTATTGAGCGCGTCTTTTCACCTCAGGAAGGCTTGAGATAGTGTGGTTAGCAAACATTTGTGAAGCTGAGCGCCTTGGAGGTAACTTATGTAACAGTCTAAAAGTAAATAATGTTCTGCCCAAGTTACTGTCCATTACAATATGATTAAGGAACCAGATTGATTACACTGGGGAACAAATTTCAAATTTTTGTCTAGTGAATTAGATTGACAGTTAGTTCTAGGTAATTGGGTGCGCTGAGCACGAATTTCTACTCGGTTTGCTCTATCAGGTCCTGTTTTGCTCAACACCCCTCTCTTTCGTCGTATCATAAAAAGGTTTTTTTCTCAATACTCGCTAAGTCTTTTTGCAGTTTACACATTATGCAACTAGTTTTTATCTAGGTATTTGTACCTATTGTTATGGTATTGTTGTATATGTTATTTTATATGTAACACCCTAAAAATATTTTTAATTTTGTCATTTTAACCCATTTAATATTAGTAAATTAAGCTAAAAATATCATAGCATTCTAAAATTTTCTCGAGCGTTCTGTTCTCTGTAGTTCTAGAGGGACAACTAAAATATATAAAGCGACTCGTTCCAGAGTAATCAGTCATCAATCAGTCAGTCAATCAGTCAGTCAGTCAGTCAGTGAGTTAGTTTAATTAAGTTTGGGCATTAACATAATTTGAATTGGCATATGATTTAGTGAGTAATTTTGTCATCGTGATTAATATAGTTGATTTAATTAGACGTAATTAATATTGTACCTACTCATCCGTGTTTCTAGTTAATTTCATAGATTGTAAGTACCTATTTCATAATAAGTACCTATTTAAACTACTTTTTGTGTTTATATTCAGATTTTTTAAATTTATATGAATTAAGGGCTTTAAATACCTTTACAAAATTGGCAGAACAATCAAGCAATATGTCATCAAGCACTAGAAAGTTCAAATGCAAAAACAACCCTGATTCCTTCTGTTATATATGTGAAAATTTTACACTTCCCACATCAACGAGCAAATATAACTGACTTCGTAAAAAGGTACTTAGCTTATTTTGGCATAAAACTGGGACCAAGATAAATCGGGCTCCACATAAAGCCTGCACTATATGCATTGAAAGACTGCGACATTGGACGAAGGGTTCGGATTCAAAAATACCTTTTGGAGTTCGATGGTAAGTTATGATTTCATAAAACTACGTAATTTAATCACTAGTATACTGAACTTACCTAAATGTAATGTAACTTAGGTACATAAACAAAAATTTACAGAAAATGTTTATAAGAATCTCAAATATGCATAAGGTTGAAACACATAGAAATGTTAAATGTTTGGGGTGATAACTTTTGATAAAATTCATAAAAACAAGTCTCTCGTCGCTTTTGTTAAACGCTTTACAATTTTTTTCCAATCAGGTGTGGCGAGAGCCTACTAAACAACGAGCGATTGCTACCTTTGCTTTGTCAAGACTTCGGGCTTTCACTAAGAAAAATAAACATTGTATCGAGTACCAAATTTCGACACCGCGATACGACCGTGCTACATTCAAATGAGATTCCCCATTCCAAAATTTAAGGGTCTGCCAACTCAAGAATTAGTTGAAGATGTTCCTGAAAATATTGTTATGCACTTTGAGGAGTCAGACACCGATTTTGACCCCAGCGTATTTGAAAGTCAAAACGATCCGCAAAAGTTTAACCAGGCCGAGTTGAATGATCTTGTAAGGGATCTAAATTTGCCAAAAAAGGCTGCGGAAATTTTAGCTTCAGACTTAAAGAGAAAAACTTGCTTACTTCAAACACATACATTTCATTTTACAGAAAAGAGAAGAAGAACTTGTAAATATTTTAGAACAGAGGATATTTAGTATATTGCTGCGACATAGTTGGTTTGTTAAAGAAGATGGGGGTTGAGTCTTACGATGCAAATGATTGGCGCTTGTTTTTAGACAGATCGAAAAGAAGTCTTAAGTGTGTGTTGTTGCATAATGGCAATCTATACGGCTCGATACCGATTGGGCACTCAACAAAATTAAAAGAAAGTATGAACATATAGAAAAGGTTTTAAATCTTATCAAATATAGGGAGCACGAGTGGATCATTGTGTTGACTTAAAAATGGTTATTTTCTGCTAGGACAACAAGGAGGGTATCTAAATATCCCTGCTTCCTTTGCTTATGGGACAGCAGAGCCAAGGAAGAACATTATTTCAAACAAATCTGGCCAGCACGAACATCACTTACTGTTGGAGAAAAAAACGTAATTAATCGACCTTTAGTGAGCAGAGATAAAATCATATTTCCTCCTCTGCATATAAAACTAGGCCTCATTAAACAATATGTAAAAGCTTTAGATACGAACGGCGAGTGTTTCAAATACATAACTTCAAATTTCCAAGTTTAAGTTATGAAAAATCAAGGCGGGAATTTTCGACGGTCCACAAATAAGAACAATGATTAAAGACAGCAATTTTCCTAATGTCATGAATGAACGCGAAAAAATGGCTGGTTTCTCATTCGTGGACTTGATAGAAAACTTTTTTAGGCATTATAGGGCAGATACTACGAAGAAATCGTAAAAAACTTTTAAGGGACTACAAAAGAGTTAGGTGCAATATGAGCATAAAATGCATTTTTTTGAATAGCCATCTTGACAATTTCCAAGTAATTTAGGTGATGTAAGTGACGAACAAGGGAGAGATTCCACCAAGATATTAAAATTATGGAGGAACGGTACCAAGGCCGCTGGGATTCCGACATGATGGCTGATTACTGCTGGTGCTTGAAAAGAGACCTGCCATCAACAAGCAAATACGCTAGAAAGTCTTACAAAAGAAAATTTTTGCCACAGTGAAAGCTTCATATCTGTTTGTTTTTTATTTTAAGTCATTCTATCGTTATAATGTAATTTTACTGTAGTTTGAACTGCTTGTATTCATGAAACTTGAAAAAAAAATTTAACACATGACTTAATTTTTTAGTCCTAATTTGAAAAATCTGGAAAATGGCACATAGGCTGTCGACAAGAATCAGGACCTGATAGAGCCAAACCGAGTTGAAATTCGTATCAGCGCACCCAAATTACCTAGAATCAAGTGTCAGATATCATTCAATAAAATACGTGTTGCCCAGTGTTATAGATTAAATTTTTCTAAACAGAAAATACACCCATATACAAGTAGATAACGACAGCTCGCAGCATCAAAGTCATATGATCTTCTCCAAGGGAAAGCAAATACACCCGTGCTGATCTCAAACACATTCTATCACCGCAAACCCTCCTTTACATAACCTTTTTTTTAATGCAGGAAGGCGGGGCCAAGGACGAATGCCTCCCCACCTCCACCACCCCCAAATAGAAGGCGAAGGAGATAGCCAAAAACCAAGGTTTAGAATCTTCGAATCCATATTCGTGCCAGTGAGAGTGGTAATATACCGGAGATATAATATAAACTGTATCAAATTTTTAAGCAACGCTTCTAACGTGTTTATAGGGCGATTTATAAAGTCTGTTACCACTGTTATGGTGAATAAAAAATAACTACAAACCACAGTAACCTGTGATGTTTTTTTTTTGAGGTTATTTTTACACAATTACACATGGAATTAACAGTGGAAAATTCTTTCTTTTAAATCATTGACATTACTCGTTTGTTGCATATACCCTATCCTTCACCCATACCACATATTTTCACAAATCAACAATCTGAAACCCGGAAAATATTTCACCATTACAGTGGTAACAGACTTATGATCACCCGATTAGTGTCTTTCAGTTGTGGGAAAAGAAACCAAAATGTGCGTAATGTAAGTAAATATTCACTAAAATATTTGGTTTTGAATACAATAAATTTTATATTTTTGCATTTAAAGAAAATAATTTGTGAAACAAAAGGTTACAAATAATTAAAAAAAGGACTATGTACGTCATTATATTATTTCCTAATTAGTTAATTAATGATTCTAATAGTTAATGCGAATGCCTTATTTCTATTTACTACAATTACTAAATAACTCTTACAAAGACGACGGATTTAGAGAGAGAGAGAGAGAGAGAGAGAGAGAGAAAGAAATTATTTTCCTTTTATTTTACAAGCACGGATTAAAGCGAACCATTTAACCAAGTTCTTTCCTCAAACTATTCGCTCTCGGGACAACTTTGAAGCTGCATGACGTTATATACACTCAATTAGCGTTCGAAGTTTGTTTAGAAAAAATTAGGCAGCCTAAAAATTTATGAAAGAGAGCGTAAAAAAAAGAAGAAGTCCTTTGAATTAAGTATATGAAGTTGACTACATCTTTAAAATGTTTGTTATTTACACTATTTGCAGCTAATTTAATTAAAGGGTTCTTTCCTCCATTCCTCTCCTCTCCGACGAAAAACAAAAATGGTGTGAAAAGCGTTTTCTTTTACGCTCATATATATATATATATATATATATATATATATTTATATATATATATATATATATAATGTAAACCCACACGGAAAAGGAAAAATTATTCCAAGGCCTTTCGTGTATTCAGAAGTACACCTCGTCAGAGTATATATATATATATATATATATATATATAGGGGTGTTTAATTTTTTAAGGGGTGTGGGGATCTGTTTTCTTTGTTTTAGATACATTATGTAAAGTAACGAGTAAAAACAGACTTCCTTCCATCTATTTCTCGAGTAATCGTTCATCCCGTCAAACTGTTCCATTTATCTTCCAGTCCACTTTTTCACGCCTTTTAGCTTTGCAGTTTATCAAGTAGTAAAACCAACGTGAAAAGATGAGATAGGGCCGGGGATACATAAAGGCTATGGAGGTGATCATTTACGGATTCTTCATAAAGCCTTCGGACTGAATACGGTAACAGTTTTTTAGAGTAAAGATTCTTTTGAACAGTTGTGGGTTAAGGAAGGGTAAAGAAATGCGAGTAAATTCCATTATTTGGGAGATGGAAGGTTTGAGATTATAAAGTTTTGGCGGGGGTAAAAAAGTAATGGGATGAATGGTTTTAGGGTATTTCACTGATTATCAAGATTAATTTAGAATTTTAAATAGATTAAGGTAAAATTTTGTATTATAGTCAGTCTATAAAAAGCAGTGTAACACTATAATGTCAGTTCAGACAAAGATTAAAATATATAGCTTCTCCCACAAATGATATACCGTTGATTTTGAAATGAAGAATTAGGAGATCACCGATCGAGCTAAATCATATTTTATATTGAAAAAAAAACGATAAAAGTTGTTTGTGAAATTTGTAAGACATTTTATCCAAAGTTAAAGTTATAATTATTTGAACACACACACACACACACACACACACACACACACACACGCACACACACACATATATATATATATATATTATATATATATAACATCCTTTGCGGATGACACAAAGATCAGTAGAAAAATAAGAAACCCAGAAGACATAGGATCTCTACAAACCGACATAAACAGAATCTACAAATGGACTGAAGACAACAATATGAAGTTTAACACCGAGAAATTTCAGCTATTACGGTACTGAAAAAGAGAAGACCTAAAATCCATGGAATATTATACCCGAAATGGACAGGAAATTCAGAGAAATTCCAGAGCAAAAGATTTAGGGGTTGTAATGACAGATGATGCGAAATTTGAAACACAAAATAAGATAGCAGTAAACAGAGCAAAGAGAATAACTGGTCAGATATTGAGAACCTTTAAACCAGTGGTCGGGGAACAGGGGTAAATTACCCCAAATGGGGTAAATTTAAAAATTTTGGGGGTAATGCGTGCGGTATGAGAGACACTTCCCTCAGAGCCTCAGTCGTGTGTATGGTATCATGAAACGAAGAGGTGCTTTTAGTGCTTGACACTTTGTGCTGATATTTTTTTCGTATATTTTTATTTTATTTTGTTACATAAATGTGGCGTTATTCTAAATTTTAGAATATTACGAATTTACGTCCTGATTTTGATGTTGTATAAAAAATGAAACAGCATCATTTTTCCAAAACCTGAAGTGGAGATGTTTTGAATGAAATTCTTCAGTTCTTCAATCCTTTTTATTAATTTTGTTTGTGTGCTATTCTTATGCCAGCATGTGTGGCTTTTTTTTATTTCTCCATAATAATGGATCCAATAAACATTTTTTGAATTTGAATTTTTTGTATACCATATGCAACAATTTTAAGAGCAATTGGCTTGTTTTTGTTTATTTGAAGTCTGGGGGTAATTTCATTTTACTCAAATAGATTTTTGGGTAATACCCAAAAAAGTTCCCCGACCATTGCTTTAAACGAAGGGATAGGAATTTAATGATTCCTCTACTGAAAACCCTGATAATACCCAAACTGGAATACTGCTCGGTCCTAACATCCCCATATAAAAAAAGACATTAGACAGCTGGAAGGGATCCAGAGAAGCTTCACAGCCAAGATCAATGGGTGCAAAGAACTAAATTACTGGGAAAGGTTACGCGAACTAGACCTATATTCACTGGAAAGGAGAAGAGAGAGATACACCATTATTTACACTTGGAAAATAATGGAGAAACTAGTCCCTAATCTTACTCTGAACGCTATAACTCCCCAAACAACGGTGGAAAGTAGAAACGGTAGACTGTGTCGTATTCCCAAATTGAAGGCGAGACAGGGAACATTCTTAACCCTGAAAGAAAGTAGTTTTGTAGTGAGAGGACCAAAACTGTTTAATCAGTTGCCCAAAGACCTAAGAAACACGAAGGGGGTTGCAGTGGAAATCTTCAAAAGAAGACTAGACGCCTGGCTCAGAACAATCCCCGATGAGCCGGGCGTACCTGGCTATGTGAGGTGGAGAGCGCAAGAATCCAACTCACTACTTCACCAGGCCAACTCAAGAGGAGGGCAACAAGCTTGACCTTCATGAAATGAGAAATCATCGCCCGAAACCTTTGTAAGGTTGTAAGGTAAGGTGTATATATATATATATATATATATATATATATATATATATACACAGTATATATGCAAGCAATTAAAAAACAGCACGTGATCTTTTTAATAAGCAAGGAACCACAGGGAAAAGGAAAAAAAAACACGAAGTCCGAGCCCTTTCGTGATATATTCACATCTTCAGGGACAAGGAAAAGATAGGTCTTTTCCTTGTCCCTGAAGATGTGAATATATCATGAAAGCGCTCGGACTTTGTGTTTTATATTCCTTTTCCCTGTGGTTCCTTGCTTATATATACACTGTATGTCTTCTTTAAAGGAAGAACTCGGTGAAGTCAAATACAAAAGGTTGTCAAAAGTAGACACAACGATGATTGTTCTCAAGAACAAATTACAAAACTCATCAATGAAATGCCAGAACGCGTGTCAGCTTTACTTAATGCCGTGGGGAAAGCAACACGATTCTAAATATATTGATTCAAAAAATCTTTTATAATTTATTGGCCTTTGTTATCAAACCAAAATGCATATAAAAAACCGGAAGTGTTTAAAAAAATAAAAAATAGTACATAGTTCGATAGTAGCATCTTTTATATACGAGGGGCGGTCAGAAAATAAGTTTACATGGCGTATAATTTCATAATTAAAGGACCTACATTGATTATGTTTGTATCAGGTGAATTCGTTAATCATTGTTGGCAACACTGCACGTCAATTCGGCTGCTATCTACCGTACATTGGTTGTATGAGTCAGTTGAACATGGCGGCTCGACTGGAAGAGCGCCCTGCTCTACGGAGAATTCCAGGACGTTTACATTTAATGGCCGCTCATAAACGTTCAAGTGTTGAACAATATGCAGCTGCATTGATTATTGTGCCTTTTTGCATGAAGTCTGCGAGCAAAACGCCTTTTGTGGTCTCAAAACACGGTAACCATCACTGCCAGTGGACTTCACACACTTGAACTTCTTTGGTCGCGGGGACCCAGGGTATTTCCATTCCATGCTGGCACGTTTTGTTTCCGGAGTACGGTGATGAATCCATGTCTCGTCTCCTGTGAAAATGTGCTCGAGAAATTCTTGACCACTGACAGACTCGGAATATCGTTGCAGAAATGACAGGGCACTGTTCCAATCGAGCCGCCATGTTCAACTGACTCATATAACCAATGTACGGTAGATGGCAGCCGAATCGACGTGCAGTGTTGCCAACGATGATTAACGAATTTACCTGATACAAACATAATCAATGTAAGTCCTTTAGTTACGAAATTATACGCCGTGTAAACTTATTTTCTGACCGCCCCTCGTAAACCCTACTAAATTTGAGCTACATACTACTTCTACAGTAATTGGGAAATCAACATTTGTTCTAAGTCCTCTACTTTTCATCATCTATAGTAACGATGTAGATGTTGGGCTCCAGCTAAATACAATTTCTAAATTTGCAGACGATACCAAATTAGAAAAGAGTAATCAGGAGGGCGTAAGAACGCTTCAAAATAATCTTGATAGGTTGGGTGAATGGTCTGCTACTTGGCAGATACCATTCAACTTGGACAAATGTGAGGTAGTGCACATAGGTTACAAGAACCTGAAGACCCGATTACTCTCTCTTGGAGAGGAACTTGACTGAGATTGATCTAAACTATATCAGTAATGATTTCAAACCGTCAAAGCACTGTATAGAATTCGAAAAGAGGGCCTTAAACATACTAAGTTATATTAATAGACAGTTCCAATTTAGGAACAAAGAGATTGTAATGTCTCTACAATTTACTAGTTAGAACTCAACTCGAGTACTGGGTGCAGCTTTGGTCTCCGTCCCTTAGGAAGGATATAGAAAGGTTGGAAAGGGTACAAGCAAGGACCGCAAAATTGATCCTTTGAGTGAGACTTTAAAACTACCAAAGTAGATTAGAAAGCTTAAATCTGTTTACTTTAGAGACCAAGAGCTGCCCGGTCAGCTTATTTAAGTTTTTAGGATGCTCAAAGGAATAGACAGGGTAGACTACAGGAATTATTCTCTTCTAATACCAGTCCGATAAGAAATAATGGCTTTAAATTGGAACTAAAAAGATTTAGTACCTCGATCTGCGGTAATTTCTTCTCTTATAAAATAATTAATATTTGGGACCAACTTTCTTCCCTCTCAGTGAGGGGGAGGGGGCTAGAAACTGGTATAGCGATCAGGCCAACTAGCGCGGTCCATTGCTCAATTCCTCTATTATTATGACAGTGTTTTGAATGTTGGGAAAAGAATCGGTTTATTTCTTAACTAATGCCCGTGAAGTAACGCCCGTGGCTCAATGAACAACTCCGCTTCCCTATAAACGAACTGAAGAGACAGGTCGAGATTCGACTCCTGATGGTGCTGGTAATAATAATCCGGTAGTTAGCGCAATGGACCACATATGTTGGCTTGAGCACTGTGCCTGTTTGTGGTTCTCCTCAGTGATTATTAATTCTTAAAAGATTAGAATAATATAGCTTCAGCAACAATATGCGACAATTTATCTGAATGACTGAGTCAGTAAGGAGGTACAGAAAATGGCACAGCTCCGGACAACTAATGCAGCCCATTGCCGTAACTTTTGGAGCATTATTACCAACACCAACTGGAATTGAACTCCCTACCTCAGAGTCTTCACTTTGTTTATAGTGAAATAGGGTTACCCACTGAACTATGATCGTTGGCTTTTAGTATATGTAGATTATGAATGATAAATTTTGTTGATTTGGGCATAAAACTGAATCACTTTAAAACTAATTCTTGCCACACTCTATTAATACAGTTACGAACAACGAAAACACACTCGCCATTTCAGCATTGTTTTGAGATGACTGCTTCACTTCGGACTGGTCAATGACAGTCATAATTTTTAACGAAGCGGCTTCCCTCGAGGAAAATGTAGTTGGCCATTTCCATGGGTTACATACGCCACGTCTCGGATTAATTCGTCAAGCAGTTCGGGGAAAAATCTTTGAAAACTGAACAAATTTGCCAGAATAATAAGAAAACCTTAAAAATATTAATTTAATACTTTCTCAAGTGCGAATCTGCATGAGAGAAGGTTAACTATTCAGTTTTTTTATAGCCTTGACGATACACGGTATATATGCAAAAATCACCCTACCAGCGTTCGAACCCACCACTTCTGTTTTCATGAGAAATCGTGCGTGTTCGTGCATTGTATTCCATATATATATATATATATATATATATATATATATATATATATATATATATATATATATATATATATATATTTCACTGAATTGGTTATTAGTTAAAACTTGAAATATTTATCTATTTTCTGCACCTTTAACCTTTCTGTTCGGTTCTGCTGAAATAGGGTCGATAAACCTGTTCCGTTTGATTGAGGCGCTGGGAATGTACAGGGTGAGTCAAAAGTCTGGAAACATAGGACCTATGCTGGAAACATAGGAACTATGCTTTTCAATGAAATATACATATTATTTGCATTGAAAAGCATAGTTCCTATGTTTCCAGACTTTTGACTCACCCTGTGTGTGTATATATGTTTACATAAACTTATTTCACTGTTTTCAGGTCCTGAATCCATCCTGAAAGTGAGTCCCACATGTTATGAAACATCCTGTATATATATATATATATATATATACATATGCCGTGTGTGTATATATATATATATATATATATATATATATATATATATATATATATATATATATACTCCAACCACATACATTTGGGTTAATTACGGTTGTACGGTAAAGTAAGTAACCAATATGTTGCAATAGATTTGTGTTGCTGTGGCAACTGATGGGTCATATACTTTTTCGCACAACTGTACATTAGGGTGGTCTAAAAAAATGAAAATGAAAAAATACATTTCTCATGACAGTTGCCCATATTTCACAACCACTAACGATGTTGGAAATAAAAGCTGGATCGATTCGTGCATATTTAGAGGTGGCGCAACTCGAAGCCTTAGTATCATTATACAGTTTGGGGGGGGGGGGGGGGGGCAAATTTTTTCAAACTTGCGCCACCCTTAAGTATTAATGGATTTAACTTAATCTCTGGTCGGAGCGTTTTCCCTATAAAGAATGAGAAAATTATCAGAGATCTTACTTGTGCATTTTAATTTTTTACCATATACGTGTGGCTCACCCTAATATATAATATATATGCGATACAACTCAGAATGGTCACCTGAGAAACTTTTATGTTATACAAACTGCGCATGGAACAAGGAACTCTTCTGGAAAAATTAAATCATGATCCGGTCATGACCCGTTGCTCATGATGGGCTTCCATCATGAAAAAGAAAAACTTTAGTATTTGTCATTTACCATCGTTTATTCAGACTATAGTGGATTTAATTTTCCCAGAAGTGTTACTTGTTCCATGCATGGTCTGTGTGTAACATTAATTTAGGGGCACTCAATATATTTTGTCCCACCCTTTTTTCTTAGCTAAATAATAGGCCTTGGGGCTGAAATGTCTTTTGAGCCGTAAGATTGAACTTTCTGCGCTTCACATAACCGGATTTTTCCAGTTTGAACCTCCTCTCCTTGTATAAAACCACTTTTAAACGCCCTTGTATAAAACCGATGGTTAACGCAGTTTCGAAAATGGCGTCTGACAGTGATGTGCTTCGTAAACAGAGAGCTGATATCGAGTTCTTAACCGCAGAGAAGGAAACAGTTGGAAATATTCACAAACGTCTACAAAACGTTTACTGAGATGCTGTTGTTGATCGAAGCACAGTTGGACGCTGGTCTAAACGTGTGAGATCATCGGAGAGAGGAAGAGCCAGCCTCGATGATGAGCCACGCAGCGATCGCCCGGCATCGGCTGTGACATCTCACACTGTGCAACGTGCTAACAGCATCATTCGATCAAATCGGCGCGTCACATTCAAGGAGCTATCACTGAAGCAAGGAATTAGTGAAGGAAGTGTGAATACGATAATTCAGCAACTGGGATACTCAAAAGTGTGTTTACGGTTTGTTCCTCGTGGACTGACTGAAGATCACAAAGCCCAAAGAAAAGAAATTGCTTCCGAGTTGTTGGTTCGATACGAGACAGAAGGGGATGACTTCCTTTCACGAATTGTGACTGGGGATGAGACTTGGGTACACCACTTTGAACCTGAAACAAAACGCCAATCCATGGAGTGGCATCACGCAGACTCCCCACGCCAAAAAAAGTTCAAAATGGCTCCCTCTACAGGAAAGGTTATGACCACCATCTTCTGGGACATGAAAGGGGTGATTCTGGTGGACATTATGAAGAAAGGACAAACAATCAACTCAGAGATATATAAAGACTCCAGAGACGTATAAAGCGAGTTCGACCGGAGAGAAAACTGGAAGACGTCCTTCTTTTGCACGATAATACAAGACCACACAACACTTTGCAAACAAGAGAGGCTATCACAAAAATGCGCTTGACTGTGTTACCCTACCCTCCATACAGCCCAGATCTGGCACCTTCAGACTTCCATTTGTTTGGGCCAATGAAGGATGCTATTCATGGAAGAAAGTTTCAGAGTGACGATGAGTTTATTGAGGAGGTTAAGAGGTGGCTTCAGCGGAACTCAGCGAACTTTTACCAGCAAGGAATAAAGGCCCTTGTTTTGAAGTGGAGGAAAGCCGTAGAAAAGGATGGAGATTATGTGGAAAAATAAAAACTTGTGAAAAAGGTATGTAACTACTTGTGTACAAAATTTCTGGAACTTACAAGGAAACTTGGAAAGAAAAAAAAAGTGGGGCAAAATATACTGAGTGGCCCTCATATATACGAATATTAGGGATGTACCGAATACTAAAATTCACCGAATATCGAATATTTGGTGCAAACCTATTCGTCCGAATACCGAATTCCGAATATTAGTTTGACAGCACAGAATTAATAGTAAATGTGAGCAAAAGCAGCATGTTTTAACCACCAAAAATCTGCCAGATTCCCATACTCATGAAAAATTTGCAACTCCATTGACTTCTATATTGCAAGAATGGTGAATGAAGAGCAATCGTGTGCATATAGTTGTGCACGACAATGGCTGTAATATTACTAAAGCTGTTAGCGTTCTCAAAATTTCTTGTGCGAATCATACTTGCAGTTGATGAAGCCCTTCTTAGCCAGAAGTCTGTTTCAGAGATATGGGCAATTGTGCGCCCAATCTGTTGCATTTTAATTATTCATCTCCAGCCTTTGACAGACTTAAGAAATTCCAGAAGCAACATAATTTCCCCGAAAACAAACTTATAAGAGACGTTATCACTCAATGGAACTCTACATTTTATATGCTACAACGACTTCTACTACAACGAAAAACTGCGGTTGTTGCATACGCCTCGGACTATGACATACTGTAGCAACCTTCAATAATCATCAGTGGACTCTAATTCAGTGTGTTGTAAAGCTTTTTAGTCGATGTGAAAAATTAACGAATGACTTTTCCTCTGATTCTTCTTGTCTTCACATGGTGTCTCCCGATGTAACAGGTCTCGTGGTATTTTTGCCTACCATAACTGATGATGCAGGTATTCATACTATGAAAAACGATTTAATAGAAAATTTACAGAATCGTTTCAGGCAGTGGAAGGCAGACATTACTCGCATGATTTCTCACGGTTTAGATTCTCGTTTCAAATTTACTTGCATAACAGTACCTGAATTCGTAAAAAATGAGATAATCATTATATCTACATCACCTAACGCTAGTCCTGCACGTAATATAAGCTATGACGATGAAGCAACTGATTTTGTTTCACGAGAAGATCAAGAACCTTTGAAAAAGAAGCCGAAGGTTAATTTATAGAGTTGTTTCGATGAGGTTGTGCCTCCACCCATCAAAAATAGTCAGAAAAGTTATCAAAAAGAATTAGACATCTATTCAAAGGAGCCACGAGTCAGTCGCGACACGAACCCTCTTGATTGGGGTCGCCATAATGGTGAAAGATTCCCGAAACTACTGAACAGCTGGGTTTTGCTGCGCGCCACCTGACGTCACCAGGTCTCGAACCCGGGCCGATGGATTCGTAGTCAGCGATGCTAACCACTACACCACCGAGGTGTATACATGTACGGTATATTAGGGTGAGCCACACATATAGTAAAAAATTAAAATGCACAAATAAGAGCTCATGATACATTTTCTCATTTTTTATGGAAAAAGATCGTAAACCAGATTTTGAGCTAAATCCACTAATATTTAAGGGTGGCGCAAATTTGAAGAATTTTGCCCCCCCCCCCCCCCTGTATAATGATACTAAGGCTTCGAGTTACGCCACCTCACCATATGCACAAATCGATCCAGTTTTTTATTTCCAACATCGTTAGTGATTGTGGAACATGGGCAAATGTCATGAGAAATATATTTTTCATTTTCAATTTTTTTTTGCACCACCCTACTGTACATATATCATAATCACAGGTGGCGATCGATGGGAATAAGTAAAGGTCAGGTGAATTTATTCAATGTAGAAGTAGATGCCATATGTCGCAATTAGAAAAAATTGTAATGTTTCGAGAAAATGTCTCTGAAAATCGTATATCTTTTAATGGAATTTTCTTTTAAAAAAAAATTCTTTTCGTTCTGAGCGTGTTTTTGGCACTGCTGTCGAAAATCCAGATTCCTAAAATATGATGTTCCGTTTCCTTTAAGAAGAACCATCGCTTCACATGAATATTCGCTACATTTTTTTTTTAAATATGGCTGTTTGTTCGCAGTTTTTTTTTTTTTTTTTCTTTTTGTCGAGTCGGTGTGCTTGTACGGTATACTAATGTAAAGTTAATGGATTCATAATTGATGCATAAAGACAGACCACCGATATTAAAGGTTTAATTGATATCTCTCTCTCTCTCTCTCTCTCTCTCTCTATATATATATATATATCATACACAGTTATATATATATATATATATATATATATATATATATATATATATATATATATATTTAGTTCGGGAAGAACCGATTCGCCTCTATTTAAAGGGCATATCTCAGCGGAAAAACAAAGAAAAAGTGAGAGGAAAGACAGAGGAAAAAGAAAGGGTGGAGGGGACAGTCGAAGTGGAAAAAGACCAAGGATGACAAGGACTGCAGGGTCGAGCCCCATCATCCTTGGGTGCTAGGGCCGGGAGGGCGCACGTGAAACCTCCAGGAACAAGCACGTACAAACGAGCACAAAGAGCACTCAAGAGCACGAGCTTAGAACCCCCTTGCGGGGATATATATATATATATATATATATATACACATTCAACTGCAAAGAACACGCAGTATAAATAACGTAAAGAACGACGCTTGTATAGGAGATATTCCGCGCAAGACGAGAGAGAAAGAACGAAACAAATGAAAAAATGTGGTAACCACCCGGGAATCAAACCCGGGATCTTCCGATTTTTTAATTTGTTTCGTTCTTTCTCTCTCGTCTTGCGCGGAATATCTCCTATACAAGCGTCGTTCTTTACGTTATTTATACTGCGTGTTCTTTGCAGTTGAATGTATATAATGTTACGGCATGCGGGAGGTGCCCCCTTGGGGCATTGGTTTCTGCGAGTATGTAGAAGAATTACGGCATTTGGAAGAGTGAGGCCCATGGTGTAATGGTATCGCATCTGACCGGCAATCGGAAGATCCCGGGTTCGATTTCCGGGTGGTTACCTCATTTTTTCATTTGTTTCGTTCTTTCTCTCTCGTCTTGCGCGGAATATCTCCTATACAAGCGTCGTTCTTTACGATATATATATATACACACACACACACACACACACACAGTGTATATTATATATATATATAGTATACTGTATGTATGTGTATGTTTTTTTTATTTAATGAACGTAATATGTTGTTCTGCCGATACGTTAAAACAAAGAAATACAGTAAATCCATTTCAACATAAAATAACAAAGAATTTGGCTATCAGCATTTAGTCGACATTCCAAACAAATTTTCCTTTGCTCTTTTGTGTCGTGTGTTTTCATATAATCCTATATTGAATTGTATATAAATTTGGTATATATTATAATCGTATATTAATTTTATATCATCGGTCCATCGGTGAACCACATCAAATTAAGATCATCATTTCTGCTAATCTCAATACATATTTTCAGCATTTGAAAAAACTAAAAATTTAAAATTTTTTGTTTTTTGTTCGCTTCTTTTGATTTTTGTTTTGGCGACATAAAAAATACATTCCTTGATGTTTCGCTCAATTTTTGAATCTAGCCGTAGCACATAAACACCTTCCTTCATCTCTATTTTTGACTTATATTTGTCAACCGACTCATTTCAAAATGAGTATTTTGATTTTATTTGATTAAGCGAAGATTGAAAGATATAACTTATAATTTGTTGTCATTTCTTGTCTTGGAAATATTTTATTTTACTCACTATATGTATACAGTATACAACTCCTGGCCCAAAACATAGAATACTGTCTTAAATACGCTCATAACCTTAATAATACATTTAAATCATACACCTTTATGAAGAATATCGAGTATCTGGACGTCATTATAATTAAAAGACACCTCTGTGAATGAACCAGTTTTGAAAAAAGAAAAATTAAAATATAACAAAAACCTTATTAAAGAGTGAAAAGTTAATGCACAGCGATATACCAAAATATTAGACTATCTTGTCAGTTGTTACAAAAATAGAATAAATTCATTATGTTTATTCAGTACTGCCAATATATTAAATGGTTCGTCTCCACTCCCCATATAGCTGTTCTGGTGTGGGGTCACTTGCATTTGTAAATACTGTAGAACTGTCAATAGTCACGTTTATCAAGAAATCTCAAAATACTTCATGCTGGAGTCTGCGTGGTTTGATGCTCATGAAATTGAAGTACAACCATGGCCAGCTAATTATCCCAATCTTAATCCGATAGAAAATCTTTGGAATATTGCTGAGCAGAAAGTCCAGAAGCGTAGACCAGGAACGCCTAGTAATCCCCGTAATCAGGGCTAAGGGTGAACCAACTAAATACAAATACGCGGTGTTAAAAAGTATTTGATAAAGGTTTAATATATTGGCAGTACTCAGTAAACATAATGAATTTATTCTATTTTTCTTTAACACCTGACAAGATATGCTAATATTTTGGTGTGTCGCTATGCATTAACGTTTCACTATTTAATAAGGTTTTTGCTATACGTTTCTTTTTAAAACTGTTTTACATAGTGATGAAAAGCCTGTTGAGAAGACTGGTGAACAACTTGCTCTGCCTTTTACCTCAGTTTCAAAAGTCATTCGGAAATGGAAACGCCTTCGAATCACCAAACTGCTACTTTGTAGTGGACGACCACGAAATATTTCCAACTGTGCTGTTCGTAAAATCCTCAAGGAGGCTACTGCTAACCCTCGTGGAATTCTACGGACCTAAAGCATACTTTGAGCCAATTTGAAATCGATGTCCATCCCTCTACTGAACAAGAATTGGCTCTTTTGACGAGTTTCAAGTAGAAAACCACTGCTCAAGAGAACTCACAAGGATAATCGTTTAATTATGCCAACGACCACCAAAAGCATGGAACTGATTACTGGAAGATGGTACTCTATACTAATGAGACCAAGATTGAGCGCTTTGGCCATAATGATCAGCGGTATATATGGAGGGAGTCTGGTAAAGCGTTTGAAGAAAAGGTCAAACATGGTGGTAGTAGTATTTTTCTGCGGGGTTGTTTCAGTACTTCTGGGCCTGGTAAAATGGTAGAAATCAACGAACGCATGGATTGCGCGAAATATCAAAAAAATCTTGGAAGAAAATTTTATGCCTTCAGTTTGTCAGCTCTCCATAGGTGGCAGTTTATTCTACAGCAAGACAATGATCCGAAAACATGAACAAATCTACCAAGGCATAGCTGAAGAAGAAATGCAAGTTTTTGGAGTGGCCACGCCAGTCACCAGATCTAAATTTGACTAAGCATTTGTGGTTTGATCTCAAGAGAGCTGTCTATACAAAGAGATCAACTACTCTCAATGAACTCCACAAATTTTGTCAAAAAAGAATGGGCCATAATCTCTCCTGGAAGTGCAAGAAACTGGTAGAGAAATATCCCAATTATTTGATGGGTGTTATTCAAGCTAAAGGTAATCGTACAGAACATTAATCCCTTGTACTTAAACATATGGTCAGAATTACGAGTAATTTCACATTTTTCTATTACGTGTTGCGTTTTGGTTTAGTTTATTCCTTTTATGGTTATGTTTAATAAATCTATTGTCACCAATGATGTTTCAATCAAAATGCAATTTTTCGTTAGGCTTTCAAGCGTACTTAAACTTGTTCGCACAACTGTGTATATGGACAGATTAAACGTGTAATATCAGTTGTTTATATGAATCACTTATTGATCAATGGAAGTTTACAATGTAGTGATTTATATGGATTTGAAAAATTTTTAGAAACTAGCATTTGATGTGGTTCTGGATATGTTAGTTTTGAATACGTGTCTGGAAAAGGGAAAACAATTTATTGAAAATTAAAATATATATATATATATATATATATATATATATTAGTTGGGAAAAGAAATTCTACAAAATATTTTTTTAAAAATCAACCAAAATTAATCAGTAATTTTTGCGGAATTTTTTATTTGTAAACTGTTCGGTGATTTTCTCTCTGTAACTACATTATTCATGACTTTTTAGATAGGGTGGTATATTTATCGCGCATATCATTAATGTACTGTACATTTCTTTATCGTTATAACCTTTTTTTGACAGCTAAATTGAAAAACTTTCAAATCTCCGTATTAGATTTTCTATTAAAAACTCAAAAATATTTTAGTGGTTAGTTCTTTGTACCTTCAAGTTCAAATATGGATCTCTCTGTCTTTGAATACGTGAGTGTAAAATTCATACCCACGCCACTTCTTTCATCCAGTTGCTTCAGCAATTCCAGCTTCGTTACAAAAAAAAAAGGTAAGTGAATGAGAATCCATCCATGGTTAGTTGGTTGATTTCAAACGAGAAAGCCATAATTAAAAAATTTGAATATTCAACTTCAAAAATATCTCCCCAATCACGACTTTAATCCTAAACTTAAAACATATAAATTACATAACATCTCTAAAACAAGGAGAAAGCATTAAAATAAAGAGTTTTACGTAAGAACCAGTTCAAACTGAGCATACGGTACATCTCCCTTAAAGCAGTTTACAGTAATATATCTTACTAGAAAACACAATTTATTGTTCTTTAACTTTATACTAAAAAATATTTAACCTTAAATATTTTCCTGTTCCCTTACATGCTCTCTAAATACCTAACTCATACCATAAATTTGTCCCCCCCTTACGCATTTCCTCTCTGAGCAAATTCAAGAATTGAAATATTTCAGCGTCTTCAAATAGCGCTTTCCTCGCATATTTTGCGTTCTGTCATTACAGCTCTGCTCGACCTAAAGAAGTTACTCTTCTCCAACTTAAATGCTTTCAGACTTTCCTTTATCAGCTGTAACATGTTTTTTATGCAATATACAGGGAGAGAGAGAGAGAGAGAGAGAGAGAGAGATTATCAACGGCGTAACTAAAATATTTATTACAGTTTCTTCCTTGCACTATCCAGTCCACTGACTTTGAGTTGCAGTATGAAGCCATGTTTGTAAGCCCTTAATACGTTTGCATGCGAATGAATATGTTTCTTCTGATATATATATATATATGAAACACAGACCGTACATGGAACAAGGAACTCTTCTGGAAAATTACATCCACTATAGTTCGAATAAGTAATGACAAATGACAAATACTATAGTTTTTTCTATTTCATGATGGAAAGCCCAACGTGGGCACCGGCTTACTCGCAAAGAGGCCCCAAAATATAGCTTACCTCACCAGCTATCTGCAGATAGGATCCAGCTTTGGGACAGGATCTAGGGTTTATCACGACTTAACCTAACCAATCGTCACCGGCGTACAGTTGACCTAACGATTGGTTAGGTTAAGTCGCGATATTTTCGTTAGTTAGCCTTATAAGGCTAACTAACGAAGGCTGGGGGCCCTGATCTTCAGGTGATCCATATATATATATATATATATATATACTAGCTGAGGTACCCGGCGTTGCCCGGGATAAATTTCACATTAGATTCCCAGTTTAAATAAAATAAAGTTTAAGACAAAAGGCTGAATTTGATTAATTGTTTATTGACAAAAATGATTTATCTTACAGTAAAGCTTCTGGATACACTATGTTTGCAGTTTTTCCAGTGGGAGCATAGATGAAGAGGCGTTTTGGTGTGTCAACTCTTGACATGGCAACGTAAAGCTGACCGTGGGAAAAGCAGGGAGTTCCGAGATGGATTCCGGCAGCTTTTAAAGATTGTCCTTGAGATTTATTAAATGACATAGCGAAGGAAAGACGGATGGGGAATTGAATTCTTTTAAATTAGAATGGTATTTCCGTTGGAATCAAAGGAATCCGTGGGATAAAAACATCTTCATCTTTTGCACATCCAGTGATGATGGTAGCCTCAATTACTTGATCATCAATGATTTGATAACCAGTCGAGTTCCATTGCAGAGCTTAGGGGGGATCTAAGTTTCTGAGCAAAATGATTGGAGCTCCTACTTTTAAGGTGAGGTTGCGAAGTGGAATCCCAGGAGGCTCCAAGGAGTTGAGGAATTCCACAGGGTACTGGACTGCTTGATCTTGATCAACCACAGTGTCAATGCTTTTGTATGATTTTTGTTCTGAAGGAATTTGCTGTAGGAGCTGGGTGTTGATGGCATTGACCGAATCATTTCTTGGTGCCAAAATGGCTCTTTCACAAAGCCATTTCTGATCCCTGAAGTGGTGTTCCAAGTTAGGATAAACTTTGACCTTCAGTTCGTCAATGCCTTTGACAATATTGAAATAGTTAGTTGAAAATGAGATGTTTCCATCACTATCACATGGAATTGTTCCATTTCCAAATTCAAGCAGCCTATCGGCAAAGTTTTCAGCTGAAATGTCACCATGGAGGTGAACACGCATGTTGGTGGATAGGGTAAAACTTTTGACTTGACGCCAAATGGAAGAAGATTTCAGACAGGCTTTCATTTCATCTGCTCGGGTTCCTCTTGGAACAACTAGAAGAGTTTGTCGAAAGTCTCCTGCTAGGAGCATCGTGACTCTACCCATTAGGTCGTCATTTCCTCTGATGTCTTTCAGGGTTCTGTCCAGGGCTTCAAACGCACCCTTGTGTGACATGGTGCATTCATCCCATACAATCAGTTGGCAGTTTTTGAGGACTTCAGCGAGGTTTGAATTTTTGGTGATGTTGCAGGTCTCTGATCGCGCTAAATCAAGTGGAAGCTTGAAGGCTGAGTGGGCAGTCCTCCCACCGGTAAGAAGAGTGGCAGCGATGACAGAGGAAGCAACAGCAAGCGCAATACCCTTTTTGGACCGAACCTTTGCCAGGAGGAGATTGATGAGGAAAGTCTTCCCAGTGCCACCTGGAGCATTAAGGAAAAATATTCCCCCGGAATTGTTTCCAACTTTCTTAACAATGGTGTCATAGGCTAGGCGCTGATCACGATTGATAGAGCGAGTATCGTTTCGTTGTGGGGTGGGAAGACCTAACTGGTTAAGAGTTTTGCCAACCATTGTAGTCACTTTGTCTTCAATGATGATCAGAGTTTGGTTGAAAATGTCAGAGCTGAATTCAATTTGAAGAGTTGGATTTTCTCTTCTTGCATAGTGAAGGATATCTTCAGCAAGGCTCTCCTTATGGTCATCCCAAAGTTGTGCAGAGCTTGAAGGAAGACATGTAGAAATAATGATTGCGAAGAGGTTTCTCAGTCTGGAAGGCGAATTTGAGAGAGCAGCTTCCTCCAGAGTATCCTGCCAGAGTATATGCAACTTTGGGGCTAACCCCATCCCCCATTACCCCCACCCCTCCCCATTACCCCACCCCTCCCCCATTACCCCCATCCCTCTCCCCCACTTACCCCCACCCCCACCCTTCCCACATTACTGCCCAGGATGAATTTCACAAACTTGAAATTAACAGACAAACAGACAGGCTGACCGACTCTGTGTTGACATTCTTCATCCCATAAGAGGTTCCCGTGCCAAATTTGGTAGCTCTAGGTCAAACGGTTTGCGCTTGCATAAAGGACAGACAGACAGACAGATAGAAAGGCGAAAATATATATAATATATATATATATATATATATATATAAAATGGGTCCGGCAAAAAAAAACATGCGCTTGATTGTAACCTAATAAGTGAAAATGTGTTTGGATGATTTATACAAAATTTACGGACAATAATTACCATTGAATTTTATACAAGCCAGCCAATTTTTATAACTGAATGATTAAATTTGGTTGCTTAATATTAACTTGATTTTTGAGTTCCATAAATCTAAGTGCACATTGAAATAATTTTTCTCTCCTTTTTTTCAGATAAAAAAAATTACTGTAGATATCCCTCAAATGCCATTCTCTGATGAAGATAAAATAATTACAGTATTAAGCATTATAAGCTTAATAGGGATATGAAAGTTAATGGCGAATATTATCGAAATGTTGTTTTAGCAAGCATGATTCCAGAGATGCGTGCTCTGGCAAATAGAAGTCATTTTGTTTTTCAACAGGATGGAGCAAGGGCACATACGGCAAAAGACACTGTTGCTTATTTAAATGAACACGTTCCCGAATTTATTGAACCGGAGAATTGGCCTCCGAACAGTCCTGATTTGAATCCTGTTGATTATGGGATCTGGGAAAACTTGTCACAACGAGTTCATCGCGGTAAGAAAATCAGAAATGTTAACCACCTGAGAGATGTTCTGATTGAACAATGGGCCGAATTCCCACAAGACCAGATTGATTCAGCGGTAGATGAATTTAGACCAAGACTTCGAAAAGTAATAGAAGTTGGAGGAAAACATATTGAACAGTATTTTCAGTTTGACATTTTAATAAAAATTTTATATGAAAGGAATTTTTGGTTGTATAATAATGAAAATTTCAGTATTTACGATATCTTTACATTCTATTTTTGTCTACGTGCTAAAATGAGGTCTATTCAGCTACTGTGCTAAAAATTTAAAGAAATTTTGTCAGATAACGCTATTTTATTTTGTTAAAGTTTTATCAAAAGTTAAAAGAAATTAATGAGTTTAAAAGGAAAAGTACGGACGCATGTTATTTTTGGTGGACCCTGTATATAAAATTGACGATTGGTTAGGTTAAGTCGTAATATTTTCGTTAGTTTTAACGTTTTATTTGATTAAGTATACGCGGACAAAGTTGGGGAACGCAAACTACAGTAGGATAATGCAGCGGAACGTAAACTACACTAGGATAATGTAGAGGATCGTAAACTACACTAGGCACCACAGGGGAGACGTAAACTACACTTGCTCCAAAAGTTGAAATGCAAATTTTTCATGCATTTACTTAACAAAATTATTTAATATTGTGTTTGTCCACCTTTTGCTTGACTGACTTCAATGATTCATTTTGGGTATTGTTTTACAAGTTCTCGACATCTCTCAGCAGAAATTTTGGTACTTGTAGGTTATCTCCCCCCTACCAATTTTGACAGAATATTTTCGTTAAAACTAACGAAAATATCACGACTTAACCTAACCAATTATCAAGGGCGTACAGTTGATCTATTAGTAAATAGTAAATACTATTCCAGAAACAAACAATGTTATAATTAATAATAGATCAACTGTACGCCCTTGATAATTGGTTAGGTTAAGTCGTGATACTGCATTTTCGTTAGTTTTAACGAAAATATTCGGTAAAATTGGTGTGGTGGTGGTGGGGGGGGGGGGGAGATAACCTACAACTACTGAAATTTCAGCCCATTCTTCTAAAGAAAATTGTTGCAATTCATTCAGATTCAAAGGGTTCCTCTTGCGGACAGATTGTTTTCAAATCAAACCATAAATTCTCAATTAATTTAAGATCTGGCTTTGACTGGGTTGGTCGAGAACCTTGAAATTGTTTTGTTGAAGCCATTGCAGGGTGCTTTTAATTTTATGTTTTGGATCATTATGTTGCTGCAGTACTCACTTGCGACCCATTCGCAACTATCGAACTGAAGACAATACATTTTCTTCTAAAATTTCTTGATATTTCTTCGAATTCATGATTCCACTGATGACAAGAAGTTTTCGTGGACTAGAAGCACAAAAGCATCCCCAAAAGAAGCAAACCAGTATTTAATTTTCGCCAAACATACCGATGAGGTTTTCTTCGAGCAACTCTTCCATGAAGACCATTCTTTCTCAATGTACGACGTACAGTAGAGGGATGGACATCGATCATAGACAGTCTTAATGTTTGACAAATATTACTCGCAGTCACTCGTGGGTTCGCAGCAGCCAATCTTTCAATCTGTCTAGCATCGTTCTAAACCATGAAAGGTGGTTCACACTTTGGTAGAGTTTTGATTGTTCCAAAGCCTGTGCATTTCTTTATAACTGCAGCAACCGTCGTAAATGGAATTCGAAGTTCTTCTCCTATCTTCCTATAACTCTTTCCAGATTCGTGTGCAGCAATAACAGATCTCTCGAGATCGACCCCATTGCTTACTAATGGTTTGTATAGTCATCCGTCTTCCGTGAGGATTCACAGAGAAAATTTTAGAATTCAGAATTCAAGAAACAGCCCACTACTAATAAATTTTTTTAATTTTTCAAAGTTAAGACACACAAAGTATTCAATAATTTTGTAAATAAATATACGGAAACTTTTGTAATTTAACTTTTCTATTTTCTTCAAATTCTTTGATGTTTTACTTTATATGTTGGAGTTAAACTAAATTTTTTATTTCAGAAATTTTTTCAAACGAGCAGTAAACTTTTCATAACTATGCTACACATAGTAAAAACGATAAGGACGAATATAACTGAAATATTTCTCTCTCCGAATACTTATGAGCGACACTATATATATATATATATATATATATAGGGCCGGATCTAGAAGTTGCGAGGCCCTAGGCAGATCTAGAAATTGCGAGGCCCTAGGCCTATATATATGAAAATATGGACTTAATTATCGGTACTATACCAGCAATATTAGAATCCCGCATAGACAGAACTATGCCAGCACTTAAAAATTAAACCAAACCAAAATAATCACGCATGGAAATTGTATAAGAAATATAAATAAACCATACAAATAAGTATAAATTATAATATGAATCAAGATTTGTATCGAAAATATAAGACAATGATTTCTAAGATTTATATAATATTATAGGTAATGACTTTCCATAGTATACAAACGTTTTTCATATGTGATGTATAAGAGATGTTGACATTTCATTTTTTATAATAGTGAGCGATCGACTTATCAGGCTAAATATTAATGCTTTAATATTTGGTTCAGATGCTCCTTGAATATTACAGCAATGCTTTTCTACTTTTCTTCGAGCTAAACTCTTCAATTAATTGAGAATAATCGAATGAATTTGTTATATCGTTTTCTATTGATAACATAGCTAATGATTGCAATCTCGCTTGAGACATGGTGGAACGCAAATATGTTTTAATAAGTTTGAGACGCGAGAAATTGCTTTCAGCCGAAGCAACAGTAACTGGGATGGTTAATACTATTCGAAGTGCAACATAAACATTAGGATAAATCTCACTTAGTTGTTTTTGCACTATATAAACAAGGGCATTTCTGAGATCTGTTTTCTCAGGTATAAACCTGCAAAGTACTTTGAGTTCTTCATAGAGTTCTAAATCATTAATATCACTTGAACAGAACGCGCAAAACGGCTTGAGCGAGGCCCCTTTGGCGCGAGGCCCTAGGCGATCGCCTAGTTCGCCTATAGCTAAATCCGGGCCTGTATATATATATATATATATATATATAAGGTTGTAACATATATTTTGCTCGATGTTTTAGTTCGTTCAGAACAAAAAATTAATTGACTTATAAGGACAAATTTGGGATCACTTTAACATATTGCTTCCCAAAGCATTCGGGAAGCAATATGTTAAAGTGATCCTCCTGGGAAGCAATATGTTAAAGTGATTAACACTGGGAAGCAATATGTTAAAAAGAGAAAGGTTGGTTGGTTAGAAAGAAGTTGGTAATCTAGGCTGGGGGGAAAGATCTTCAAGTGGATCATATATATATACACACACAGTGGTGTAGTGCTAAATAAAGAAGTGAGGGAACGCATTTTGAAAGTGTTACTCAGATGCGGGGGGGACAATGGCGAGCGCGGCGAGCCCATACAGCTGGTGGTCCGGGGCACTGTAAGCCCCCGGGAAATCTTTTGAAATCTGACCAATTTCAGGGATATTTTGAGGTCATATGCACTGGATATTAGGATATATTCCAAGGTTGAAGATGCAGTATTTCCAGTGTCATTAGATATACGACATCCAATACGATCAATAAAAATAGCTAACAACTGGAATGATTAACTAAAAAAAAGTTAACAACTGGTATGCCGTGGTGACTGTTTCACAGATCTTTATAGGCTAGCATTGCCTCAGTCGAAGCTAAAAGAAATGAAGTAGTTAATGATTCTTTCTCATATTTCTTCTAGGGGTGGGAATTAAAATTTCATGACGTTAGAGATTTGTAAGTTCGGATTTATTTGAAATAGTGAGGGAACGCCGTTCCGTCTACCAAAAAAAGTAAGGGAACGCCGTTCCCACGCGTTCCCACAGCACTACACCACTGTATATATATATATATATATATATATATATATATATACACAGTGGTGGGCACCGTTAACCAAAAAGTTAACTTCGATAACGATAATGCGTTAACCCCAATTTTTAACTCCGATAACGATAATCCGATAATTTTACTACAAAGTAAAAAATCAAGGAAAAAGCTTTAAAACCCATAGAAAATGTTTATTTATGCAAAATCCAACAATAAATAGGTATTTAACTGTATTTTTATCAAGTTTTGCAACTTTTTTGTTTAATAACTTTTTTTTTTTATTTTTAATAAAAAATGTACTGATTACATGTTTTGAAACCCTTGTAACCACTAACCATTCACTAAATTTTAATTTACCAGGGAATTATTATGGCGGGAACTGAAAGGTAAAATTAAATTTTAGGCACATTTATTAAAGACTATGACACAATGTGCTGGTTGCCCTTCAGAAAAACCAACTTCTCAAAGTTAGGCCCAACTGCCAGTCTTGACCTCTTGGGCCTCAGGATGTCCTTGCCGAGAGAGAAGAGCCGTTCCACTGCGGCAGAGGACGGAATTGGCGTATTGTACTTCAGGAAGAGGTTGATGAAGATCTGCTCCCCCATGAAGTCAGAGTCGGCCATGTCTACCTTCCCATCGGTGTCCAGCCAAGTGTCGACAAGTCTCTTGGCCTTCTGCTTGACACTGGTACTTGAGCCACCGGTCTTCTTACCTTCAATAAAAAGCGCACAACCTCCCCTTGCGAGATCTGGAAGCAGACTGAAGTTATGGCGGTTTGAATTCATTCGCGGAGCGGTGATCTTCCGTGAATGACTCCTCGCAGTTAACGTGTTAACGGACTTTAACAGACTAAATATCGAGTTATCGGAAGTTAACTGGTCCGATAACGATAAATGGAAATTAACTTCCGTTAATAGTCCGTTAAAAAAAGTTACCTTCGTTAATTAACTGTTATCAGATTAACGCTTTAGTGCCCAACACTGCATATATATATATATATATATATATATATATATATTCCAGGTTAGGTTAATTGAATGCCCGGTTAGGTCAACTGAATGCCAGGTTGGGTTAAGTGAATGCCCGGTTAGGTCAACTGTACGCCCTTGATGATTGGTTAGGTTAAGTCGTGATATTTTCGTTAGTTTACTGTCAAAACTAACGACAATATCACGACTTAACCTAACCAATCGTCAAGGGCGTACAGTTGACCTAACCGGGCATTCAGTTGACCTAACCGGACATTCAGATGACCTAACGGCGCATTCAATTAACCTAACCGGGCACATATATATATATATATATAATTATACAATTATATTTAATTTTAAATGATTTTAAATACCTAAAAATTGTGAAACTGGAGTTCATACCCAGACTACTGAATCTTACCGGAACAAACATAAATACCATATAAAGAAAATGAAAGGATGCAAAAAGGAACTACTCAACTCGTACTTGTGGCAAATGATGTGGCGTGACCGATTCTTCCGAAATCCATTTTTTACTTTGTGTGACCATATAGCGCAACAATTTTAATAAATTTACCTTCAATCTAATATTTTAACATGTTATGATTTACTTTTTATAAATTTACTTTATTAAAGCGAACATTTTTTATCGTACTCCTTATCCTAAATATTGGGAAGCAATATGTCGAAGTGATATACACTGGGAAGCAATATGTTAAAGAGAGGTTCCTGGGAAGCAATATGTTAAAGTGATCCCAAATTTACTCGAATTTTTAGTTTATTCACAACGAAAATTAAATGACATAATGATAAATTAATCATCAATATAATTCCCTTCTTTTTCTATGACCTCCTCCCACCTGGAGAAAAGTTTTTTATGCCACGTTCGAAGAAATCCCTTAGTTTCGAGTTAAAAAAAGCGATCACTTCGTTTTCGATAGCTTCCCTGGATTGCAACTTTTGTCCATCTAGGTGGGTGTTGCCAGACTTCTGAATAAATGGTAGTCTGAAGGTGCGATGTCCAGAGAATAAGGTGGATGAGGCATTTTTTCCCAACCAAATGCCTCCAATTGGGCAGTGGTGATTCGAGCATTGTGAGGGCGCGCGTTAATTAATGCAGGACGTTTTTCTCGTAATACCATCTTCAATCGTTGGAGTTGTTGGCAGTAGACTTCAGCTGTGATTGTTTGGTTATCTGGCAGAAGCTCAAAATGAATAATTCCTTGCATATCCCACCAAACGCATAGCAAAATTTTCTTTGGATGGGGCATTCCTTGGCTGAGGTTCAGGCTTTGTTTCACGGCTAAGCCACTGATGTCGACGCTTAATATTGTTATAAAGGACCCATTTTTCATCCCCTGTGACGATCCAATTCAAAAACGGTGCCTGCAGTTGCCGAGAATGCAGTGATGTGCAAATATCGATTCGATGTTGAAGATTCGCTTGTGACAAATCATGCGGAACCCATTTTCCAACCTTCACTACTTTTCCTAACAGCTTCAAATGACGATGAATGGTCAATGGTCATATGGCTAACGCCGAGTTGCGGGCCAAGTTCTCTTACAGTTACCGTTGGGTTTTCCTCCACTGTTGCTTCCAGCAACTCTTCATCTAACTCATTTGGTCGACCTGTTCGTTGATAATCTTTCAGACTGAAGTCTCCATTTCTGAACTTCTCAAACCATCTCCTACACATCCATTCGCTCACAACATCATTTCCATAAACTCTTTGAGTGTTTTTTGCGGATTCACTAGCGTTAGATCCTTTATGGAACTCATACAGCATCACATGTCGAATATGCTCTTTCCTGGGGTCCATGTTTTTTCAATTACTGTAATATCGTAGGGGTGGCGTTGTAACTGTATGAAAAACACCAGAGAAAATATTCATTGGCCTAATCCTACACTAGCCTAAGCCTACACTAGCCTAAGTCATTCTGTATCGTGATAAAACATGTGCGAACCTGTCGCCGCGTGTATTTTGCAACATTTCTAAAACTATTTCACATTATCTTGAGGTTATTCTATTATTTATCTATCGTCCGTTTTCTAATCGAGCAGAATTTGTTACAACCTGATATACATATGTATATATATATATATATATATACAGGGCGTCCCAAAAAAATGTATACACACTTTAAATAATTATAAAGGCAGTGTTTATTAAAATACATTTCATTTTCAAAATGTAATAGAATCTACAGACATTATTTAATTGTTTTGTCAACGTCTGTTTTCAAACTGACGTCCGTTCTGGTCCAGGCACTGCTGATAACGCGAAGCAATGGAATCGCAAACATCACGAAACATTTCGTTTGGTATTTGTGTGCATTCTCGTTCAATGGCTGCTCTCAATTCAGCGACTGTTGCAGGTTTTATAGCGTAGACTTTGTCTTTTAAGTATCCCCATAAAAAAAGTCTAGTGGTGTGAGGTCTGATGAACGCGGAGGGTATTCTACGAAACCCCTTCGTCCAATCCACATCCACATCGTGCCAAGTACCACTCGCAATACTCCACTCTTCGGTCCGGATCATCTTCATTAATAGCATGGACTAATCTTGGAATGTAACTTTTCCATTGACAGCGCTTCAAAATGCGTTGGACAGACGATTCTGAAATTCCTACCTCACGACTCGCTTGCAGCACAGATTTTCTTGGACTTTGGTGATACGTTTCCAGTACTCTTTCTTGCTTTGTGGGGCTTGTCGATGTCCGTGGTCTTCCGGAACGCTTCTTGTGGACATTCTGAACAGTTCCATCGGCTTCAAAATTATCTCTAATTCGAGTGATGGTAAGTCGCGTTGGTGGATCTGTTTGAAACTCCATCCTAAACTGTCTTTGCACTTCAACTGCGTTTTCACACTTCCAGTAGCATTTTAGAATGAATTTCCTTTGTTCAAAGCTTAGTCTGACTGCCATTATTAATTCTAATGGGTTTAACTTGGAAAGAAAGAAACATCAATTGAGCTATCAGCTGTTAAAGTGTGTATACATTTTTTTGGGACGCCCTGTATATATACACACACACACACACACACACACATATATATATATATATATATACAGAGAGAGAGAGAGAGAGAGAGAGAGAGAGAGAGAGAGAGAGAGAGAGAGAGAGAGAGAGAGAGAGAGAGCCCCTTTGCTGTTCATAATAATGATTGCAGATATTGATGCAGATATTAAGGACATTATTGTATCATGCTTCGCAATGACAAAAAAGATATGTAAGGAAATATTGAACGAAGGTGACATAAGAAAATTACAAAACGACATTGAAACAATATTCCAGTGGGCAGAAGACAACAATATGAAGTTCAACAAAGAAAAATTCCAACTTCTAATATATGGTAATAACAAGGAGCTACAGAAAAAAGGATACAAAACTCTGCAAGCCTAACAGATAACACCAAATCCACAAGTCAGGGATCTTGGAATGATAATGTCGTCGAATGCTGAATTCAGAGAGCCCTATAACATCAAAATTACAACGGCTAGAAAAATAATGGGAATCATCTGGAGGAGCTTCCGCAGCAGAAAAGCAAACATCATGCTCAAATTATGGAACAGTTTAGTCCTACTAATAATTGAGTATTGCTCAGTACTCACAAGCCCACACAGAAAAAGAGACATTGCGAACAATGAAGCTATACAAAGGACTTTTACGTCTAAGATAGAGGAAACGGACGGTGAAGACTACTGGTCTCAACTACAATCCCTGGAACTCTACTCTTTTGAAAGAAGGCGCGAGCGGTACACAATAATATACATATGGAAAATACTTGAGGGCTCTGTCCCTAACCTCAGAAATGAAATAGAAACAAACTGGAATGAGAGAAGAGGCAGATTTTGTACTGTCCCAGCTGCTGTGGGACAAGGGGCCATAAAAACGAGGATGGAAAATACCCTCAGAATACGAGGCCCAAAGCTTTTCAATGTCCTACCAAAAGAAGTGAGGAATCTCCAGCACACCGACCTGAATAACTTCAAGAACCAGCTGGACAGATTCCTGTGCAAAGTCCCTGACCAGCCATGCGTGGCTGGCTACGAGGGCAAGAGGAGAGCAGAGAGCAATTCCCTCCTTCACTAAATCCCGCAAATGAGGGAGGATGCTGCAGAGGGGTTGACCGCAGGTCGATCCTGGACCGTCGTTCAAACTCACCTAAAGTATACACCTAAAGCAAGTAAGTATATATTATTATATATTATATATATATATATATTATATATAATATATACACGCACACACATGAAAGAAAGTTTTTCCTTGCTCATTCTTTATATTTATTTAAGAGGATTATTTCGTTTTTAAATTCAATAACAGCTCTAAAGTGATTATTGATATTGTTTTGCAATTGCAAAACAAAAAATTTTCAATGTAATATTTATTTTTTTAAATATTTGGCATGTATTATTTTTAATTTATATTACTCTCAGCAAACATACAGAGTAATATATACAGGGTGGGAGAAAAGTCTTTAAGGATTTTATACATACAAATAATTTTTTAATAATAAATAAATTCCAATTATATCTGCAATGTATGCGATACTTTCCAAAGCAACTATACAAGGCCAGGAATGACCCAAGGCTAGAACAGGAAGGTCCTAGGCCCTAGCCCCAGTCACCGCTATGTCAGTAAGGATGGAATACAGCCATGAAGAAAAAATGTATCTTGTATCGTGTGCTATTTCTTATAATAATTGTGAAGAAAGTTTGCTTTTATTTCAATGAAAATACAGAAATCACCACCAAATGCAACCACCCTTCGATACTGGAAGCTCAGACTTAATTGGAAACAAGGATCCTGGTAAAAGATCGTCCAAGAAGCGGAAGGCTGTGGGACAATGGGCCATAAAAACGAGGATGGAAAATACCCTCAGAATACGAGGTCCAAAGCTTTTCAATGTCCTACCAAAAGAAGTGAGGAATCTCCAGCACATCAACCTGAATAACTTCAAGAACCAGCTGGACAGATTCCTGTGCAAAGTCCCTGACCAGCCACGCGTGGCTGGCTACGAGGGCAAGAGGAGAGCAGACAGCAATTGGGTAAACCCGTTAAAACGGCTACACTAACAGTTTGGGCGTGCTTTGGTTATTCAGAACTCGTTTCCTTTGACATAGCCACAGATACGATGGATGGAAAACGCTATTGCCAGGCATCGAGAGAGAGAGTTTTGCCCAGGGTGTAGTGGCAAATTTTAAGGTACAGGAGCTCTAAGGAAATTCCGGCATGTTGGTACATAATTTTAAATTTGCTGTTTTTCCTTTCACCGGTACATCAGTTAAGTTGTTATTTTTAGTTCTTTACCAATATTTACATATATAAATAAATTGTCAGCAATTTGATATGCAGTACAAATATTTCATAGAGAAATAGAAAATCTTTAGCTTTTTTTTAAATACGAGTAATAGGCTAGCTCTTGTTTTTACCGGAATTTTCCATAAGCATTGGAGATTAGACTAGTAAAAGGCAGAACGTAATTTTCCTCTCTATCTCTATGATTTGTGGTATTTCTTTTGCATATAATGATAATGTCAAGCTATATTGTGGCATGATATATGTAATATACGGTATATAATAAAATTCACGTTACTTCACTTACTGGCAGCCCTACGAGAGTCTCAGTTGAGACTCACTGGTCTGGTTAAACTATTTTATAATAATAATAATCATAATAATAATTAATACTTCACTTAGACTTGGAATAGTAAAAATTTGAAATCACAATTAAAAGTCAGTGTTTTCATCTCAGTCTGTTTGTTCCTAACTTCCAAGTAACAACTGAAAAAAAAATAAAGTTTGGATGAATGGAGGTGCGGGAGCGGCGCGCGCTCCTGTGCGCTCCCGCAGCACTCCACCCCTGGTTTTGTCATAGTTTACTAATGGCGTTGGCAGGAATTGGCTTCATCGACATGATGAAGTGCCGCCACATTACTCTGCAACTGCCCTTGAGATTCTGGATACGAACCTTGAAGGAAGATGGCTTGGGCGGCGAGGTCCCATCGAGTAGTCAGCCAGATCACCTGATTTAACCCTATGTGATTTCTGGCTTTGGGCTTATTTACGTGACAAACTTTACACTCCTGGCTTCATCTATTCAAATGTGAATGCCCTTGGGCGCAGAAAAGATAAACAACTGTAAAGGATCCCACTCGATATATTCAGAACAATGAAGAGTTTCACAGAGAGAATCCACAAATAGTACAGGCATTATGTACCATGACCTCGAACAAATTGCAACAAAAGCTCTCTCACTTGCATCATATCTAGGAAGGTGTCCTTTATCACATAAAAAGTCTTACGAAATCCTGCGATGGGAAAGTCTTGAAATCAGGATTTTTTTTTTTGGATTGTGGGAAAGCATATGAAGGCACCTGCTTAATCTAGATTCACTGCACTCTTATTGCACTAATATAACTGTACTTCTGACAGTTCCAGTCAGCCAATTTGTACCCTTTACAACTTCCTGAACCATGCATGGACATTTACTAATTCCATATTTCTCTTTTCAGAAATGGAAGTATCCGAACAGTGTGTTATATGTAAGCAGCCCATAGGTGGGAGAACATCACCGGCAGCAACTCTCGGTGAAAAAGGAAGCTCAAGCATCAACCAGTCAAGTGAAGCAAGGAAAGACAGTATTCACACTGTACCTGCGAAAAAGGTACACAAAGACTGCCGTCGCAAATACTGCAGCCCACAGCAAATAGCCAACTATTGAACAACAGAACATGGAACGGCAAGGAAAGGCACGTACTTAGGTCTTCTGAAGAAGACTTTTACTTCAAGACTGACTGCCTCTTTTGTGACCAACCAGCCAAGTTTGGAAAAAAAGAGAAAGAAGTATGATGTTCTTCAAGTCAGGACCATTGAATTCAAGGACACAGTCCTGGCAACATGCCGTGAACGAGCCGATGGTTGGGCAGATACTGTGAAAGCACGAATTCTGCACGTCCATGACCTACCTGCTGCAGATGCAGCTTACCACCAGGCATGTAGTGTCAATTTCCGGACAAAGAAGCAGATACCAGTAGCTCAACAGAAGAACACAGAGCGCTCGAAGAGGGCAAAACTGGGCTGGCCACAAGATGACGAGAGAACAGAAGCATTCCTGGCGGTTTCAACTTTTCTTGAAGTAAATAATGACGAGCAGATCATCATCACTGATCTTATTGACCCCATGGAACAGAAACTGGTTGACTCTGAATATGAAGCATACAGCTACCCCTACATGAAGCTGAAGCTGCGAGGACAATTTGGTGACAGGATAATCCAAAACGAGATCAATGGCAAGTCAAACGTGGTCACCTTCGGGACAACGGCCAGGACTGTGTTTCAGGACTACTACAGCCAGCAGAGGGAAGATTCTGACGTAGAGAAGATTAGACTTGTACAGGTCGCTGCAAAACTCATCAGAAAAAGTATCAAGGCAGTGCAAACATCCAACGATGATGTGATGAGCTGGAATCTGAAGAGACCTGCATTCAGTTCCTACCCGAAACTCTGAAGGTACTACTAAAAAGACTATTTGCTGGGAAAAATGTTGGTGTCAAGGTCG
This sequence comes from Bathynomus jamesi, assembly GCA_023014485.1. NCBI lineage: Eukaryota > Metazoa > Arthropoda > Malacostraca > Isopoda > Cirolanidae > Bathynomus > Bathynomus jamesi. The sequence goes on from JAJOZX010000717.1 coordinate 1,132,942, forward strand.
CTTCAATTGGACAAGCAATGATGCAGGCTACCAGAGCACGGGTCCTGTTGGCACCACTGCAGCTTGGGTTAGGTGTACAACTGTATCATCACTTTGCATCACGCTTCTTCATTGATTCAATTCATCACCATGGGTTCTGCTGTTCCTACTAAGAAGTACACCAATTCGAGGGAAATGCTGCTCGATCGCACGAAATAGACATATCAAACCTGACGACTGAGTTTGTCCAGTACGCAGCCGACATTGTGGACCACAACATCCGAACACTAGATGGCCATGGACACCTTCCACTGATGTACGGCGATGACTGCCGCCATTACCCCTGGAACTCAAGCAGGCAAACCAATCCCCAGGGCAAAGGTCACCCCCAGCGACATATCCATAGTTGGACGAGTGCAGATCAGGTATCACAGAGCAGAGAGTCGCGGGATGTCTGCAGGGACCTACCAGAAGCTCGTAGTGTAGTGTATTGGTTTTTAATAAAGATAAGATAATAATGTCTAATAAGAATTAAATGTTTTGTTTATAAGAATTTAATAATGTTTTGTTTAATAAAGAAAATAATGTTTAATAAGAAATTAATAATGGTTTGTTTGAAATTAAGAATATAAAGTGCTAGTTAGCAACACCTGAAATGGGTCTAGAGAAACGGTGAAATGGCCAATTCAGTCTCGGGCGGGGGTTTGCCTCGATAAAGTGTTTTTCGTATTAGTATGTTATTGTTTATTTAAAATATTAATTGTGTCTCTCTCCGCGATTAAATGTTAACGCTAATTCCGCCCTCGCATTAATCCCTTCGTCTAATGTATTTCGGCATAAATAAAAAGTCAGTAAATAGTAAATAAAAGTGTGTAATTATCCCCAGTCTCTTTTCTTTGTTCGAAAGTTAAATGGCGGCCACCGGCTCAAGCGGTGAACCCGCATCCGTAATAAGACAACGAGAAAACAAGACTAAAGATTGAGAATAGAAGAAAGGGCAAACAGATAAAACGGCAAAATAAGAAGGAAAGAGTGTTGTTCACTACATCAGCATGAAAGCCCAGGGCGCAACCGCACATCTTGATGTGCTTTGGAAGACGTCCATCATGTTTGGGTCACCAAGACCAGCGTGGCCCGGAATGATGCAGCTTGTACATCAGGGCAAGCACCCCGGGAAGGCATCTGTCATATTTCTGCCGATGATCGACATGAACCCGAGTGACACCACACCACATGCATCTACTCAACACTGAAGTTTGTCAGTGAGCACGCAAGGCCCCATGATGTCACCCCCAATCATCACCTTCGACCAACCACTCTGGTGGAAGGCTCTGATGATCATCACAACTGAGCCTGCTGGAAGCGATCTGAGAGAAATAGTTCTACGTCTCGGGGGCTTTCACACACAGATGAGTTTCCTTGGATGCATGAGACATCTGAGGGCTGCAGCTGGGTTGCAAGAACTGCTCGAGTTGATTTATGCACCCAATACAGTAGTCCACGTGCTGACTGGCAAGGCCATTGCTCGAGCAGTTCGAGCACACTTCATTTTGTCGCAGCACTCAATGCCCTGCTGCTGTCCACACATTTGATGCCCCTCTACCACGTCAACCTGACAACTCAGAAGATACAGAGTCTAAAGATCTGGATTATAATGAAGCAGCCACAACCCCATCAGATGACGAGACTGCTGCAGATACGAGTGAGAGAACAGACCTGAACGAAATTGCTGTCCTCTATGAGAAACTGATGGATGATTCAATGTCTCCAGAAGAAATTTACCAGTCTGATGTGCTGAATAGAATCAGGGACTGTCTTGAAAGTCAAGCTGAGTCTGTGAAGATGTCTTCTAGAACCACAGCTCTCTGGGTTCAGTACATGGATATGGTAGACATCCTGCGCAAGTTTGTCAGGGCAGAGCGTACTGGCAACTGGGCATTACACCTTCAGGCCATTTCAAAAATGGCAGCATCAGGCCACAACCTCTACACAAAATCTGCGAGGGTATATCTACAACAGATGTCCAATCTCCAAGCTCAACATCTTGCTGTCCAAAAACAATTTAAAGAGGGTCTCCATATGGTGAGAAGAAGTGGTCGTCTGTGGGCTGGTCTTTCCTCAGATCTTATAATCGAGCAGGTGTTGATGAGGAGCATGAAGACTAGCGGGGGGCCTCAGGAGAGAGCGAGGAATGACAGAGCAACAACGTCTGATGTGGCTGCTATCATTGCCTGCCTGTGCAGAAGTTAACAAGGCAATGCAAGAGCTCACCGGGGTGAACTACAACACAGGAGACAGAACAAGGACATGAAAAGAGCTAGGCAAGCTCGCGACTGGAAGGACACGCTAACAGTTCTTCACTGACTCCAGGAGCGAAATCCTTTCTGCTCTGACCCAAGTCTGGGGAAAGTTGTCACTTGGGTCCACACACACCACACCATCAACGTCGACACAGCAAAGGCAGTTGGAAGCACGATTCTGAAGTCCATGGATGGGAAAACTGCTACAGAGTATACATTCAAGAGGAAACACAAGGTTGTCACACTCAACACAAAATCGCTGGTCAAAATTGATGGCGGTGAAGTCCAGGACGACCCACAACTCCTATTCCAGAGAATCATCACTGCTGCAGAAACATCAGATGATCTCGAATCAGCCTTCAAGTATGAACTCTGCAGTCACCCACCAGCCCTTTTCGATTCGTCTCTGCTGCTTCGAGAACCACAGAAGCCAGCCCTGGCTGATGCCATCTGGGGTCTTCTGACACCTGATGTTCCGGTGATGACGGGTGATACTCAGTATATCTTGGATGGTGGGGCACTAGTTCAGCCCATCCCATGGTCATGTGAAGCCACATATAAAGACATCTGCAATCAGTACACTGAGTATGTGACAAAGAAGTCTAGAGAAGCCATTGTCGTGTTTGATGGCTACGACGGCACATCCACGAAGGACATGACACACCAGAGACGACCCAAAGGAAGTGCTGGCGTAACCGTGACATTTATGGAGAACATGCATGTCACCATGAAGAAGGATCAATTCCTGGCCAACAAGCAAAACAAGCAATGCTTCATCAACATGCTGAGTGAAGAGCTGCAGAAGAAGAACTGTCAGACACACTATGTGTCAGGAGATGCCGATCTTCTCGTTGTGCAGAATGCTGTGGAGTAGGCCGGGTCGAAATTTTATATTGAAAAGGTACATATTGTGAGGGGTTTGAATGGAACACAGGAACCCCCTCATAAATTATTTTCGCTGTTTAAAGCCTCCTACCCCTGGCACAATTGTTTACTTTTTGACCTATATTGAAGAATATTCCATTTATACGAGACTTACTCTCCATTCAGATTTTGATGACATAAATCTTTATTAACGTATAATATTTTATTTAATAATGTACAGTATAGTATTAGGAAAATTAATTAAGTACAACAATATATTCAGAAGAAAAAATTAGAGGCATAATAAATGTGCTAAAATTCAATTCACTTTTTCATTGTTCCTTATCACATCAAAAGGGAAGAAATTTTCAATATCATTAGGAAATTTTATTTCATATGTTTCTTACTCATTCCATTGGGCCTTCCACTCAAACTTGGCATTTTCGCTTTGATTCTAATGAGTTTAAGATAAACTTTTGACGGTTGTCATATCCTATTCTTTCCTGACATGTCTTTGTTACTAGGTTCACTGCCCTTTCCACACTTTGACTGTGGCATGGAAAAGAAACTATCTCCAGTGGCTTACATTGAGCGTGTAGTAGCTCATCGTCGCTAAAATTGTTTAGCAGCGGTGGAGGAGTAATGATCTCTTTTTGCCAATCGATCATCTCGGTGTAGTCAGTAGACTGGAAATTGAGGGTTCGAGGCAACTCGAAGTTTCTGGTACCTGAAAATCCTGTTCTTGAAAGGATGATTTTCTGAATAGCTTGCTTCCTAATTTCTAGTCTCTTCTCAGTTACCATTGATATGAGTATATTTTGTGGGTGAGCAAATTAGGCGTTATTCTTTAATACTGGTTCTATGATTGATCTATGTTGTTCATCTAAATTTCGAAGCGAGCACATTAAATGCCAAAAGTTATATGCACCATCAGTTGCATTAGGATGAGATTTTATCCAAAACTACCCTGGATCATAGAAGTGCATAATAATCTTGACTATATCTTGAAGGTTTTTATCGGGATTTGACGTTGAGATATATAATCGAAGGACCCTGTTGGCTAGAGTTAGCTAGCGAGCATGGTAAAGGGTACTTGGGGATCGAGTGGACAGATCTTGAGAAGTGTCTTCAGTTTGCACTGCCAGACACATATCATAACGATATCTCTGATCACTGCTTAGCTCCTTCACAACATTTGCTGGAATTTCTTTAATGTTTCCCTTTACACGGGAGTATTTGACTACCTCCAATTTTGTTAAATCTGTTTTCAGTTTATTCCCAATTGAACCCACAAAAGTTTGGACCTGTTGTTTTACCATCAATGGCTTTGTAGACGTGCATAAAAGGTAGCTCATTCAAATGCAAGAGGCACACCAACCACTGCACTGGTCTGTTAAGATGAATTTCAACCAGTTTTATGGCTCCACCTATTTTTCCTGTATTTACAGGAGTACCGTCACAGAGTAAAGCTTTGATAGTATCTGTGCTGTTCGAGTCTGTAATAACAGTTATCAACTCTTCTGCTCTGCAGCGAGCAGTTCCATTATCTGGTGTGACATGGTCTACGATTCTACATAGATGCTTCCAGGTTCTTTCACAATAAGATAGTGTTGTTTTTTTATCTTTCCACTGTTAGTTAATGTGTTATTTTTCCTTCCATCAAATCCAAGGCACTCCATCTTCAGATTTTCGGATTTGGACCTAAAAGTATTTGTTTCACCCATGCGCTTTCTTTCTCTTTCTAATTTCTTTCTATCAAGCATGTTGGTGTGGTTAAGGATCCCCATATCTTTTAAAGCTGCATTGACTATTGCAGCTGCAGCTCTACAACTTACACTATAACGATCTGCTGTTAATGCTAGGTTTTTATAGGAGTGTCTGTTCTGAAAATTCTCAGTCAATTCTAAATCGGCCTCATAATCTACATCCTGACTCTCTGAATCTACATCCATGTCTTCTTCGGTATTTTCTATAAATTCCGATGGTAAAACATTGGTGGCTTCAGTCATTTCTTCTTGCGCTTTTAGTTGACGGTTTTGTGCTTCTTGGGCTCTTGCTAAAGATTTCTTCTTTGTCGAACTAGCTATGCGATCAATTGGTCCTAACTGATTTTTTCTTTGTTTTTGATCCACAAAAGACTCCCATTCTGCCTTTGGTATTTTATCCATACACCTGCAAGACTTCTTATCAATTCCCTTATCATAACATTCATAAGAAGATATATCAAACATTTCATCATACTAAGCTACTTTTAAGGTAAAACTTTCATTTCTTCGATGTAACGGCACCTTGTTAAATTTTGAGGCTTTTTCTTCTAATAGTCGACTGACTTTAAGATAGATACCTTTGGTGTTAATCGTAGGAAAAGAAAATTTCATCCAAATGTCTTCAGTATCTTTTAACAACCCTGTAACAATCATTAGTAGTTGCTGTTCCTTTTGATTTAGCTTCTTCACGACGGCGCACAAAAAGGTAGTGCCTCACAACATCTGCTTTTGAAGGAGTCATGGCTGCTGGGAATTCCGCAGGATATCCAAAGGCTGCATTTGAGGACTTGCTTCTAGTAGTCATAGTTTATATTCAGAAGTAAAATCAAATTATATGTCATTTATAATTTATGATAATTCAAATTATAATTAAAGCAAATGCAAATTATTTCTATTTATCTGAAAAATTATTTCCATTTATCTGAAACATAAAAATATCAAGCATTAAACAAACAACTTATCATGTAACATATAACAACATTAAACATATGCAAATATGAAGGTAAAAAAGGGAGGCGGGGCATGTGATAGGGGTAGTAGGGTAACATATGCTTGATTTTTTAATATTTTGTTAAAGTGATAAAAAAAAAACCTTCTCACATAGTGTACTGTACTTTTTAAGAAATAACATTTTTTCCCATTTAAATATATGCAAATATGAGGGTAAAAAGTGGGGGGGCGGGGTGCTAGGTGTAGCAGGGGTAGCAAATGTTTGATATTTTAATATTTTGTTAAGATGATAAAATGAAACTTCTCACATAATGTACTTTTTAAGAAATAAAAAAATTCCCATTTTCGACCCGGCCCACTGTGGAGTCTGTTACGGTCACCAATAGTGTGCTGGTCAGCGATGACACATGACACAGACCATGCAAGCTTAGAGTCTCATGACCTGTTCTTCCGCCCAGAGCCTAAGAAGAACACAAAGAACCCTCGCATCTGGAACATCAAGGTCGTCAAGGAACAGCTTGGTCCGGACATATGCAAACACATCCTCTTCCGCCATGCTGTCCTTGGATGTGACACAACATCTCGACTCTACGGGATTGGGAAAGGAGCTTCCCTCAATAAATTCAAAACAAGCAGTACTTCCGTGAGTAAGCTAGGGTGTTTGATGCACATTCAGCTCCTACCGATGATGTTGTAGCTGCAGGAGAGAAAAACCTTGGTGATACTCTACAATGGGAAACCCGGCGAAAAGCTAGACTCTCTGCGACACAAGCGGTTCTGTGAGAAGGTGGTTTCCAGCACGTCTCACGTTCAATCACAGAGCTTACTACCTACATCAGCAGCAGCAAAGTACCACAGTCTCTGTGTGTACTTTCAGGTTCAAGAGTGGAAGGGATCTGAGGATAAACTCCTTCCAAAAGAGTGGGGATGGCGAGAGAGCGACGAGGGGCTTGTCCTTCTCCAGACAGACCTAGCTCCTGCTCCTGAGGAGCTGCTGCGGGTCATCAAGTGCAACTGCCAGACCAATTAAATTACAATTTAACAAAATAATTGTATGAGTGAAATTTTTATAGACTTTTTGTTTGATTTGTTTCATCATTTGAACACTTATTTGTATAATGATATTAACTAAATAATTGTATGTATACAATCCTTAACGACTTTTCTCCCACCCTGTATATATATATATATATATATTATATATATATATATGAGAAGGTTATGGATATCACTTGACCAGGGAAGTACTCAGGGGGGGGGTGTCATTAGGGAGAAGACATGGAGTGCTAAAATTTCTGTTTCTCCTGTCACTGTCCTCCTTAGCTTATCAGTTTCCGTGTCTCATCTACCCTGTGAGCAGTCCAGAGTGTTCTCAAACACACACTTCTCTCCCTATTCTTCACTGAACATACACACATCTTACACACACCATAATCTTTTCAAAAATTTAAAAAAAAATGGCAACGACTTCAAGAGCTTCGAAGTCCCATGGGGAGAGAGCCTTTCCTCAAATTTTCAATAGCTTGAACGCCACCTCTCCTCCTCTGAACATCACCTCTTCCTCATTAAAAAACAGGTGTCTGGGGCGACTTAGAGCAACCCCTTTTCACTCCAAAGGTGGATGTTACGTATATGTAAGTAATGACCTAACTTGTTCTCATACTTCCGAACTTGAATCCTCCGAATTCTATAATCTCTGGCTACTGTTACATGCCAATCTCAAACTAAATTCATCTGCTTCTGTCTATCTTTCTCTTAATTCTACTGGCTATCCAAAATTCTTTTACTGCCTCACTTCCAAAGTGAAATACATTCTATCCCACTCTCCTTTTGCTGAAACCTCCATTTTAGGATATTTCAATGTTCAGCACCACCTTTGGCTTTCTTCTCATTTTACTAACACCCCTGGTGAACTAGCCTACAACTTTTCTATCCTGAATGACCTAAAGCACATCGTACAGCACCCTACTTGTATTCCCGATCGGCTTAGAGATAGGCCCAACATTCTAGTTTTATTTCTCACCTCTGACCCTTCTTCTTACTCTGTCAGACTTTTTTCTCCGTTGGGCTCTTCCGACTACAATGTTATATCTGTTTCCTGTCCGATCGCTCCAAATCAGGCTTTGGATCGTCCCAAGAGGAGACGCCTTTGGCACTTTGATGTCGCTGATTGGAGGCGCTTAGGCAGTACTTCTGTGATTTCCCATGGAATGATTACTGCTTCCGTGCCCCGGGCCCTTCCGAGTGTGCTGAGCGCATCACCGAGGTGATTCGCTCGAGCATGGAGGCGTACATTCCATATTCTTCTCCTACCACTAAGCTAAAAACACCTTGGTTTAACTTTGCTTGTTCCAATGGTATCCTCAACAGAGAGGAGGCTTTCAAAAGGTACCGTCGCCATCCAACTCCTGACTCTCACTTAGCTTATATTTTAGCCGGGAATTGTGCAAAATCTGTTCATCGAGTCGCCAAGTATTGTTCTATCAGACAAAAATGGGAAAACCTATCTAATTTTAATTCTTCTTGCTTTTTCTGATATCCAGTCAAGAACCTTTCTAACAACTGAAATTAGAATCTTCTCCAAAGATGTTCTTTCTGCCCTATCTGGACTGAACACTGGGAAGGCGTAGGGTCGTGATGGTGTTCCTCCTGTTGTTCTCAAGAGCTGTGCTTTTGTGATGACACCGTGACTAGTCAAATTCTTTTGTCTTTGTCTTTCATTTTGGTACTTTTCCTTCCTGCTGGAAGATCATTTTCATTCAGCCTGTCCCAAAGAAGAGTGACCGCTCTCAATCCTCCCACAATCGTCCAATTTATTTGATTTCTTGGCTTTCTAAAGTTTTTGGATACATCCTTAATAGGAAGATTCTCAAACACATCTCTTCTTACACTCTTCTTTTAGATCGTTAGTATGGGTCTCACAAGGGACGCTCTACTGTCGATCTTCTTGCATACCTCTCTGACTTTTGGTCGTCCTCCTTTCAGGATATCGTTGAAACCTTTGCTATTGCGCTAGACATATCTAAAGCTTTTGAGAGAGACTGGCACAAATCTTTAATTTTCAAATTGCTCCCCTTCGGTTTCTCTCCTATCTGTGCTTTTTATCTCTAATTTAATTTCTGACCAAATTTTAGCCGCGGTTGTAGATGGCCACTGTTCTAAAGCTTTTAATAGTGGTGTTTCTCATGCCTCTGTCCAGTCACCCACTATTTTCCTTTTATTTATCAATGATTTATTAAGCCGGACTTTTACTCCTATGCTGATGATTGCACTCTTCGCTTCTCCACCCACTTCACAAAGCATCCCTCCCAACAGTCAGTCTTCCTTAATCCATCTTTCCTCCTGACTGTGGCCTCCAATCTTTCAAACGCAGAGTATCCAACCATCTCGAAAACCCTGGACTTTGATTTTGTCTCTCTTCTTCCTTTATGGCGGTGGCGTTTTTGCGGGCATTCGCCCTTGGCCCTCTCCTTCCTGCATAAAAAAAATATATATAATTCAGCTGAACTATTTGTTTAATTACTAACGCTAGTGCAGTTCATATATATCTAGTTTTCTTACCGCATATGTCTTGATTCTGTATCAAAATTATTTTTTCTTTTCTTTCCACTCGAAATAACTACCCTCGGTGGTTGCTAGTAAATGAATAAGAAACTACTTTTCCGAAGAAAGCGAAACACTTAATTATGCTTGACATTT